>CAMZMU010000121.1:10755196-10819676 GCA_947311845.1 Poa pratensis
CCGTCGAACCCCCCCAGATTTGACCGCAAGTCAACCGTGTCGTCTACCCTTCCACGGCGTCGAAAGGGGGTAGCTCCGAGGACTTTTATACTTGGTTGTGCTAGGTTAGGTCATAAGAACATTTGGAACCCAGTTTGGCCCCATGGTTTCACATGATTCCATCCGTTGCACGCGATATGGGAGTTTCCACCTAGAAGACCAGAACCTTCGAGGGAGATAAGTGCGGTGTTGAAGCCGTCACACCTCGGAGTCTCAAGATGTCTCTAACAACCTCCCACCACACTCTAATGCATATTATGTGACACCGCCAGGTTTTGTGTGATTCCGACACCCCGAAGAAACCGCTTCCGTCGAACCCCCCCCCCCCCCCCCAGATTTGACCGCAAGTCAACCGTGTCGTCTACCCCTTCCATGGGCGTCGAAAGGGGTAGCTCCGAGGAATTTTATACTTGGTTGTGCTAGATTAGGTCATATGAACATTTGGAACCCAGTTTGGCCCCATGGTTTCACATGATTCCATCCGTTGCGCGTGATATGGGAGTTTCCACCTAGAAGACCCGAACCTTCGAGGGAGATAAGTGCGGTGTGTGAAGCCGGTCACACCTCGGATCTCAAGATGTCTCTAAGAACCTCCCACCACACTCTAATGCATATTATGTGACACCACCTAGGTTTGGTGTGGATCCGAGACCCCGAAGAAACCGCTTCCGTCGAACCCCCCCCCCCAGATTTGACCGCAAGTCAACCGTGTCGTCTACCCCTTCCACGGCGTCGAAAGGGGTAGCTCCGAGGACTTTTATACTTGGTTGTGCTAGGTTAGGTCATATGAACATTTGGAACCCAGTTTGGCCCCATGTTTCACATGATTCCATCCGTTGCACGCGATGTGGGAGTTTCCATCTAGAAGACCAGAACCTTCGAGGAGATAAGTGCGGTGTGTGAAGCCGGTCACACCTCGGAGTCTCAAGATGTCTCTAACAACCTCCCACCACACTCTAATGCATATTATGTGACACCACCTAGGTTTTGGTGTGGTTCCGACACCCCGAAGAAACCGCTTCCGTCGAACCCCCCCCCCCCAGATTTGACCGCAAGTCAACCGTGTCGTCTACCCCTTCCCGGGCGTCGAAAGGGGGTAGCTCCGAGGAATTTTATACTTGGTTGTGCTAGGTTAGGTCATATGAACATTTGGAACCCAGTTTGGCCCCATGGTTTCACATGATTCCATCCGTTGCACGCGATATGGGAGTTTCCACCTAGAAGACCAGAACCTTCGAGGGTGATAAGTGCGTGTGTGAAGTCGGTCACACCTCGGAGTCTCAAGATGTCTCTAACAACCTCCCACCACACTCTAATGCATATTATGCGACACCACCTAGGTTTTGGTGTGGTTCCGACACCCCGAAGAAACCGCTTCCGTCGAACCCCCCCAGATTTGACCGCAAGTCAACCGTGTCGTCTACCCCTTCCACGGGCGTCGAAAGGGGGTAGCTCCGAGGACTTTTATACTTGGTTGTGCTAGGTTAGGTCATATGAACATTTGGAACCCAGTTTGGCCCCATGGTTTCACATGATTCCATCCGTTGCACGCGATATGGGAGTTTCCACCTAGAAGACCAGAACCTTCGAGGGAGATAAGTGCGGTGTGTGAAGCCGTCACACCTCGGAGTCTCAAGATGTCTCTAACAACCTCCCACCACACTCTAATGCATATTATGTGACACCGCCTAGGTTTTGGTGTGATTCCGACACCCCGAAGAAACCGCTACCGTCGAACCCCCCCCCCCCCCCAGATTTGACCGCAAGTCAACCGTGTCGTCTACCCCTTCCATGGGCGTCGAAAGGGGGTAGCTCCGAGGACTTTTATACTTCGTTGCTAGGTTAGGTAATATGAACATTTGGAACCCAGTTTGGCCCCATGGTTTCACATGATTCCATCAGTTGCACGCGATATGGAGTTTCCACCTAGAAGACCAGAACCTTCGAGGAGATAAGTGCGGTGTGAGAAGCCGGTCACACCTCGGAGTCTCAGGATGTCTCTAACAACCTCCCACCACACTCTAATGCGTATTATGTGACACCACCTAGGTTTTGGTGTGGTTCCGACACCCCGAAGAAACCGCTTCCGTCGAACCCCCCAGATTTGACCGCAAGTCAACCGTGTTGTCTACCCCTTCCACGGGCGTCGAAAGGGGGTAGCTGCGAGGACTTTTATACTTGGTTGTGCTAGGTTAGGTCATATGAACATTTGGAACCCAGTTTGGCCCCATGGTTTCACATGATTCCATCCGTTGCACGCGATATGGGAGTTTCCACCTAGAAGACCAGAACCTTCGAGAGAGATAAATGCGGTGTGTGAAGCCGTCACACCTCGAGTCTCAAGATGTCTCTAACAACCTCCCACCACACTCTAATGCATATTATGTGACACCACCTAGGTTTTGGTGTGGTTCCGACACCCCGAAGAAACCGCTTCCGTCGAACCCCCCCCAGATTTGACCGCAAGTCAACCGTGTCATCTACCCCTTCCACGGGCGTCGAAAGGGGGTAGCTCCGAGGACTTTTATACTTGGTTGTGCTAGGTTAGGTCATATTAACATTTGGAACCCAGTTTGGCCCCATGGTTTCACATGATTCCATCCGTTGCACGCGATATGGGAGTTTCCACCTAGAAGACCAGAACCTTCGAGGAGATAAGTGCGGTGTGTGAAGCCGGTCACACCTCGGAGTCTCAAGATGTCTCTAACAACCTCCCACCACACTCTAATGCATATTATGTGACACCACCTAGGTTTTGGTGTGGTTCCGACACCCCGAAGAAACCGCTTCCGTCGAACCCCCCCCCCCCCAGATTTGACCGCAAGTCAACCGTGTCGTCTACCCTTCCACGGGCGTCGAAAGGGGTAGCTCCGAGGACTTTTATACTTGGTTGTGCTAGGTTAGGTCATATGAAAATTTGGAACCCAGTTTGGCCCCATGGTTTCACATGATTCCATCCGTTGCACGCGATATGGGAGTTTCCACCTACAAGACCAGAATCTTCGAGGAGATAAGTGCGGTGTGTGAAGCCGGTCACACCTCGGAGTCTCAAGATGTCTCTAATAACCTCCCACCACACTCTAATGCATATTATGTGACACCACCTAGTTTTGGTTTGGATCCGACACCCCGAAGAAACCGCTTCCGTCGAACCCCCCCCCCCCCCCCCAGATTTGACCGCAAGTCAACCGTGTCGTCTACCCCTTCCACGGCGTCGAAAGGGGGTAGCTCCGAGGACTTTTATACTTGGTTGTGCTAGTTAGGTCATATGAACATTTGGAACCCAGTTTGGCCCCATGGTTTCACATGATTCCATCCGTTGCACGCGATATGGGAGTTTCCACCTAGAAGACCAGAACCTTCGAGGGAGATAAGTGCGGTGTGAAGCCGGTCACACCTCGGAGTCTCAAGATGTCTCTAACAACCTCCCACCACACTCTAATGCATATTATGTGACACCGCCTAGGTTTTGGTGTGATTCCGACACCCCGAAGAAACCGCTACCGTCGAACCCCCCCCCCCCCCCCCCCCCCCCCAGATTTGACCGCAAGTCAACCGTGTCGTCTACCCCTTCCATGGGCGTCGAAAGGGGGTAGCTCCGAGGACTTTTATACTTCGTTGTGCTAGGTTAGGTAATATGAACATTTGGAACCCAGTTTGGCCCCATGGTTTCACATGATTCCATCAGTTGCACGCGATATGGGAGTTTCCACCTAGAAGACCAGAACCTTCGAGGGAGATAAGTGCGGTGTGAGAAGCCGGTCACACCTCGGAGTCTCAAGATGTCTCTAACAACCTCCCACCACACTCTAATGCGTATTATGTGACACCACCTAGGTTTTGGTGTGGTTCCGACACCCCGAAGAAACCGCTTCCGTCGAACCCCCCAGATTTGACCGCAAGTCAACCGTGTTGTCTACCCCTTCCACGGGCGTCGAAAGGGGGTAGCTGCGAGGACTTTTATACTTGGTTGTGCTAGGTTAGGTCATATGAACATTTGGAACCCAGTTTGGCCCCATGGTTTCACATGATTCCATCCGTTGCACGCGATATGGGAGTTTCCACCTAGAAGACCAGAACCTTCGAGAGAGATAAATGCGGTGTGTGAAGCCGGTCACACCTCGGAGTCTCAAGATGTCTCTAACAACCTCCCACCACACTCTAATGCATATTATGTGACACCACCTAGGTTTTGGTGTGGTTCCGACACCCCGAAGAAACCGCTTCCGTCGAACCCCCCCCAGATTTGACCGCAAGTCAACCGTGTCATCTACCCCTTCCACGGGCGTCGAAAGGGGTAGCTCCGAGGACTTTTATACTTGGTTGTGCTAGGTTAGGTCATATTAACATTTGGAACCCAGTTTGGCCCCATGGTTTCACATGATTCCATCCGTTGCACGCGATATGGGAGTTTCCACCTAGAAGACCAGAACCTTCGAGGGAGATAAGTGCGGTGTGTGAAGCCGGTCACACCTCGGAGTCTCAAGATGTCTCTAACAACCTCCCACCACACTCTAATGAATATTATGTGACACCACCTAGGTTTTGGTGTAGTTCCGACACACCGAAGAAACCGCTTCCGTCGAACCCCCCCCCCAGATTTGACCGCAAGTCAACCGTGTCGTCTACCCCTTCCACGGGCGTCGAAAGAGGGTAGCTCCGAGGAATTTTATACTTGGTTGTGCTAGGTTAGGTCATATGAACATTTGGAACCCAGTTTGGCACCATGGTTTCACATGATTCCATCCGTTGCACGCGATATGGGAGTTTCCACCTAGAAGACCAGAACCTTCGAGGGAGATAAGTGCGGTGTGTGAAGCCGGTCACACCTCGGAGTCTCAAGATGTCTCTAACAACCTCCCACCACACTCTAATGCATATTATGTGACACCACCTAGGTTTTGGTGTGGTTCCGACACCCCGAAGAAACCGCTTCCGTCGAACCCCCCCCCCCCCAGATTTGACCGCAAGTCAACCGTGTCGTCTGCCCCTTCCACGGGTGTCGAAAGGGGGTAGCTCCGAGGACTTTTATACTTGGTTGTGCTAGGTTAGGTCATATGAACATTTGGAACCCAGTTTGGCCCCATGGTTTCACATGATTCCATCCGTTGCACGCGATATGGGAGTTTCCACCTAGAAGACCAGAACCTTCGAGGGAGATAAGTGCGGTGTGTGAAGCCGGTCACACCTCAGAGTCTCAAGATGTCTCTAACAACCTCCCACCACACTCTAATGCATATTATGTGACACCACCTAGGTTTTGGTGTGGTTCCGACATCCCGAAGAAACCGCTTCCGTCGAACCCCCCCCCCAGATTTGACCGCAAGTCAACCGTGTCGTCTACCCCTTCCACGGGCGTCGAAAGGGGGTAGCTCCGAGGACTTTTATACTTGGTTGTGCTAGGTTAGGTCATATGAACATTTGGAACCCAGTTTGGCCCCATGGTTTCACATGATTCCATCCGTTGCACGCGATATGGGAGTTTCCACCTAGAAGACCAGAACCTTCGAGGGAGATAAGTGCGGTGTGTGAAGCCGGTCACACCTCGGAGTCTCAAGATGTCTCTAACAACCTCCCAGCACACTCTAATGCATATTATGTGACACCACCCAGGTTTTGGTGTGGTTCCGACACCCCGAAGAAACTGGCGCCAAAATAGCACACGTCGGAGAGACGGAAGAGCGGGAATAATGTAAACTTCGCCGAGCAGGTTTCTCGGCGAAGTACAGCTCTCGGCGAAGAGTTGGCGCGTACTGAATTTATTTTGCCGCCCACCTTGTTTGCCGAGAGGAAGGCTCGGCGAGCAGCAACACCCGGCGAAGAAATGGCGCGGAACAAAATTTTCTTTCCCGCCCATGTCTTTGCCGAGTGCCGGCCACCGACACACTCGGCAAAGAGAATTTATTCTCGCGCCATTTTCTTCGCCGAGTGCCGCCGAACGATGCTCCTGGCGAACATCTGACGGAAATGGCGGCAAATGTCAAAACTTTCGCGCGCACAATTTGCCGAGCGCGGCTCTCGGCGAAGAAAAGAAGGCACCATTTTTTTCCCTGTCGCCTCTTTGCCTGGTGCGAAACTCGGCGAAATTCACGCATTGCCGCAGGAAGGTGGGTCCCAATGGCAGGCGCCACGTTGTCAGCCGTTTCGCCGAGATCGGCGCGTTGCCGAGTGTTTTTTGCGGTCTTTGCCGGGATTATTTGCTTCGCCGAGATCTTCATCAACGCTGTGCCGGTGAATGTGGTGCTTGCCGAGTGGTCTGATCTGCGCCGAGTATTTTCTGTGCTGTGTCGGCGTAGGATGTGTTCGCCGACACTCCCCGAGATTTGGCACTCAGCAAATCCGAGACCACTCGGCAGAGAGTGATTTTCCAGTAGTGTCCCGAACCCATTGGACTTGTTGATTTGTTTTGTGCAAATTTAAGAGAGTAATCGATTAGCTGCATCTTTAGCCAAATTTGTTTGCCCGCGGGCATTTTGCTAGTTGTAATAAAAGACAATGCTACCCTTTTAAGTTTTAGAGAGAGGGGCACACGGAAACACAGGCCCTTGGTAATAAAGCAGTAAGAATCAACCTGTGCTCATGCTTGAATGCAATAGATATGTTGATGGCCATTTTTAATTTGGAAGAGAAGTAGCGCCTTCTAATTCTTGCTATGTTGTGGTAGTTGTGGACAGCCCGGAATAAAAAGAACGCAAAGGATGGTACACGATCTGTCGAGGTGGTGGCTTTCCAGTCGAGGAGGTGGGCTTTGGAGTTTGCTGAATATTATGCAAAGAAGCAGCAGCCGAGACAACATAATCAGGACGAGGACAGATGGACGCCGCCATCTGCTGAAAGTGAATGTGGATGGAGCTTTTACTGAAAATCCCCGGAGTGGTGGATGGGGATTCTTGTAATAAAGTAGACAGAGGTGAGGTGATGCGGCAGCGGATCGATGGCAATGAGTACGATGGGATGAGAGACTTGATAGTTGATCTCCACGATGCCTACATGCCGGAATCTCCACCTCCACAGGAGGAACCGGAGGAACCGGGTGAACCGGAGGAACCGGAGCCAAGCACGAAGGCCTTCCTTGATATGATGGCCTCGTCTAAGAGGCCTCTATACGAGGGTGCAAAGATTTCTCAGCTCGATGCCATCTCCCAAGCACTAGGTGACAAGACCCGGTACTCCACCACCCGTTCAGGCTTTGAAGCTAGTCTGACAACATTTGGTAACATGTTGCCTGAAGGGCATTGTCTGCCTAAAACCATGCACGAAGTGAAGAAACTCATGGGATCGCTTAGCATGGATTATCAAAAGATAGATTGTTGTCCAAAAGGTTGCCTTTTGTTTTGGAAACAATTTGAGAATAACAACTACTGTAGCCTTTGTGGGGCCTCCAGGTATCATGAGTTACCACCGAGAGCTAATGGTGAGAAGGTGCAGACAAAAGTCGCTGTGAAGATTCTTCGATATCTCCCTTTTATAAAAAGAATCCAGCGGTTTTACTTGTCCGAGGAGACTGCCACACAGATGACGTGGCACAAGAAGGGGAAGAGATATGCGGACGAGGCCGGACGAAAAAAGATGGGACATCCATCTGATGGTAAGGCATGGAAGAACTTCGATGCCAAATAATTGCATTACGTCTTTATGCTTAGTGTCTTCTATGTTTTTAAGCTTAGTATTTATTTTTCAACATGCTTTCTTAATTGTAATTATGTCTTTATGCTTAGTGTCTACATTTTATTATGTCTTTTATGCTTACTTGTTTTTCCTTTCTCAATGTAGGTGATTGGACAATATGAGCCAAGGCAAGGAGAACGCGGCGACCTTGTCTTCTACGTTGCGTGGAGTTAGGGTTCGCTTCCCCAACTCGCGTTACGCAGATGACGTGGGTGCGCTAGGAGGACGAGGACGAGGACGCCGTGGTGCTTCTCCTGTTGCTTCTTCTGGTGCTTCTACTGCTGCGCCGAGTCGTCGGTCGCCTCTTCTCGCCAGGGGAGATATGGGGCTCACCCCGTCGCCGCCCTAGATGTAGCATTTTGCTTCATATTTTGCTTGTGAACTTGTTTGTTTGTGATGATAGCCTATGTGTGGTCTGTTGCTTGCGATATTGATTGCTGTCAATTTTCTGTAATTTTTGCTGAAAAACGAACTGCTAGCAGCAATTTTAAAAAAAAAACTGGGATCTATACGCCGACGGCATTGCCGTCGGCAGAGGGTCACCCTATACCTATGCCGACGGCATTGCCGTCGGCGTATGATCATCGCTGAACGCCCCAGATCGCGACACGTCGTTTCTGTACGCCGACGGCCGGCCCTCGGCGTATACTGTGGATCCGTCGGAGACCAATTGTGGGCCCCACTATATACACGACGACGGCCTGGAGTTGCCCTCGGCGTATGTATACGCTGACGGCATCGCATACGCCGACGGCCAAACTGGCTGAGCCGACGGCGTGCAACGCCGACGGCTATACATACGCTGAGAAGCCGTCGGCGTATCGACGCATTCCTGTAGTGTGGACAGCCCGGAATAAAAAGAACGCGAAGGATGGTACACGATCTGTCGAGGAGGTGGCTTTCCAGTCGAGGAGGTGGGCTTTGGAGTTTGCTGAATATTATGCAAAGAAGCAGCAGCCGAGACAACATAATCAGGACGAGGACAGATGGACGCCGCCATCTGCTGAAAGTGAACGTGGATGGAGCTTTTACTGAAAATCCCCGGAGTGGTGAATGGGGATTCGTGATACGAGATGAACAAGGAAGTGTTGTTGGGTCTGGAGCAGCCGAGCAGGGCTTATGAACTATCCGCAAAGTGCAATCCATACTGAAGCAGAGGCATGCATTCAGGGCTTAACTGCAGCTATGAACTGGGGTATGACGAAAATTGTGATAGAATCTGATTGCCTAGTGTTGGTGAATGCTCTGAACAATACAGAGTATGATCGATCGCCTGTGGGTGTCCTGGTAAGGGATGCTAAGATGCTAGCTAGACTGAATTTCACCTCTGTCTCGTTTAACTTCTGTCGAAGAACTTGTAATAAAGTAGCGCATGTGATGGCGGCGCTCGGTGTGTCGGGTGAGATGGGCAGCGGCCTGCTATGGCCGGATGATGTCCCGAACAATGTAAATGTGCTGTGGCTGGCGATTTAGCCATGCCTGAAGTTTAATAATGTTTGTTCCTTGTCAAAAAAAAAAAACTAAAAAAAGGAAAGCAACCATTAAAAAATAGAAAAGAAAAGGAAAGCACGACGGGGACATGGAGGCGAACCTGCCAACTACCGCTTGCTGCAAGTCCCTTATCCTTTACAGAAACGGACGAACGGAACGTACGCAGACAGCGAGAGGAAGCATCAAACCTCGCAGGCAGGACCATGGCTACGCCATTGCTCTATCTGTGCCTCGTCAGCCTCACCGTGCTAGCCTGCAGCGCCACCACCGCTGGCTCTCACTCTCAGTGCCTTGACAACCCGCCTGACCTGACGGCCGGCGGTGACGAAGCCGGCGTGGTCGTCAACGACGTGGCCGGCTTCAAGGCCTACTTCACCGGTGCTGTCCACTCCCACAGGGCCATCGTCCTTGCCTCCGACGTCTTCGGTTAGTTCATTTTTGGTAAACTGTTTATCGAACGTGCAAGCGACTAGGAGAATAACTTAGTTCTGCTGGTGCGTTTTTTTTAGGATTCGAAGCACCATTATTGAGGTACGACCTCTTCTTGCCGCATTTCCTTTACCCAATCTGGCTGCTCCTCTTCTTTCCCTCGCGATGACTAGAAAATTTGTGCAGATCGATTAATTCATGAACAGCTCGTACATACAAGTACAAAATAATGAAGTGAATGACTTGGTATTACTCCTAGGCAATTAGGCAGGTGTTCTGCCGATTCAGATATAAGAGGATAAGATTAATGACTGTAAGCAATTAGGCAGGTGTTTCTGTAAAGGATAACGATTCAATTAAAATATTAATGACTGTAATATTTTGTTAGCCGCCTGTATTTGTCTGCTAGAGAAGTATACCAGTTAAGAAAATTCAAACAATTCGTGGAGATCATCAACGCAAATGCGCCGTTCCTTAAACATCGCTGTTATGCTGTGCTACCATGTGAAATTTAGCTACTCAGGACATTTAGAAACCATACGCTCCGGTTTAAAATTGCCAGTTCATCAACCCGAGAAGATAAGAACTATAGTTTCTCTCATCCCTACGTACGGTTCAGTGTACCATGAGTTTCTATCTGTCTTCATCTTTTTTTGTAAAGCAGGGCAAGAGCTATATATGCTCTGCCAGTGATTTTTCTTACAGAAAGGGAAGAAACCACGGACCGATATGATTGTTCTTTAAATTAAATTTAATAAAGGCTTATGATTTGTCCTGTGTTCATGGAAATGAAGGAAAATTGCTGACAAAGTTGGTGAAGCTGGCTACTACGTTCTGGTGCCCGATTTATTCAATGGACAACCTTACACGCAAGGCGTGAACATAACAGAGTGGATCCAGACTCACTCTCCTGTAAATCAATTTTATTGATAACAGTTCTCTGAAATTCATTTTGCTTTATTTATCTACCCATACAATCGATCGTTCTTACAGGTAAAAGCTGCTCAAGATGCAAAACCCATATTCGAGGCTTTGAAAAGGAACAGAAAATCTGTTGTCGGAATTGGGGGCTACTGTTGGGGCGGTTAGTGAAACCAAACACAAGAGAAATGAATTGTTCATACTGTTTTGACACGCTAGGAATACAAAATGTTGCAGAGAATAATAATTCCTTGAATAGGATTAGTTCGTAACCATTTTTTCAGGACAGACTTTTTGGTTCATGCTCGCTTCCTGTACTGAATAACTAACAGGGAAATTCGCCGTGGAAGTGGCGAAAACGAATGAGGTAGAAGCAATTGTCATCTCCCATCCTTCTACAGTCACCGCTGACGATATGAGAGGTGAGTTTTTTCTTAATCTTTTCATACTCCTGCTGGTGAAGTAGGCCTGTGTTCTTATGCTAAGTTCATTGCCACTCAGAGGTCAAGTACCCCATTGAGATTCTTGGAGCTCAGAATGACATTCTTACACCGCCAAAATTGGTCTATCGGTTCGTGCATACCTTGCGTCAAAGAAGTGGGGTGAGTTTCTGGTGATTCCGTTCTCCAGATATTTGAATGGAATAATTAGCAGGAAATGCATGCAGGAATCAGGATGTGTGCACTTGCCTTGTTACCAACGGAAAAAATAGCACGCTATATCCCGGTTAATAGCACGATATAGCTTATTTGGAGAAGCTACGCTATATTTAACCTAAAGTTGACGCTACGACGCTATTTGTGTTTTATACGCGCCAAACCACACTAAACGTGGTAATGTTATAGCTACGCTAACAAAAAGCCTAGAAATAACGTTAGGTGATATGATGGCGGGCAATCTGGTGGTTCTTCTAGTTATTCTGAAGACGATGTTAATGATTCTGATTAAAGTTTAAAATTGTTTATCTTTTAGTTTATTACTTTTCATGGTTTAAGCCTCATATTTGTATTTGTTCCACGGATTTGGCCTTGGCATTTGAATATGGTTACCTGGTTATGCATGTATTGCTTCTGGACAAATTTTTAGGGCTGAAATCCTTAATATTTGGGCTATTTCTTGCATTTTTTTCATCACGCTATTTTACATGTAATTTCGTTATATCACGCTATATCTTGTATAACTTCTAGAGGAGGGCCACGCTATTTTTGATAGCACGCTATTTTTTTCCTTGCTTGTTACCCTATGCTATGCATGAAAGCCCATAACTCAGTTTTAAAACACGAAACATATGATTCAATTATAGCCCATAACTCAGTTTTTTTGGTTTTTGCCAGTAAAGGGATTTTTCCCTAACTCAAAATTCTGTACATAAACCTCTATTCTATCTAATCGGATGGCGGATACGACCGCCTTTAACCTCAAAAAAAAAACTTAAACAATAAGCACAGAAGATAAAATCATCCGGTTATATAGTTTCATAGGTTTAACTGATACTCCCTCTGATCCGAAATAATTGATGTGGAAGGTGAGCTACGGCTGTACAATTTTGTGTAGGGCTGGTGACAATAAATTCGGATCGGAAGAGCATCAAACATTTGGCCTGTTAACACTTGTAAAGTTGTAGAAACGTAGTTGTAGATCAACCTGACAAGTGATCCTCTAGGTTTCTTACTGTTTGACATGAATAGATTTATTTGTTTGCGACGAATTAACATGAACACATTTTCCATGTTCTTTGGCAAAAGGAAAAACTGGGCCTTATAGGACTTCGATTGTTGCAGATTCCATACTATGCGAAGATCTTTCCAGGAGTTGCGCATGGCTTTGCTTGCAGATACAATGCTACCAACCCTTTCGAAGTCAAAACAGCTGAACAAGCGCTTGCCTTGATGCTAGACTGGTTCCACAAATACTTGAAATGAGAATACCTCATCATGCAAGTCATGCACTTTTTTCTGCATTCAAATAAAATTTACTTGTGTCCATATACAAACTTACACCACCCGCCATGCAGATAATGTGATTATGGTCCGTGTGCTTACGTTTGTAATAATCTCTTCGCATTGATACTCTACTTTTTCCCAAAAGGGGAGTATAACTATAACCCCGACACTGCATCACTTGATACACATAGCCATTTTTATTACTAAATTCATCATTCAATTTATTACAACTCAAGGATCACATAAGCTCTAGGACTTCTCCTCCACTGGTAGTTTGGTCGCTATGGTATATCCCGGGTTCTAGGTGAACCTCTATGCCTCCGACGGTGTGCCGCCCTTCGTTCCAACATGAGAGCGTAGTGTTTCCTATTCAAAGACATAGCCGGATGTATTTGGGTCAAAATGTTGGCAATTGGTATAGCGCCAAGCTTCATTTTCGACGATGGCTCCCCCGAGAACTCAACCTCATGTTGGTGTTGTAATGCACTTTCTATCAGAAAAAACGGAGCCCAGATCCACATGAGGAACTGCTGAATGACTTGAGTAAAGCCCTGCATCTTCCCCTTCAGTAATATCTCTCCAAGGCTTTGTCATATGGTTGAACATATTTTTTTTTCGGGTAAAAAGGGATATATTAAGCAATAGGGTTTACAACGAGGTCTTGGTCAAATACCTAAGACAAGTCCTCAAGTCTCGAGCCAATCCATACTTCTGTTCTACCCTCTGTTCTCACAAAATTTGCATGACAGTGACTCACCCTATTTTGAGATCCATCCACTTTTACAATAGAAATAATTCAACTCTTACACAAGTCTCTAATGACTGAAATCAAATGAGCGAAGTATGATCGGTCTTGACTCTTCTCTTGAATAGCATCGATCAAAAAAATTCAATAAGTTCAAGCTCAATTGCTTTGTCGCACGACTGCATCGCCAATCTCAAGCCTTCCTCACATGCCTTCGCCTCAGCTTCAACCGGATCTGAACAGTTCAACAGTTGTCGGTAGGCTAAAAAAATGATAGTCTCAGTTCCATCCCTAAGCATTAAAGGTGAAGTGTCATGTAGTCGACGTTCACACGACACCACTAGAAGAATAGCACCACAACTTAAATATCAAACCATTAAATATTACTCAACATAATTCCACTACTAACAGCGTGACTTCTCCAATGTCCTCAAGAACTAATCGAACTACTCACGAGACATCATATGGATCATGATCAGAGGTGATATAATGATGGATAGCGATCTGAACATATACTTTAATTCACCGATAAAACTCAATAGCATCAACCACAAGGAGTAATTAACACCGGGAGAGTTTCCCCTATGAACTAAACAAAGTATAGCCCTAGATGTTACGGCGGAACGAGATGGTGCAGCGGTGATGGTGGTGATGGCGGTGGAGATGATGATGATGGTGATCCCGATGAAGTCCAGCGCGATGACGATGAGGATGGCGATGATCTCCCCCCTCCGGGAAGGAATTTCCCCGGCAGATTTCTCCCTGCCGGAGAGCTTTTTCTTTCGCTGTTGTTTCCGCCTCGTGGAGGCGGCGGAATATTTTCTCTGGGACTCCCCGTGTCTTAGGGTTTCTGGGGGATGAAGTACGCGAAGGGGGAGCGCCTGAGGTGGGCCAGGGGCACCACACCTGGCTAGGGCGCGGTCAAGGTGGGCCCCGCGCCCAGGGGTGGTGTGGGCCCCTCCTGGCCCATCTCAGCCTCCCCTTTTGGCTTAGTCCATCTTCTGATAAAATAGAAACATCTGTCTTCTCGGAAATATTTTTAGTGCTCCAGAAATATAGTGCCTTGATGGTGCTTTTTCCAGCTGAAATCTGACTCCGGCAGTTAATTATCCAATGATCATCAAACATGCAAAATAAGACAAAATAACATAAGTAACTCCTCTTAATATGAAATATATCATCGAATAACAGTAAATTATGCTATAAAATAGTGATGCAAAATGGACGTATCAACCCCCCCCCCCCCCCCCCCCAAGCTTAGACCTCACTTGTCCCCAAGCGAAAGCTGAGCTCAGTAAACTAGAACAAAAGTTTATGGAGTGAAGCGTCGATAATAAAGAATACGGACAAGAAGCATCAGTAATTACTAAACAACACAACTCATTTTAAACAGCAACTTCTCTTCATATAACCTAACTTGAATATGAGTAGTGAAACAACCACAATAAAAATACACGAAGGAAATTATAGATTAGCAATGGCACACTTCATTCTTGGTCATAGAACAATAAGCAATCAATACTTATCTTTCGAAAGGAGTCTTTATATTAGAGCTTATATTGCAGAACTTCCACACTCAATTATCACACCTTCTTTACAGTCATTGATAACTTGCAAAGCTATATTCTTAGAGGCAAAAGTCTTTGTGCTAAGACAAGGAAGGATAAAAGACATGATTGACAATATTAATGATATATATGGTTGAATCACAACAACTCAAATGCTTGCTCAAGGAAGAAGGAAATAGGTGTACTGACTCAACATGAAAAGTAAAAGAAAGGCCCTTCGCAGAGGGAAGCAGGGATTAAGTCATGTGCTAGAGCTTTTAAGTTTTTGAAATCATATGGAGAGCAAAAATTAAGTTTTGAGGGGTGTTTGTTAATTGTCAACGAATGGTAGCGGGTGAAAACAATATTCTCCCTGTCAAACAGACTTTTAAGAGCGGCTCCCATGAAGGACGTTATTTCTACCAGCAAGGCAGATCATCCCTCTTTCTCTTTGGTTTACACACACAGATATTTCACTGTTTGTCAATGCTTACTGATAATTCAGGGCAAAAGTGTGAAGAGAATTAAGCGGTTAAAGTTGTAATTAATTGGGACTGGGCATCCCGTTGCCAGCTCTTTTTGCAAGTTATTGGATAAGCGGATGTATATGCCACTAGTCCAGGTGTAAAGTCTGTTTGACAAGTAGAATAAAGGATAACCACACTACTTCCTCATGAGCTAGTAAACATTGACACAAAAGGGAATAATAACATTTTGAATAATTTAAAGGTAGCACATGAAAAATTTACTTGGAGTGGCAAAGAAATACCACATATAGGTAGTTATGGTGGACACAAATGGCATGGGTTTGGCTCAAGGATTTGGATGCACGAGAAGCATTCCCTCTCAGTACGGTGGTTAAGGCTAGCAAGGTCATGTGGAAAGCATAAAAGTTGGGGGATACACACAAATATATATGTAATAGAAGCAACCATGCTATCTTCCCTGTAAGCACAAATGTTTTAACTCAAAGAATACTAATCTTATTGGCTAGCAAGAAAGAAAGATAAAGGGATAATATTTTTGCTTGTAATTCCCTCCTTCTACTTAAGTTTTCATGGTATTGTTGCTAATGACCAATACTAAGTTTGCCACAACTAATATAATTTACTTGATGTACCCAAAAGTGGCGTCAATACTAATGGCAAGATCAGCACATAAAGAGGATTGCAGGCTAAAATAAAATGTACCGAAAGTAAAGGTGGAACTTCTCATTAATATTCTGAACAAAGACACACTCAAACCAACGGATACATGGATAACTAAAAGATTGACACTCCACATCGCAAACCATCTTATAAGATAACTTCTCTACTCATGATATGACCATGAAATTATAAAAACGAAAGGATAAAGATGATACTGGGCACTCCCCCAAGCTTGGAACAAGCCAAGGGAGTGCCATTACCCCTTGACGATTTAGGCTTGATCTCTTGGTGGCGACTCCCTAATGAGCTTCTCGACCAAATCCTTCAATTCATCTATCTTGTATGTGAGGATGCGGATCATCTCCGTATTGTGTTCGATGCGGTTCATGAACTGGACTTAGGGCTTTCTTTTCCTGCATTGTTAGATCGATCTATATCCCAACAAGTAGGCAACTCCATCTCCGGAACTCTCTCAAATTGATACTTGTGGATGAGGGTATGAAAAGGGTTACTAGAGTTTGAGGCGAGTGTCTTGGGTGCAAAGGCATGACGCGGTGCCTCACCACCCATGTTCAGCTTCGTCACAGGATTGAAAGGGTTGGCAGTCACCCCGATGCTTGCAATAGTAGCGCGAGGACGTGGAGTTGAGTCTTCCTCTACTTCATCATCGGTTTCGCTCTTGACCTCCTCCTCAATCCTCTGGTCCATGATGTCCTCCACGGCCTCCTTGCTCTCGTTGTCGTTGGAGAAGACCATGGCGCTCTAAATCCGAAAATAGTTCCTGGCAGAAAACAGCTCGAAACAAAACTCGACGAAAACACGATATACGGACCTCGGGAGATCCGGGTGATTATATAGCAAAAAGTTTTACAACAAAAGGAAGGTACAGGACGAAACGGGGTCGGAGACGGGCTCCGAGGAGCCCACACTAAGGCTGCGCGTTCGGTTAATATGGTTAATTCGGTTCGGTTTATACGTTTTTTTTATTTATACGGTTTCAATACTTCGGTAAATACGGTTTTGTACGAGAATACAGTTCGGTTTCGGTAATAACCATTTAATTTCGGTTCGGTTTCGGTAATAACCAAATTAACCTAAGTTGACGCGAATTTAAAATGACAATTTCTTTTTGTGGCCATATATTACAAAATAACGGAATAGACTATAAAATTAATAGGCATATGATCCAAAGTAACCAAATAACCCATAAAGTTAATAAAAGTTTGTACAAGTAGCAAATCACATGCTACAAGTAACCCGTAAAGTTAATAAAAGTCAATAAAAGTAGCAAATTAATAAAAGTTAATATGCATTTCGGTTTTTTTGGTTACCCATTCGGTTTTCGGTTATTAATCGTATTAACCGCAAGGCATATGGTTAGTTATTTTGCTAACCGTAACCTTAACCGGTAACCAAAATAACCAGAATTTCGGTTCGGTTTCGGTTTTTTCAGTTCGGTTTCTCGGTTTTCGGTTAACCGTGTGCAGTCGGAGCCCACACGCACCCACGGCGCGGCCAGGGTGGGGCCCGCGCCCAGGGGTGGTGTGGTGCCCTCGGGCACCGTTTCCTACCCTTTTCCGACTCATAATTTTCCATATTATGTAAAAACAACAAATATTTAAGTTGAAAAGTAAATCGCGAACTTTTTCTTACCGAAACTGTTACCTATTCCAAATCAGCTTTTGCAGTTGTCTGAATTTGACTTTTTATAAAATCCTCTGGAGTTACCACTTTGATAAATCAACATCTTCATTATAAGAATCTCCAGAAATGTAATGCTTGAGTCTTTGACCATTAACCACTTGTGGTCTGTCCCCATCTAGTGAATTGATTTTAATCGCACCTGAGCGATAGACCTCCTCGATGATATAAGGTCCTTCCCATTTTGAAAGTAATTTTCCTGCAAAAAATCTGAGACGAGACCTATACAATAAAACTTTTTCACCTACGTTAAATTCTCTCTTAAGAATTCTTCTATCATGCCATTGCTTAACTTTCTCTTTAAAGAGCCTAGCATTTTCATAAGCTGCATTTCTCCATTCATCTAAAGAATTCAAATTAAGCAATCTCTTTTTACCGGCAAGTTTAAAGTCTCTATTAAGTTCTTTCACCGCCCAATAGGCTTTATGTTCTAATTCTAGAGGCAAATGACAAGCTTTTCCATAAACCATTTTGTAAGGAGACATTCCCATAGGATTTTTATAAGCAGTTCTATAAGCCCACAAAGCATCGTTAAGCTTTTTAGACCAATTTTTTCTAGATTTATTAACAGTCTTTTGCAAAATAGACTTAATCTCTCTATTTGATAATTCTACTTGACCACTTGTTTGGGGATGATATGGTGAAGCAATTCTATGATTAACATCATACTTAGCTAGAGTTTTTCTAAAAGCACCATGAATAAAATGAGAACCACCATCAGTCATGAGATATCTAGGCACACCAAACCTAGGAAGATAATATCTTTAAGCATTTTTAATGATGTCTCACCATCAGCACTAGAAGTTGGTATAGCTTCTACCCATTTAGTAACATAATCAACAGCAACAAGTATATGAGTATAACCATTTGAGGAGGAAAAGGACCCATAAAGTCAAATCCCCAACAGTCGAAAGGTTCAATAACAAGAGAATAATTCATAGGCATTTCATTACGTCTACTAATGTTACCTACTCTTTGACATTCATCACATGATAAAACAAATTTTCTAGCATCTCTAAAAAGGGTAGGCCAATAAAAACCTGATTGTAGAACCTTTTGCGCAGTTCTATCTCCAGCGTGATGTCCTCCATAAGCACTTCCATGGCATTTGCTCAATATTCTTTCTGTTCATACTCAGGAACACATCTTCGCATAATGCCATCTACTCCTTCTTTATACAAATGTGGGTCATCCCAAAAATAATGCCTCAAATCATAAAAGAACTTTCTTCTTTGCTGAGCTGTAAAGGTCGGAGGCAAATACTTGGCAACAATAAAATTAGCATAATCAGCATACCAAGGACTTTCGCGTGAGCTTACCTTTATCGCAGCCAATTGTTCATTTGGAAAACTATCATTAACAGGTATAGGATCATCTGAAATGTTTTCTAATCTAGACAAATTATCAGCAACAGGATTTTCAGCACCTTTCCTATCTACAATATGTAAATCAAATTCTTGCAGTAGAAGTACCCATCTTATGAGCCTAGGCTTAGCATCTTTCTTTTCCATAAGGTATCTAATAGCAGCATGATCAGTGTGAATAGTAACTTTTGAATCAACAATATAAGGTCTAAATTTATCACAAGCAAAAACAACTGCTAAAAATTCCTTTTCAGTAGTAGCATAATTCTTTTGAGCGGCATCAAGTGTTTTACTAGCATAATGAATAACATTTAACTTCTTGTCTACCCGCTGTCCAAGAACAGCTCCTACAGCAAAATCACTAGCATCACACATTATTTCAAAAGGTAAAGTCCAATCAGGAGGTTGAACAACAGGAGCTGTGATTAAAGCTTTTTTAGAGTTTCAAAAGCTTCCTTGCAATCATCATCAAAAACAAAAGGTACATCTTTTTGAAGAAGATTAGTGAGGGGTTTTGAAATTTTAGAGAAATCTTTAATAAACCTCCTATAAAAACCGGCATGACCGAGAATACTACGGATACCTTTCACATCCCTTGGACAGGGCATTTTCTCGATTGCTTCAACTTTAGCTCTGTCCACTTCAATACCTCTTTCAGAAATTTTGTGCCCTAGGACAATTCCTTCATTAACCATGAAATGACATTTCTCCCAATTAAGAACAAGATTAGTCTCCTCACATCTCTGCAAAACTTTATCAAGATTGTGCAAGCAATTATCAAAGGAAGTTCCGTAGACGGAAAAATCGTCCATGAATACTTCCACAATTTCTTCACAAAAACCATGAAAAATAGCAGACATGCATCTTTGGAACGTAGCAGGAGCATTACACAAACCAAAAGGCATACGTCTATAAGCATAAGTTCCATAAGGACAAGTAAAAGTAGTTTTCTCTTGATCTTGTGCTTTAACAGCAATTTGTGAGAATCCAGAATAACCATCAAGGAAACAAAAATGGTTTTCTTAGACAACCTTTCTAACATTTGATCAATAAAAGGCAAAGGATAATGATCTTTCTTAGTTACTTTATTGACCTTTCTAAAATCAATGCACATCCTATATCCCAACTACTACTCTTTGAGGAATAAGTTCATCATTTTCATTTGGTACAACAGTAACTCCTCCTTTCTTAGGGACACAATGCACAGGACTTACCCATCTACTATCAGCAATAGGATAAATTATACCAGCATCAAGAAGTTTTAATACCTCATTTCTTACCACTTCTTTCATCTTAGGGATCAAGCGACGCTGATGCTCAACAACAGGTTTTGCATCGGGTTCAATGTTGATGGCATGTTGACATATAGTAGGAGAAATCCCCTTTAAATCATCCAAAGTGTATCCCATAGCTCCTCGATGTTTCTTTAGTACTTCTAATAGCCTTGCTTCTTCATTACCTGAAAGTTTAGAACTAATAATAACAGGATATACTTTCCTTTCATCAAGATAAACATACTTAAGATTATCAGGTAAAGGTTTTAAATCGAAGACAGGATCTTCCTTAGGAGGCGCTGAGGTACCCAAATCTTCCACAGGCAAATTATGCTTAAGTATTGGTGGTTGACGAAGAAAGGCATTGTCAATCTCATTCCTCTCCTCCATAAATACTTCACTTTCGTGTTCCTCCATGAATTGCTGCAAGGCATTGTTAGGAGCAATAGCAGCAAGTTGTTCATTTTGAGTCTCATTAGGCAATCAGTTTCATAAAGTTGTTTACCAAACTTAGAGAAATTAAACTCATAAGATTCTCCATTAAATTTAGTGTAAATTTTCTCTTTCTTACAATCTATAATGCACCACATGTATTCAAGAAAGGCCTACCAAAAATAATGGGACAAGCTTTACTAGCAACAGAACCAAGTACTAGAAAATCAGCAGGGTATTTAGTCTTACCACATAAAACTTCAACATCTCTCACAATACCAATTGGGAGATAGTTTCTCTATTAGCAAGCTGAATAACCACATCAATCTCCTCAAGTTCGCAAGGACCAATTTCATGCATAATTTCTTTATAAAGATCAAAAGGAATAGCACTAGAACTTGCACCAATATCACATAAACCATAATAGCAATGTTCTCCTATTTTGACTGAAAGCACAGGAACACTTGTTTTCCTAGCTCTACTGGGATGTGAAACAATATTAGAGGCATCTTCACAAAAGATAATATGTCCTCCTTCTACATTTTCAGTTACCAAATCCTTTACTATTGCTATTGTGGGTTCAACCGCTATTTGTTCAGCAGGTTCTAAAGCTTTCTTTGCACTTTTATTAACCACACTAGCTATGATAGAATGTTCCCTAATTTTAACAGGAAAAGGTGGTTTCTCAATATAAGGTTCTGGCAAGATACGATCAACTGTATGAACTTCAATGTTTTTAATATTGGCAGAATTAGTATTATCTTTGTAAGGCAAATGATACTTATTGCAACTTTCTTTAGGAACATCAAGATAAGAGGCAAAAGCCTTGTAACAGTTTGCAATAACTTGAGAATCAAGACCATACATATCATAGAGATTACGAAAATTATCAGTATTCATAAAAGTTTTAATGCATTCGTAATCATACTTTATACCTGATTCTCTACCTTTGTCGTTCTCCCATCCTTCAGTATTTTCCTCAATCCGATCAAGAAGGTCCCATTTAACTTCCTCTTTATTACGCGTAAATGATCCAGCACAAGAGGTATCCAATAGAGTTTTATCTTGAAGAGAAAGCCTTGCATAGAAGTTATCAATAACAACATTACCAGGAAGCTCATGAATGGGGCATTTGAGCATTAATGATTTCAATCTCCCCCACGCTTGGGCAATACTTTCTCCATCATGAGGCCAAAAATTATATATATGATTCCGATCTTGATGAATTTCACTAGGAGGATAAAATTTAGAATAAAAGAGAGGCACAATCTCCTCCCAGCCAATAGAACGCCCATTTTCAGCATCCTATACCATTTTGCAGCTTTACCAGTCAACGATATAGAAAACAATTTCTTCTTGACCTCTTCCATTGAAATACCTGCACACTTGAACAACTCGCATAATTCATGAATAAATAGCAAATGATCCCCAGGAGGGACAGTTCCATCTCCTGCATAGCGGTTATTCGTAACTCGTTCAACAATTTTCATAGGTATTTTAAATGGAATTACTTGATCAGGTGGTTCCTCTTCTACTACCGTAGCAGTGGTAGTAGTATTTCCAAACAGGGATTCAAATGGAGATCTCTCCATGATAAAATAAAGTAGCAAGCAGAAATAAAAATAGCACCTACAGTAAAAGTTTCCCTTACCAATTCCACTCACCAATAGCGCTTCACTCCCCGGCAACGGCGCCAGAAAATAGTCTTGATGACCCACAAGTATAGGGGGTGTATCGTAGTACTTTCGATAAATAAGAGTGTCGAACCCAACGAGGAGCAGAAGGTGCTGACAAGGAGTTTCGGTAAAGGTTTCACTGTAAATGCTAGCAGACAAGTTTTTAGGGGTTTTTGATATAGCAGGTAAATAAAATGCAGTAAGTAAAAGACAGTAATAATAATTGCAGCGAGTGGCCCAATCCTTTTTAGAGCAAAGGACAAGCCGGTTGGTTTACTTATGATGACAAAATGTTCTTGAGGACACACGGGATTCTAGTCAAGTGCTTTCGCTTCACATAGTTGATTAATCTTCATTGTTTTGATAAGTGTTGTGTGGGTGAACCTATGCTAATGCACCGCCCTTACTTGGACTAATACATACTTGTGATTATACCTCTTGCAAGCATCCGCAGTTACAAGAAAGTAATTAAGATAAATCTAACCACAGCCTTAAACTCTGAGATCCTACGCTCCCTTGTGCACCGGTATACTAACGGGGGTTTAGGTTTCTGTCACTCCGGCAACCCCACAATTAGCAACCAAATACACAATGCACTCCTCTAGGCCCATAAAGGTGAAGTGTCATGTAGTCGACGTTCACACGACACCACTAGAAGAATAGCACCACAACTTAAATATCAAACCATTAAATATTACTCAACATAATTCCACTACTAACAGCGTGACTTCTCCCATGTCCTCAAGAACTAATCGAACTACTCACGAGACATCATATGGATCATGATCAGAGGTGATATAATGATGGATAACGATCTGAACATATACTTTAATTCACCGATAAAACTCAATAGCATCAACCACAAGGAGTAATTAACACCGGGAGAGTTTCCCCTATGAACTAAACAAAGTATAGCCCTAGATGTTACAGCGGAACGAGATGGTGCAGCGGTGATGGTGGTGATGGCGGTGGAGATGATGATGATGATCCCGATGAAGTCCAGCGCGATGACGATGAGGATGGCGATGATCTCCCCCTCCGGGAAGGAATTTCCCCGGCAGATTTCTCCCTGCCGGAGAGCTTTTTCTCTCTCTGTTGTTTCCGCCTCGTGGAGGCGGCGGAATATTTTCTCGGACTCCCCGTGTCTTAGGGTTTCTGGGGGATGAAGTACGCGAAGGGGGAGCGCCTGAGGTGGGCCAGGGGCACCACACCTGGCTAGGGCGCGGCCAAGGTGGGCCCCGCGCCCAGGGGTGGTGTGGGCCCCTCCTGGCCCATCTCAGCCTCCCCTTTTGGCTTAGTCCATCTTCTGATAAAATAGGAACATCTGTCTTCTCGGAAATATTTTTAGTGCTCCAGAAATATAGTGCCTTGACGTGCTTTTTCCAGCTGAAATCTGACTCCGGCAGTTAATTATCCAATGATCATCAAACATGCAAAATAAGACAAAATAACATAAGTAACTCCTCTTAATATGAAATATATCATTGAATAACAGTAAATTATGCTATAAAATAGTGATGCAAAATGGACGTATCAGAGTGTCATTCAAATCCATGTTTTTTTATAAAGGGCTTTATTATTTAAAAGGTTTAAGCATCACACTCGGTCTCTACACAGCCGCAATCCAACAGTTCCAAAAAGAAATAAAAGGCAGCACTAGACGAATTACAATCATGTATAGGTAAAACGCAATGCCTACGGATGACCATGTTGGATAAAAATATCCCTCGCCACCTCTTTCAGTCGTGCACATGACTCTATAAAGAGGTCACTATGCCCCGCCCTTTGTAATGTGTACCAGAACGGAGATTACTTGTGCATCGGTAGAGTACCTGCAAACGATAAAATCTTTATTATTGAAAACCTTGTCATTTCTAAACAACCAAAGCGACCACATAACGGATATCGCTCCCACCCTAATAACAATTCTAAACTTTTTCGCTATCCCATGTAGCCAGTTGCCAAATACATTTGCAACGGACTTGGGTGGATATAAGTTAGAACCTATCTGGATAGATAACCAAATAGAACGCGCAAAGCTACACTTGAATAATAAGTTTTTTATTGTCTCCTGTTGTGGACAAAACACATACTTTGTACTTCCATGTCAGTTTCGCTTAACAAAGTTATCCTTTGTTAAAATGACACCCTTACGAAGATACCAAGTAAACACTTCCAGTTTAAGCGGAATCTTCATTTGCCATATTTTTTTAATTATCGACTGGGACATCGAAATGGACTAACGCCATATACATGGAATCTACCGAGAATTTTCCAGTCCCACATAAATTCCAACGAAACTCATCGGGACCTTGTGTTAGTTGAACTGATGTCAACCGTGCCACAAGGCATTCAAGACGCGAGTCTCGTCCCAATTAAATCTCGCCTGAACGTCACATTGGGTGGTCAAGACTGCATAACCGTGGCTATGGTATCCCCTTTTTTCACAAACAATATTGTATAGGGCCGAATACTGATCACGGAGGGTGGTATTACCTAACCATTTGTCCTCTCAGAATCTTATCTCCGATCCATCCTTAATTTTAAATACTCCAAAGAAGAAGAAATGTTTCTTTGCCGCATCAGACCAGACCAAAAGTGAGAATCACTAGTTTTCCAATTAATATACTTGTGATACCGCCTTCGTGCCAATGTATATTTGTTTAAGGAGCGTTTGCCAAACCCCATCTTCAGTAAGTAGCTTAAAAAGCCACATACCGAGGAGCTGAATTCTTAACCTAGAGGTCATGAATACCCAGTCCTCCCTGGTCTTTTGGTAGTCAAATAACATTCCATTTAGCCAGTCAATATTTCTTGTTTTCACTATCCCGTTGTCAAAAGAATCTTAATCGGAAGTAATCCAATCTATGTAAGACCCCTTTGAGTAGCTGGAAGAAGGATATCATGTACAACACCATATTTGTTAGTACCGAATTAATGAGAACCAACCTCCTGCCAAGAGAAAGTAATTTTCCTTTCCAACTAGATAGCCTCGCTTGAAGACGTTCCTCGACATGTTTCCATTCCGCATTAGTCATTTTCCTATAATGTATTGGTATGCCCAAATACATAATAGGAAATTGACCTTACTAACAACCAAATATTATGGCATATTGAGCAGCTGCATCTTGGGCTTCGCCGAAGCAAAACAATTCAATCTTGTGGAAATTGATCTTCAACCCCGACAATTTCTCGAATGCTGATAATATTAATTTCAGATTTGCTTCTTTATCTTGGTCATGTTCCATGAAGAGAATATACCGTCTGCATACTGAAGAATGGATCCTCCCCTATTGACAGGGATATACCTCTCGGTACCATACCATGAGGGTACCTGGTGCACGTATCGACTAAGGCCCAACTATTAAGAGCCTACACGAAGCCCATGACGGAAGGCCCAAGAAGATGGAGTATCCTCCAAGATTAGGCATAGGCATAGTCGGTTTAGACTTTCCTTACATGTAATCTGAGTCGGTTGCGAACTCCCGAGACCCAGCCTACTATATAAAGGCTGGGAGGGCCGCCGATCAGGACAGCAACACTTGAACCACCAAAACCCTAGCGAGATCGACATCTCGCCGGGACTCCATTGTAGCTCGCATATACTCTCAGATCAATACCAGACAAGCAGGAAGTAGGGTGTTACTCTCCGGAGGCCTGAACCTGGGTAAATCCTTGCTTTTGCTTGTCAGCCGACGAAACTACCAGCTCTACCACGTTCTCTCCCTCGTAATCTCAACCCTAGGTCCTTAACCATGGGATTTGATGAGTTAACCCCTCGTCAATTGGCGCCGTCTATGGAAAAGAATAGTGCTGGACTCGCGGTTTCTCCGGTTCCATCGGAAAACGGTGACTCGCCGATCGCATCTGCGAACGGCAACTCGCCGACTGCATCGACAAACCACAACTCGACGATTCAGTCGACATACGGCAACTCGCCGACTCGCTAAAAAATTGGCAGCCCGCCAACTTCACCAACAAAAGGCGCGTTTGCTCCGCACTCGCCAGAAGCCGAGAGACGTTTGCTGGTCTTGAGTCAGGTTTGGATTTAACTGTTGGAGCATTCAATTTTTTTGTAAACAAGTTTGGTACGCAGGACTTGACAGATCTGCAACAACTCGCGACTGCCGCACCCGAGGCTCCATCGATTGCGTCCGCCCCATCATCGATTCTTGAAGCCTGCTCATCTGCAACAACCATGTCGACTCGAGAGATCAACGAGTTCTTCGCAAAAGAACTCCAAGGTGAGGAAGCTGAATCAGCGTACCGCAAAAACGATCTCGAGCAAGATCTTCCACTCGATGACACCTTCGACTGCGGGATCTCCCTCGACGACTTCGAACTTCATAACGACAGCAACGTCGACTCTAAGATCTGCACCAACAAACTCGACTCCGAGGTCTACAATGGTTTCGCTGACGCCGAGATGAGCATAGATGCTGAACGCATCGACAACGAGATCCGTCCAGACGGACCATGATACGTCTCAAACGTATCTATAATTTCTGATGTTCCATGTTGATATTATACCAATTGTTACATGTTTTATATACACTTCATAGCATTTTTATGTATTTTCTGGGACTAACCTATTAACAAGATGCCACAGTGCCAGTTCCTGTTTTCTGCTGTTTTTGTATTCCAGAAAAACTAGTCTGGAAATATTCTCGGAATTGGACGAAACTTGGACAGAACCTCCTATTTTTCCAACACGAAGACGGAGTCCAGAGGAGACACGGAGGGGGGCCGCGAGCCAGCCACACATGGGGCCACGCGGGCCCACCCCCTGCGCGCCGTGGGGTGGTGTGGGGCCCTCGTGGCTCCGCAGCCGCCGCCCTTTCGCCTATTTATTCCTCCCGACGCGAAAACCCTAGATACCCGAGCCATTATCCACGAAAAGTTCCAGAGACGCCGCCGCCGTCAACCCTATCCGGGAGGGTTCAGAATCTCTTCCCGGCACCCTGCCGGAGAGGGGAATCATCACCGGAGGGCTCTACATCACCATGCCTGCCTCCGGAGTGATGCGTGAGTAGTTCATCCTTGGACTACGGGTCCATGGCAGTAGCTAGATGGTTGTCTCTCCACTTTATGCTATCATGTTTAGATCTTGTGAGCTGCCTATCATGATCAAGATCATCTTATTGTAATGCTACATGTTGTGTTTGCTGGGATCCGATGAATATTGAATACTATGTCAAGTTGATTATCAATCTATCTTATATGTTATTTATGATCTTGCATGCTTTCCGTTACTAGTAGATGCTTTGGCCAAGTAGATGCTTGTAACTCCAAGAGTGAGTATTTATGCTAGATAGTGGGTTCATGCCTCCGGTAATCTGGGAGAGTGACAATAACTTCTAAGATTGTGGATGTGCTGTTGCCACTAGGGATAAAATAACCGATGCTTAGCTTAAGGGTACGCCGTTAGGTCTAATGCATTTGTTTACTTTACGCACATTACTTAATGCAATTATCCGTTGCTTGCAACTTAATACCAACGGGGAACTCGGTATGACAACCTGGCGGTGGATTATTAGTCATAGACGCTGTTGGATAACGGTCTATGTATTTTGTCGTAATGCCCACATGAATATCATAGTAATCATCATGTCATATATATGCATTGTTATGCGCTCAATATTTTGTCAATTGCCCAGCTGTAATTTGTTCACCCAGCATGTTAGTTATCTTTTATGGAGAGACACCACTAGTGAACTGTGGACCCCGGTCCATTCTTTTACACTGATAATACAACCAACTGCAAACACTGTTCCTTTTCATTCTCTGCAATTTACTACTGTTTTCCACACCATACGTTTAATCCTTTGTTTTCAGCAAGCCGGTGAGATTGACAACCTCACTGTTTCGTTGGGGCAAAGTAGTTTGATTGTGTTGTGTGCATACTCCACGTTGGCGCCGGATTCCCTGGTGCTGCGCCGTGCCATATTCCGCCACCAACAACCTTCCGAAGCGATTTCCTGCTCCTACTGGTTCGATTAAACCTTGGTTTCATACTGAGGGAAAACTGCTTCTATACTGCATCATACCTTCCTCTTGGGGTCTCCCAGCGAACGTGTGATCCACGCAATCAAGCATATTTTCTGGCGCCGTTGCCGGGGAGCAGAAGCACTTCGGTTCAGCAATCTCCTTGCCTTCCTTCCACACGCCATATTTTCTCACGCCATATTGGGAAGCAAGAGGATTTCTGCAAGGGGAGTTTCACGCTTCCAATCTCTTTACTTTGTTATTGTCTTGCTTAGTTTATTTTTATTTAGTCTTGTTTGCTTTATTTATCAAAAACACAAAAAATTAGTTACTTGCATTTAGTTTATTTTCTGTTTATTTTCTGTTATTTCATCATGCTTCTCCCTAAGTATACTTTAAAAGACATATCTGTGGGTAGTGGGTCTATCATTGGAAGAGATAACATTGAGGAATTCTTGGGTCACATTAGTAGGCTTAAAGATTTTGAAGATAGACCCTTGGTAGAACTTGCTCCAAATTATGAAATTGCTACAGCTTCTCTAGTTCACATGTTGGAAGCTAGGTTTGTCAATCTGAATCCTATAATGCAGCATATGTTCCTTAAACTTCATGATATGGAAGATGGTGAAAAGAAAGATTTTGTTCTAGAAACCTTGCTTAAAGAATTTGGTGATGTTGCTAGAGAAGCTAGAAAAGTTTTTATTCGATATAAGATGCTTGGCTATTATATTGATGTTGCTAATACACTTGAGAAACTGGAAAAAGAGAGGCTTAAATACACTAAAGAAACTATTATGAGGGGGAAGTTAAGATACCAATACCTTTTAAGTTTGTAGGCATGCATGAGGCACTAGAAAAGAATTTTGATTGGATTGTTCCTGAAAATTTATTTGATGAGGATAGTGTGCCTAAAAGTAATGAAAAAGGAGTTTCTGAAACTTATATAGATAAGATACAATGCATTGTTGAGAAAACTTCCAACCTTTCTGTTGATGCCTCTCGCTTGGAAACACTTGATTCTTACTTTCTGCGCCTAGCTGAAAGGCGTTAAAGAAAAGCGCTTATGGGAGACAACCCATTATTTTATTTCTGCAATTTTTCTTTTTTTTGAGTCAAGGAGTTGTTTACTTCTGTAACAATTCCTTTGTATCTTTATTTTATCGCATTGTTGTGCCAAGTATTGCCTCTAATAGGAAGATGATGCTAGATTTGGATTTCTGCGCAGGAACAGATTTCTGCTGTTCACCGTTTTAATTCTGTAAAATCACAGAAAAATTATTTAAATCTGAAATTTTTGTGCGTGATCCTCAGATATGTACGCATCTTTCGTTAGTTTAAAGTTTTTCGATCTGAGCAACGTAAGTGCCTCGAAAAAATTCGTCTTTGCGGACTGTTCTGTTTAGACAGATTCTGTCTTTTATTTTTCGCATTCTCTCTTTTACTAGTGTTGAGTGGAATTCTTTTTTAGGGTGAAGAGCTTCACATAACATCAGTGGCAGTAGCTAATGTTAAAAGTAACGGTCATGTTTGTGTCCTTATAGAACATGTGAGTTTTTGATTGTGCACTAACCCTCTAATGAGAATTACTTTGAGTTTGGTGTGGCGGAAGTTTTCAAGGGTCAAGAGAGAAGGATGATATAATGTGATCAAGAAGAGTGAAGAGCTTAAGCTTGGGGATGCTCCCATGGATCACCCCAGCAAATTTCAAGAAGACTCAAGCGTCTAAGCTTGGGGATGCCCCTTCTTCATCAGCAACTTATCAGGTCATCTCTAGTGAAACTATATTTTAATTCTTTCACATCATATGTGCTTTACTTGGAGCGTCTGTGTGCTTTTATTTTCAGTATTTTATTTTTCGTATGGTCAACTTGATTGGACCCCAGCATTCTTGATTGGGAGAGAGACACGCTCCGCTTTTTCATATGAATACTCCTATTCTTCACTTATACTTGTTGAGTATTCTTATCTAGCTATTGCTATGCTTTTAGCTCCTGTTTTTCATGCATCTCTTATTCAGAGCTGTTAGTTCTTTTAAAGAAAGTACTCTCTTGCTTCACTTATAATTGTTTGGAGAGTTTATGTTGAAATAAATTGATTGGTGTTTGGTTGGAACAGAAAATGTTGCATGTGGTAGATGGTATAATGGAAAAAGCTTACATATTCTTGTAGATCGCTGTATTGGATAATTTGATACTTGTCAATTGTTTTGAGTTATTAAGTAGTTCATGATTAAGCTTTTGTATCATGTAGTTAAAACCTATTAATGAAGAACTACCGTAAAGCTCGTTGAAATTTGGTTTGCATGTTTGGTATCTCTAAGGTCTAGATATTTTCTAGTAAAAGGGTTTGGTTAACAAGGAAGACAGTGTAGAGTCTTATAATGCTTGCAATATGTTTTCATATAAGCCTTGCTGTGTCGGTTGATATCCTGTGTTTGCTTCAAATAACCTTGCTAGCCTAAACTCTGTACTGAGAGGGAATGCTTCTCGTGCATCCAAAACCTTGAGCCAAATCCATGCCATCTGTGTCCACCATAACTACCTATATGTGGTATTTTCTTGCCATTCCAAGTAAATTTTTCATGTGCTACCTTTAAACTATTCAAATTTTATTACTCCTATTTTGTGTCAATGTTTACCAAGCTCATGAGGAAGGTGGATGTCTTTATGTCAACTGTCAAACAGACTTTACCACCGGACTAGCGGCATATACATCCGCTTATCCATTAATTTTGCAAAAAGAGCTGGCAAATGGGGTGCCCAGTCCCAATTAATTACAACTTTAACCGCTTAATTCTCTTCACATTTTTGCCCTGATTTATCAGTCAAGCAATGACAAACAGTGAAATATCTGCATGTGTAAACAAAAGAGAAGAGGGATGATCTGCCTTGCTGGTAGAAATAACGTCCTTCATGGGAGCCGCTCTTAAAAGTCTGGTTGGCAGGGGAATATTGTTTTCCATCTGCTGATTCGTTGACAATTAACAAACACCTCTCAAAACTTATTTTTACTCTCTATATGATTTCAAAAACTTAAAAAGCTCTAGCACATGATTTAATCCCTGCTTCCCTCTGCGAAGGGCCTTTCTTTTACTTTTATGTTGAGTCAGTTTACCTACTTCTTTCTATCTTAGAAGCAAACACTAGTGTCAACTTTGGTGCAACAATTTTTATATGCTCATATATTGCACTTATTATATGCTTTGTGTTGACAAATATCCATGAGATATATATGTTGAAAGTTGAAAGCAATTGCTGAAACTTAAATCTTCCTTTGTGTTGGTTAAACACCTTTTGCTTAGAATCTATTGCTTTATGAGTTAACTCTTATGCAAAACTCTTTGATGCTTGTCTCGAAAGTACTATTCATGAAAAGTTTTTGCTTATATGATTCAGTTGTTTGCTCATTATCTACTTGCTAGCAAACTATAGACCATTGACCTGGATCACTTCATTCATAACATGTGCTTTACAGTATATTTGATCAAGATTATGATTGTAGCATGTCACCTCAGAAATTATTTTGTTTTTATCGTTTTACCTACTCGAGGACGAGTAGAACTAAGCTTGGGATGCTTGATACGTCTCAAACGTATCTATAATTTCTGATGTTCCATGTTGATATTATACCAATTGTTACATGTTTTATATACACTTCATAGCATTTTTATGCATTTTCTGGGACTAACCTATTAACAAGATGCCACAGTGCCAGTTCCTGTTTTCTGCTGTTTTTGTATTCCAGAAAAGCTAGTCTGGAAATATTCTCGGAATTGGACGAAACTTGGACAGAACCTCCTATTTTTCCAACACGAAGACGGAGTCCAGAGGAGACACGGAGGGGGCCGCGAGCCAGCCACACCATGGGGCCGCGCGGGCCCCCCCTGCGCGCCGTGGGGTGGTGTGGGGCCCTCGTGGCTCCGCAGCCGCCGCCCTTTCGCCTATTTATTCCTCCCGACGCGAAAACCCTAGATACCCGAGCCATTATCCACGAAAAGTTCCAGAGACGCCGCCGCCGTCAACCCTAGCTCGGGAGGGTTCAGAAGCTCTTCCCGGCACCCTGCCGGAGAGGGGAATCATCACCGGAGGGCTCTACATCACCATGCCTGCCTCCGGAGTGATGCGTGAGTAGTTCATCCTTGGACTACGGGTCCATGGCAGTAGCTAGATGGTTGTCTCTCCACTTTATGCTATCATGTTTAGATCTTGTGAGCTGCCTATCATGATCAAGATCATCTTATTGTAATGCTACATGTTGTGTTTGCTGGGATCCGATGAATATTGAATACTATGTCAAGTTGATTATCAATCTATCTTATATGTTATTTATGATCTTGCATGCTTTCCGTTACTAGTAGATGCTTTGGCCAAGTAGATGCTTGTAACTCCAAGAGTGAGTATTTATGCTAGATAGTGGGTTCATGCCTCCGGTAATCTGGGAGAGTGACAATAACTTCTAAGATTGTGGATGTGTTGTTGCCACTAGGGATAAAATAACCGATGCTTAGCTTAAGGGTACGCCGTTAGGTCTAATGCATTTGTTTACTTTACGCACATTACTTAATGCAATTATCCGTTGCTTGCAACTTAATACCAACGGGGAACTCGGTATGACAACCTGGCGGTGGATTATTAGTCATAGACGCTGTTGGATAACGGTCTATGTATTTTGTCGTAATGCCCACATGAATATCATAGTAATCATCATGTCATATATATGCATTGTTATGCGCTCAATATTTTGTCAATTGCCCAGCTGTAATTTGTTCACCCAGCATGTTAGTTATCTTTTATGGAGAGACACCACTAGTGAACTGTGGACCCCGGTCCATTCTTTTACACTGATAATACAACCAACTGCAAACACTGTTCCTTTTCATTCTCTGCAATTTACTACTGTTTTCCACACCATACGTTTAATCCTTTGTTTTCAGCAAGCCGGTGAGATTGACAACCTCACTGTTTCGTTGGGGCAAAGTAGTTTGATTGTGTTGTGTGCAGATTCCACGTTGGTGATCGAGTAAACGGTGCCACCAACAACCTTCAGAAGTGATTTCTTGCTCCTGCTGGTTCGATTAAACCTTGGTTTCATACTGAGGGAAACTGCTGCTACACTGCTTCATACCTTCCTCTTGGGGTCTCCCAACGAACGTGCGATCCACGTCATCAAGCCTTCGGCAGACGATCCCAACGCAACCCTGCATCGCCAACAGCTCAAATCACTAGCCCTAGCGGTGCAGGCCATACGACCGGATGCAAAAACTCCAGGAGGGAGTCGAGATCGCAACATAGTCAGCTCGCGACAAGCAGCACACGATCGTAGCGGTCGCAGTCGCCACTCGGAGGAAGCAAGGAAAGGCACGCGCCGACACAGGTCCAGCAGAAGCAGATCTCGAAGGTCTTCAAGTTGCGACTCATATTCCGACCGGGAGCCCGAGCCATGCGAAGCTCTGTGTTTCACTCGCCGCGTCCGCGAGACAAGAATGCCCAAAGGATTCAAGCTAACATCTGAGCAACCCAAGTACACAGGTCGACAGGAACCTTCAGGATGGCTAGAAGATTACAGACTCGCCGTCTCATGCCAACGAGGCACGAACACTACGGCGATGCAATACATACGATTCATGCTCGAAGGTACAACTCGCGACTGGCTCAAGGCGCTACCTCCATCAACATACGACTCGTGGGATCACTTCCGCAGAGACTTCATCAAAAACTTCGAACCTCTGTGCGAGCGACCGAAAACATTCGAAGAACTGAGGGCCTGCACTCAGCGATCAGATGAAACATTGAGATCATACATACGGCGATGGACCACCATACGCAACTCAGTCGACGCAATATCGGAAGATAGGGCCATGGACGCCTTCATCATGGGTCTCGCCAGGAGAGATTTCAAAGAAGCTCTTGGTCGAGAAAAGCCAACCTCCTGGCTAACCTCATAAAAATCGCGACTGAGTGGGCAGACGGGGAAGACTCGGTGCGAGCAACCCGCGCCTCTTCACCACGCGACAACCATGACAGCGGCAGTCGAAGCCGCATGGACACATACAGAGATGATCGGAGGCGCAAGCGTTCCAAACGTCATCACTACGACAACAGATCCGAGTTCATGGCGGCTGGGTTCACCCAACCCCGTGACGACCAAGATAGAAGCGACCGGAGGCCAGACGATCGCCGGGACAGTCGAGACCGCGAGCAACGAAGTAACAGCTACAAGAAGCAAGAGTGGCGAAAGCCACGTTCTGATGCACAAAACAAGCGCTCATTCGATGACAAGATGGATGACTATTGCAGATTCCACCTGTACAAAGGGGAGGACGGGAAATTGCGTTCCAATCACTCGTTGAAAAACTGTAGAGAATTCGAAGAATTGGCATCTGAATACATGAATCTCAGAAAGGCACCCGCCGCAACTGCACCTCAGCCGAACACCGTACCTGCCCTGATGGCACCTCCACCACCACCACAGCCAGCCGCAGGCGGACATGTCGCGGGCGCCATGCACCCTGTTCCTCGGGTAGAGGAGGATCGGTACCCTCAGCCTCAGGGGCAGATGTACATGATACAGAAGGGTCGCCCTTCCAATAGGCAGCAAAAACTACGCACTCGACAGGTGAACATGGCTGCCATGGCACCTCCTGCTGTTCCTGAATTTTTGAAGGGATCCGAAACTGCCATAAACTTCAGCCGGGCGGACCACCCCCCAGCTGTAGTTCGACCAGGGCACGCAGCTCTGGTACTCGACGCGCAAATTGGAGGTTACGCCATGACCAAGGTCTTCATGGATGGAGGCAGCGGCATCAACATCATCTTTGCAGACACACTCCGCAAAATGAACAGGTCAGTCGAAAACCTACTAAAGTCCACAAATACCTTCCACGGTATCGTCCCAGGCAAAGCAGTCAGTCCAGAAGGCACAATACAACTCGACGTCACGTTTGGGGACCCAAGTCACTTCAGGACGGAATCGATTGAGTTCGAGGTCGTCGACTGGAAGTCACAATACCACGCTATACTTGGACGCCCAACGTTCGCTCGATTCATGGTAGTCCCACATTATGCCTACCTCAAACTCAAGATGCCAGGGCCAAAAGGAGTCATCACTGTCACTGGAAACTTTCAAAGGTCCGATTCTTGCGACCGTGAGCTCAGCAAAATCTCTGAGACGTTCGGTATGGCAGAAGCACTCGCCGATCTGTCGATTTCCAACGACCGCACACTCATGCCGGAACACAAAAAATTGGCAGTCGACAGAGCGTTCAACGCAACAAATGACACAAGGTCACATCAGGTGCACCCGACTGATCCGTCCAAGACAGTCAATGTATCATCGAGTCTGCCTATCGCATAGGAAAGCGCGCTCGTCAAATTCCTCCGTGAGAACTGGGAGATATTTGCGTGGTGTCCAGCCGACATGCCAGGTATCCCCAGGGAATTCGGCGAGCACTCTCTCCAACTGTTTCCAGATGCCAAGCCAGTAAAACAAACAATGCGCCGTGTCTCCGGCCCAAAAAGAGCTGCCGTCAAGTCTGAAGTTGATAGACTACTCGCGGCAGGGTTCATCCGAGAAATCAATAAATCACAATGGGTGGCTAACCCTGTACTTGTAGAAAAGAAGCATACAGATATCCTTCGGATGTGCGTGGACTTCACATCCCTCAACAAATGCTGTCCAAAGGATCACTTCCCGCTACCTCGAATCGACCAGATCGTCGACTCCACCCTGGATGCGCACGCCTGTCCTTCCTCGACGCTTACTCAGTTACCACCAGATATGGATGAAGGAAGAAGACGAAGAGAAAACGGCGCCCATAACCCCACTCGGGGTCTACTGCTACACAACCATGCCCTTTGGGCTCAAAAACGCGGGTGCAACATACCAGCGCATGATGCAAGATTGCCTCAAAAGGCAGATCGAACGAAACGTCCAAGTATATGTGGATGACATTGTCATCACAACAAGGGAAGAAAACACACTACTCGATGACCTACGGGAGACGTTCGCCAACCTCAAACACTTCCATATCAAGCTCAATCCCAAGAAGTGCACGTTCGGCGTACCAGCCGGGCAGCTCTTGGGCTATCTAGTCTCAGCTCGTGGTATCGAGGCTGACCCGGAGAAAATACAGGCCATCTTGACAATGCAAAGGCCTTCAAAGCTTCATGACGTACAAAAATTAGCAGGTCGAGTGGCGGCGCTCAGCCGCTTCATCAGCAAACTAGGCAAAAAAGCACTCCCGTTCTATCAGCTGATGAAGAAAGCAGACAAGTTCGAGTGGACGCCAGAAGCCGAAGCAGCCTTCACGGAACTCAAGAGAGTCCTCACAAGCCCTCCAGTCCTCGTCGCACCCAAGGAACGGGAACCGCTATACCTATACGTCTCGGCTACCAACAGGGTGGTGAGTACCGTACTGGTGGTCGAACGCATGGAAGAGGGACACACCCAGAGCATACAACGACCAGTCTACTACTTGAGCGAGGTCCTCTCCATATCAAAACAGCGGTACCCGCACTATCAGAAGCTGGCCTACGCCGTGTTCATGTCATCAAGAAAGCTGACGCACTACTTCGCAGAACACCCGATCACTGTAATCAGTAACTCAGCGATTGGGGATATTCTCACAAACCTCAACGCAACTGGGAGAGTCGCAAAATGGCTCATTGAGCTGGGACCAAGTGCAAGTCTTACCTGACTTCACAACCGAGTGGATCGAGGCCCAGTTGCCTGGAGCGCCAGATGTGTCCAACTCATGGACCATGTACTTCGATGGGTCCAAGAAAAACGAGGGCGTAGGCGTCATCCTCATATCACCAAAAGGAGACAAGCTTCGCTACGTTCTGCAAATGGGGTTCGAGTTACCATCAAACAACGAGGCCGAGTACGAAGCCTTGATGCATGGCATGCGGATGGCTAAAGCTCTCGGGTACACTCAATTAATGATCTACGGTGACTCGAACCTGGTGGTGCAACAAACAATGAAGGCCTGTGACGCCATTGCAGACAACATGATCGCCTACCGCGACCTGTACAACATAATGGAGGGCAGATTCGAAGGCTGCGAGTTGCGGCACATAGGAAGAGAAAGCAATGAGTAAGCAGACATGTTAGCCAACCTAGGCTCGACCAGGGCGCAAGTTCCACCTGGTGTCTTCCTCGAGCGCATTGAGCACAGATCAATCAAGGAAAAACGAGCACCTCCTACATCGACCGCACCAGCCAAGAGAAAAACACCCAGCACAGAGGACCCGCCAGTCGAGGTACTCCTCATCGAGCCAACTTGGACTCAACCTTTCCTGGCGTACATACTCCGCAACGAGCTACCTGACGACATAACCGACTCACGACGTGTCACTCGACGATCTAAAGCATACACCATCATCAACGGTGAGTTGTACAAACGAAGCATATCAGGTATGTTCCAACGATGCATAGCATTCGAAGATGGCAAAGCCATCCTTCGAGATATTCATGCAGGTACCTGTGGACATCACGCTAGCAGCCGATCACTCGTAGCCAAAGCCTTTCGAGCAGGTTTTTACTGGCCCACAACACTCAAGGACGCGGAGGACATAGTCAAAAGGTGCATCGGCTGTCAAAAATTCGCCACAAAGCCACACGCACCTGCATCAGCGTTGAAGACAATACCATTGGCCTGGCCTTTCGCCCAGTGGGGCTCGATATAGTTGGGCCACTCAAAAAATCTTCGCATGGAGGGCATACTCATCTCCTGGTGGCAGTCGACAAGTTCACAAAGTGGATCGAAGCAGTCCCCATCACAAACTCGACTGCTACTACGGCAGTTAACTTCTCCCATGCCGCTGAAGAGATTAGCCGGCTCACTGAGCAACTTGCCAGTGAGAGACGGCTAAAGTCTGAAATGGAGACAAGGCTCAAAGAACTGGAAGCCTCCCTATCCAACTCAACAGAAAAAAATTATCTCTGAAGAAGGAAGTGGAGAAGCTTGAAGAAACTTGGAAGACCCGGCTGGAGTCAGCCGAGAAAAAATTAGCTGAGGCAGAGAAAGACCTCAAATCTTTCACTGACCTACTGGGTGATCTTGTCAAGGCAATCTGGGGTATGAATCTTTTATCTTTTCTCTTGCCTAAATCTGTATACTTTTTTATCATACTCATGAATACCTTGTTAAATATTTTTGCAGGAACCCGGAACCATCTGAACTTGGAAAACACTGAAACACAGATACGGAGTGTGATGGCTTTGGTACAGCAGCTGTATTATGGAGCCGGGCGAGCAATTGCTGCAGCCCGTGGAACAGATGAGCCGCCCAAATCACTGAGGAATTTTCTGAGCCATCTCTCCACCATTCCTGAATGGTTTTCTCGCTGGAAGATTTCCTGTTGTCGCAAGGGCGCCATGTGCACTCTTGCATTGGCCAAATCGCACTACCCTGATATTGACCCGGCAAAACTTGCCAAAGGATTCCAGAGTTCAACTTAGATGGCTCGAAATTCGACGACAAGTCTTTTGCCCAAATTGATAAGATGACCCGGTACCCTGCCACAACAATTGCTGAAGGCCTCAGACTGGACATCTTTCAACCCGGTTTTGACAAAAAGGCCCGGCAGGTCACATCCCCAGAGCCGGAACCAGCAATTGTGGTACCTCCAAAGGTATCTGAACAAGTGGCTGCTTTTGCTGTTACCGGGTCAGGGACACCAGCTATGCCCCCTCCCAGCCGTCCAAACATAGATGATAATATTGTTGGGTATAAACTGAACGCAATTTGCTAGAAGTCCAAGCCAAGTATTGCAAGCACTGGGGAAGGTTCGAGCAAGGCCAAGTCAAAGGAAGCCCCCAAGACTCAGGAATCTACTCAAGTGGTGGCTGACCCAGCAGAGGCTTCCAAGGGAAACCCGGCGAGCCAAGCAGAAGAGACCACGAGTACTGTTCCCGAGCCAGAGCCGGCCGCTACTCCTTCCACAGAACCAACAACTGATGACCCGGCAAGGGCTCCTGCTACTACCACTGAACAATGAGCTTTGCTCCTGCAGATTGATATCTGCGAAAAAACAATGTCCTATTTGGCCCTTTGTGGCGTTTGCTGTAATAACTTTATGCCTGATACAATATTCTTTTGATGGTGTGCCTGTACACCTTGTGAATTTGCATGAGATGTAACAAAAATTCTTATGTGTTAGCTCTGCAAAATTCAATGGTTTAGATGACCCTTTTGTTTATCTTTAACTATAAGCCGGCTTTCGCATGGATTCTCACTGTTGCATCTCACTCTATAAAAACAGTGTCAGTTAAGTCCCCATGGGCATCATAACTGATTGAAATTACAGGAGAACAAACATGCCATATAATCGCGAGTCACATCAAGCTTAAGTAAGATAGACAAGAAAATAATGGCTTTAAATATTACCCGGGCTATGGGATTGCAGCTGTACCTTAAAGATAATCAGCCCCATGACCAAAGTGGCATCATGGCCGGGTCATTAGGTTTGAAGCTGTGCTTTCATGAAGCAAGCAGCCCCTAAGACCAACGTATGCAATGGCGGGTCTCTTTTCTTTAGAGTTTCCAGCTCATTGTTCTCAATAAGATAATACAATGGCGGGTCTCCTCTTTCAGGAGTTTCCGGCTCATCGTTATGAATAATACAATGGCGGGTCTCCTCTTTCAGGAGTTTCCGGCTCATTGTTATGAACATAATGAATCTTGAACAGAAATAAGTACAAACTGTAAAGTAAATGCATAAAAGAGGTGATTCTTTGGGCACATATATCTTTATTCATATATTAGATCAGCAAGCCGCCTCATTAAAAACCTTCCAGTCCCCTTAGGTACCCTGGTAAGGAAAAGAGTGCGTCTGAAACCTGCTGTCTTTTTACATCGTGTGTACATCTTTGTGAACTCAATTCTAAAACTAGGTGTAGTAAGGACGAAGCTGTGCTATGTTCCACGGCCTGTTCCTTTCCTCCAATGCTTTGGTGCTATGACCCGTTGTGCAACTTCCGGCTTATGATGAAAGGTCGTTCCAATGGAGGTGACAGCTTGTGCATCCCAGCTTGTGATTGTGTCAATCGCAAAACTAGGTCTCCCTCTTGAAAAGTTCTCGTTCTGACCCGGCGTGCGTGATAGCGCCGCAGATCTTGCTGATAAATTGCTGACCTCTCCAGGACTCGTTCCCTTTCTTCTTCTAACAGATCAACTGCATCTTGCCGGGTTTGCTCGTTCTCAACTTCAACATAAGCCGCCACACGCGGCGAGTCATGTATGATATCACTTGGTAAAACAGCTTCTGCTCCATACACTAGGAAAAACGGTGTCTGCTTGGTTGATCTATTTGGTGTGGTATTGATACCCCACACAACTGATGGCAATTCTTCTACCCAAGCTCCTGCTGCTCTCTTACATGGAACCCGGAGTCTTGGCTTCAAACCACGGAGCAATTCTTGGTTTGCTCTCTCTACTTGACCATTGGCTTGTGGATGAGAAACTGACGCAACATCCAAGCGTATGCCCTTCTCAGCACAAAATATCTGTCTCGCCAAGGGACATGTTTGTCCCATTATCTGTGATGATACTATGTGGGTAGCCAAAACGATATATGATTCGCTCCAAGAATTTTACCACTGTGATTGCCTCGCAATTTGTAACTGGCATAACCTCAACCCACTTGGTGAATTTATCTATGGCGACTAAGAGGTGTGTTTTCTTACATGGAGACATCTGAAAAGGACCCACCATATCAAGACCCCATACTGCAAAAGGCCATGTGATTGGTATGGTTCTCAACTCCTGAGCCGGCACATGAGCTTGCCTGGCATATCTTTGACATCCATCACATCTCTGGACCAAATATTCCGCGTCTGCCAGGGCAGTTAACCAGAAAAATCCGTGTCTGAAAGCTTTTGCTACCAAAGACCGGGTCGAAGCATGATGACCACAGTCTCCCTCATGTATTTCTCTGAGAATCTTCTGTCCCTCCTCAGGGGAAACGCAACGTTGAAACACCCCTGAAGGACTTCGCTTAAACAATCTGTGCCAATAACCACATATGACTTGGCCCGGCGCACAATTTGCCGGGCTATGACTTCTTGCACTGGTAACTCGCCGCGCAGGAGATAAGCAATGTATGGCTCGGTCCACTCTGGTCTTTCATGCACATGAGCAACTAAATCTGAAACTTGATCCGGGCATCCCAGATCCTCTTCTGCTTCTATTTTGACTGATGGGTTCCATAGCTCATCAAGAAAACATTTGGTGGAACCGGCTCTCTGCGTGAGCCGAGTCTCGACAAAGCATCGCTGCCTCATTTTTCCTGCGATCGATGTGATCCACCTGATAGCCAGAAAAGACCCGGCTACCTTGTCCACTTCTCTTCTATAAGCCGCCATATTTGCATCTTTTCGGTCCCAAGTTCCAGACACCTGCTGGAAACAAGGTCCGAGTCTCCAAAACAATGAATGCGCTTGATGTTCATCTCCTTTGCCATACGTAACCCGTGAAGTAGGGCCTCATACTCTGCCACATTGTTGGAGCAATCAAAGTGAATTTGCAAAACATACTTCAACTTTTCACCTCTTGGTGATGTGAGCACCACGCCGGCTCCTGATCCTTCAAGCTGCTTTGACCCGTCAAAATGCATGACCCAGTTTTTGGTGCTGGGTGCTTGCTGTGGCATGCTTAACTCTGTCCAATCATTAACAAAATCTACCAAGGCCTGAGACTTGATAGCATGCGTGGCTCATAACTGATGTGATAATCACCCATCTCTATCGCCCACTTGGCGACCCTTCCCGTTGCATCTGAATTTCTGATAATTTCTGCTACGGGATCGAACTAACAACTCTGAAGGGATGCTCCAAAAAGTAATGCTTCAATTTCCGGGTCGCCATAAAGACACCAAAAACAAGTTTCTGCCAATGTGGATACCTTGCTTGGTTTCTGAAAGCACTTCACTAACATAGTAAACCGGCCTCTGGACCGGGTGTTCTTTTCCTTCCTCTTTTCTTTCTACTACCACCACGGCACTCACTGCACGTGGTCCTGCTGTGATGTACAACAACAAAGGTTCCTTTGGAGCAGGAGCCGCCAAGATTGGCGCCTCTGCCAATGTTTGCTTCAACACTCAAAAGCATCATCCGCTTCTTTGTCCCACACGAACTTGTCTGATTTTTTCAAGAGCCGGTAAAGTGGTATAGCTTTCTCTCCTAACCTCGAAATAAACCGGCTTAGGGCTGCAATGCATCCCGTAAGCTTCTGAACATCAGCCAGCTCCTCTGGCTTCTTCAAACTCTGTATGGCTTTGATTTTTGCCGGGTTAGCCTCGATTCCACGCTGTGACACAATGTAACCGAGCAGCATCCCCGCTGGAACTCCAAACACACACTTGGTGGGATTGAGCTTCATCTTATACTTCCTCAGATTAGCAAAAGTTTCCCTCAGGTCATCAATGAGTGACCCGGCTTTCTCTGACTTGATTACTACATCATCAACATAAGCATGCACGTTGCGGCCAATCTGCTTCGCAAAACAATTCTGGATGCACCTCTGGTACGTGCCCCTGCGTTCTTCAACCCAAAGGTCATATTTTTGTAACAGTACGCCCCAAAAGGGGTTATGAAAGCTGTCTTTTCCCAATCCTCCTCATTGAGCTTGATTGATTGTAACCCGAATATGCATCCAAAAACACAAGAGCTCGCTGCCTGCAACTGCATCTATAATCTGATCAATACGAGGTAACGCAAAAGGATCTTTGGGACAAACCTTATTCAAACTGGTGTAGTCTATGCACATCCGCCATTCATTATTTTCTTCAACACAAGTACCGGGTTAGCCAACCACTTGGGATGGAAAACCTCCATGATAAAGCCCGCAGCCAAGAGCCGGGCTACTTCTTTTCCCACAATCTTTCTTCTTTCCTCATTCAATCTGCGCAAACCCTGCTTGACAGGTTTTGCACCCGGGTTAACATGTAACTTGTGCTCAGCGAGTTCAGCAGGTACGCCAGGCATGTCACTAGGTGTCCATGCAAAAACGTCCCTGTTCTCACGGATGAACTCGATGAGCGCGCTTTCCTATTTGTCAGTTAAATTGGACCCCACGGCGAACTGCTTGGAAGAATCGCCGGGTGTGAAATCAACCATCTTAGTATCTTGGGCGGGTTTGAACTTTTCTTTCTCTTCAGCCGTGGTTCTCTGTAACACGGTTCTATCAGCCGGGTCTACCTGAGATGTGTAGTACCGCAGCTCCTCCTTTGCACATGCTCGTTCTGCCAAAGCTGCATCGCCATTGTCACACTCAGCCGCCATATCCCGGCTTCCATGAATAGTAATAACTCCATTTGAGCTTGGGATTTTCAACTGTAGATACACGTAACAGGGCCTGGCCATGAATTTGGCAAAGGCCGGTCTTCCAAAGAGAGCATGATACGGGCTCTCCAACTTCACAACTTCGAAAGTAATTTTCTCCATACGAAACTTGTGCTTGGACTCACCAAACGCAACATCAAGTGTTATTTTTCCCTCCGGGCTATGTGACTTCCCCGGTACTATCCCATGAAATATGGTGTTGGTCGGCTGCAACTGTGACTTTTTGAGATTCATACGCAGAACGTCTCGTAGTACAAGATGTTGATAGCACTGCCTCCATCCATCAAAACTTTGTTCAGAACATAACCCGCCACCTGAGGTGCGACCACCAAGGCAAGGAGACCCGGTGATTCAATATTGGGCGGGTGATCCTCTCTACTCCATGTTACTGGAACTTCTGAGTACTTCAAATATTTCGGTACCGCTGATGAAACCATATTAACTGAACGCTGAATCAACTTTTTCTCTCTTTGATGTATGAGCGTGTGAACATGATACCCGCCAAGACGCTTCGGGTTTTCCTGATAACCCCCTTGATTTTCTCTGTTCTGGTTGTTGTCAGGGTTGCCGGCTTCTGGATTAGCGTTGGGCGGACCATTAGCCGGGTTACCTCCACGGCCGGGTCCTCCACCGTTTCCTGCACCGCGCATTACCCTCTGGATTTCCATGTTCTTCCATCTCTGCAGATCCACGCACTGCTCCAAGGAGTGATTGGCGGGTCTGCCATCTCGACTGTGACGCGGGCACGGCATCTTCATCGGATCAAAGTGACCCGGGGGACGCGGTGGCCCACGGTTGTTGTTACCTCCATTGTAGTTGTTTCCTCTGAAATTTCCATCTGTTCTGGGTCTCGCTGACCCGGTATTTGTGTTTGCGACTAGATCTGAATTGTCCTCTGCGTGTGGCCTCTTATGATAGTTGTTGTTGTTGCTTGTTGTTGTTGTTGTTGTTGTTGTTGTTGTTGTTTCTTCCTCCATTGTTCACATTACCCTTTCCTTTATCTTCCTCAGTTTCATCCTTGGTTTTATCTGTGTAAGCATGCTTGTTGGCTGCGTCCAACACTTCTCCCATGGTTATATCATTTGCTCCTGGGCTGTTCCTCATGCGACTCATTTTCTGAACAACCGGGTCATATCTGCAATTTTTCTCCAACGTTGACATCGCACTAGTTGGCAAAATATTAGTGGAAGAGTGGAGGATCTCTGTAATCCGGCGCATCCAATTGCGTGCTGACTCGCCCTTCCTGTGTACACACCGATCCAGGTCCTCAATTGTGTATAACCTCTTGCACGTCCCATGGAAGTTCTTGATAAAAGCCGCCCTGAGCTGACTCCAGGAACTGATAGATTTCTCTGGTATAGTGTTGAACCATAGCTTCGCCGCACCTTCACTCATCATAAGATACATGAACTTAGCACAAATATTTTCAGATGCATTACGAATACTCATAGCCATCTCATAACTATTTATCCATGTCTCAGGATCTATGCTAGGATCATAATTTGAAATTTTACTAGGTTCTTTGAACTTATCTGGATATGGCTCTGATCTGATGGAATCGATGAGGCACTTGGGACCCGCCATCGTTGATGCTACTTCAACGTGTCCTGCCCTTGCTACTTGCTGATTAGATACTGAACCCGCCCGTGGGATTTCTCCGGCTCCTCCGGCAGGTACCACGCGGGTTGTACATTTGCTGCGCGCCTCGCCCTGGAGCTGTCAACTATGGCCTGAGCTCTTGATGCTGCTGGAGCCACCTGTCTCGGTTGTTGCTGTGGTACTTGATTCTGCTGACCCGCCAGATCCTGCTGCCCTGCGGCTGCTAACCCGGCTGGCCTTGGTGACTCGCCATGACGACTCCTGGTACGACGGCTGTGAAAAGTTGTTGAATGCAACGCGCTTTTCCGATGCGTGTAATTTGCTTGCTGGGCTACGGCCGTTCGTAGCATATCAATGGCGCGTCTTGCTTCTATTTCTGCAGGTGAATCGCCCAATGGAATACGATCTAGTGCAACTGTAGCTGCATATACGTTGTCAGCCGGGTTACTGTAATGACCCGCTGGCGTGTGAAATCTGGTTGTGGTGGTGGCATGGCTTCAATATCTCTGCCGGCTCCTCCGGTGGTACAACTGGTGACCCGGCTTGCGCTGGAGCCGGCGGGTTAGCCACCATTGTCCTGTAGCTGAACTACAGGTGTTCCTCCAATCAACTGATCCTGCGGCGTCTGAAATAGATTAGCCGGGTTAATGTGACCACCACGGCCAATCAAACTTTGTTGTCTCTGTTGCTGTTCTCTGGATCTATTTTCTAATGCTGTCGCCGCTTGCTGCAAGAACTCTTCCTGTTGATCCAACTGCCGCTGCAGCGCCGCTTGCTGATCAAAACGTCGTTGTAACGATGCCATCTGCTGCTCGTAATTGACGCGAGCCAGGTCTGTTGCCCTGACTTGCGCTGCTGCCGCTGCTGGGGTTACAAGATTTGCTGTTGCCGCTGGAGCACTTGGCAGGTCACTAAGGAATCGCGGTGGGGGCGGGTTAGGCAAAGCTGATGTTCCTTGACCCGTCGCCCTGTTCGCCAAGAATCCAAACATGTTTCTGTGTGCCGCCGTATTTTCTGACTCGGCACTAACTGACGCACGTTCTCCATCTACCCCGACCTGCGGTTGCTCCTGGATAACTGGCTCTCTGATCGCCAAACCCGGCGCCGCTTGACCCGGCTGGGTTACTACCGCCAAAGCTGTTGTTGGGACTGGTTCTGTGTTGATTGCTGGAGCGGTGTAAACCGCAGCCCGACGCACCGGACCCGGTTCTGACTCGTACTCTTCCTCTTCTACCTCGTATCCATAGCGATCCTCAAACAATTCCAAGATTGATTCTGTATCATCATGGATCTGGCCACGTGGGGCCCAAGCCTGCTCTTCTGACCCGGCTCCCTGCGTGGCGTTCCCTGACTCGATCTCCGTCGTCCCAACTGATTCTTCTCCATCCGAGTGAACGGTGGTTCCTGCCTCAGATACAGAGCCAGAAAATTGCAGGACGGGTTTCGATGTACCTATCATCCCCACGAAGACGTTGATCCGCCCGATCGGAACGACTGAGCCGGTCTCCAATGAAGCCGACTCCAGGCTCCACCCGGAATCGTCCACGACGTGCTCTCCTTGTAGATTGATGATGACCCGGCCGATGGCCAGGTTCTGCATGCCTCGCAGAGCTTCTCCCGTGATGATAACGCTTTTTGACGCTTGCCCCACGGTGGGCGCCAACTGTCGTGGTTTTGTCACGGCAGGTGTTACCGGGTGGTAATTGAAATTGGAGGCAAGGCGTTCATAGCGTTCGGGAGATTGTTTAGCTCACTAGGGAAAAATGATGTATCCTGGTTCAGCCTCTCCATAGGAGATAAAGACCTACTTCCAGCTTGGTGTTTCTCTATTCTCATATCGATCTCGATCACCCGGCGGATAACAACACCGGCGGGTTCCGAGTCTGGGTTACAAGGGTTCTCTCGCTGTAAGCTTGTATGTCTCAAGTCTCTCAGGTTCGTTCTGTTCTATGTCCCAGGAGCCGGTTTATATAGACACCCGGGTCTCCTGGTCGATTACAAGGTAAGGCCGGGTCACGCCCGAACTCGGAGTCCTAACCAAAGTCTAGCTCAACTATCTTGGCCTCCAAGTCTCGCATACCGCCTCCGGTTTTCTAGAACCTTCCTTGTTTACACCGGGTTACCGACAAACTCCTCGGTCCATCAATGTAGCCCGGCCCAAGATGAACTGGTGGGCCTCGCCAGTCTTTCCTCCTGGCGGGTCGTAACTTCACTGTCCTTAGGCCTACCGGGTTATCTTTCCCCCAACAATAAAGACCATCATCTACCGCTTCGGCGTCCCAAGCAGCATCATAACTGATAACGGCACAAACTTCACGGCTGAAGAGTTTCGTTCCTTCTGCAAAGAGCAAAGCATTACGCTCAATTATGCATCCATGGCGCACCCGCAGTCCAATGGCCAAGTTGAAAAAGCCAATGGACTCGTGTGCAGCGGAATCAAGAAGCGCCTCCTGGTGCCACTCAAAAGGGCCGCGGGTGCCTGGGTTGAAGAACTTCCGTCGGTGCTATGGAGCTTGCGCACAACTCCTAACGCCTCGACACAATTCACGCCATTTTTTATGGTCTACGGCGCAGAGGCAATCCTGCCATCCGATGTAAAGTTCGATGCACCAAGGGTGGCAGCATACAACGAAGACGACGCAGACGAAGCACTCAAAGATGCAGTCGACTTGCTCGAAGAAGCACGCGACATGGCCCTGGCTCGCACAGCTGTCTATCAGAACGATCTCCGCAACTACCATAGCCGTCGACTGCGCACCAGGTCCTTCATGGTTGGCAACCTGGTGCTCCGATTGAAGCAGAAGAAGGTGCACAAGCTCACCTCCCCATGGGAGGGACCCTTCATCGTCACCGAGGTCATCGACGGTGGCTTGTACAGACTGAAGAACGCGAAGACAGGCGAAGTTTCGAATAATCCTTGGAACGTTGCGCACCTGCGCCGTTTCTATGCTTAGCTGTTCAGTCATACAATGTAATAGGCGATATGTCGGATGGCTGCAGGTTTCAGACGCGCTCTTTTCCTTACCAGGGTACCTACGGGGGCTGGAAGGTTTTTAATGAGGCGGCCTGCAGCTTAACATTCAAAAGTGAAATATAATCAATGTTCCTCCTATCCTTTTTTATTCGCATAACTCACTAACAAGTACCTTAGCCGCACTCGAACGCTCGGGGGCTAAGTCTCAAAGCAAAGTTGGATAAACTTCAGCATACACAAAAACTCCACAGCCACACTCGCACGCTCGGGGGCTGAGTCTCAAAGCAAAAGTCGAATTTTAGACATCACAAAAATTCACAGCCCCACTCTAACACTCGGGGGCTGCGCAATTATTAGTTCACACTCGAAACATTCTCATAAACCCCACTCGATAGACTCGGGGGCTGCGGAAATATAACGTAAACAATTCATATTATATACAAGTGGCAAATTTACACTCGGGGGCTGCCCCTTCTACAAGTTTATACACAAAGAACCTCTAGTCCTCAGGCTCATCCTTGATGGGTAGCACAGGACCAGAGAATTGGTCGTGGGTCCGCTCGATCAGCATCCTCGCAGATAGAACGGTGCCATCAAGGTCCTCCTGAGACAGAGTCGCTCCAATGGCGGGTGGCGACAACACCAAGTTGGGACGTCGACTCCGCACATACGCCATCGCCGCGTTGGCTCCAACCACAAGCTTCTGGGTAAGCAGCTCCCGGATGGGGCCTGCATGACGGAACATATCGAGCAAGGCATGGATTCCTTGTGGTTGTGGTCCTGTTGGAAAAAGGGTCTGGTTGATGCGAATCAAAGCCGCCCTGCATAACTCGAGTAGATGAGCGCTTCGCCAAGCTCGATCCTTCAAAGTAGCGAGTGTGCGCGCTCGGAACCTATCAAGCCAAAAATGCTGACGCCCAGTTGTCGGGTTGTCAGTAGCATTATCCAAACGCTCTTCAATGCGAGTTTGTTCTGCTTGGAAGTCAGAGACGAAACCTGCAAAAAGAACAAATCGAGTCAAACGACAAAAGAGCGGCCAAACAATCCATAATCAGAGCAAAGATGGTACTCACACTCGAGTTGCCTGTTTACAAGGTCCATCTCGCCAAGCACATAATCCTCTCGTTGTGTGGCCGGAGCTGGTCTCATTCTCAAAGTATTCAGCTCGCGCTGAGCACTCTTTAGTTCTTGCTCCAGTCTCACGCATCGAGTTTTCGTATACTCCATTACTTTGGCATCATTTGCCACCTGAGCCTGTGATCGGGTGGCAGTCTGAGTCTGCGAGGAACCAACTGAAGTAGCGGGTTCTCGTGGCTGTTCCAAGTATCACACAAATCTCATGTCAGAAATGAGAAACAGAGCATATAATTCAGGCGAGATACAGCACATAGCTTTTCAGGTGAAAAAGCAAAAGGCATAAAAGATGACATCCATACAAAGTGTAGCAGAAGAACAGGCATACTCGCGTGATCATAAGGTATCATTACAGATCATAACATATAAGGTTCGGCTGTCACAAAACTATGACATGGACTCCGACCTAGCCCTAATTCGACACAACTAGTCGACTAAAGAATCACTCGGTGGCCATCGACTTTTTGGAGGAGGCTTTCCTGGCCTGGACCTTGGCGGCCCTGTCTTCAACAGTTCTTACAAGCTGTTGAGCATACTTTTTGGCGGCCTCCATCCACGTACCTAACCCGACGGTTTTGCCGCCAGGACCTCTCGGGAACTTCGTCGTCACCGTGTCAAAATCTGCATCGACTCCGTGCGCGAGCAACATGAGAAAAGTAGTCTGGGCACCACTTACCATTTGCTCGCGACTGAAATCGGCGACGGTAGTCCCTTCTGGCTTGAACAGCTCCACCAACTCTGCAAATGTCGATGGCAACTCGTCATCTGGAAAGAAGCTGCTGTGAAGGGCGCCCAGCGCACTCACTGCCTTCGACAGCATCTCTCCTGCTCTCCCGCTGGCGGCTTCCGTGATGCTCACGCTCTCATCAAGCGAGGCGCCCACGCTCTGCTTGCCAGGTGCGGTAGGGCCATCCATCACATCTAGGAAAACATACAATGAAAGGTTCAGCAATCTTCTACGAAAAAGTACCAGCCAATGCAAAAGCAAGGTTGCGTACCAGTCAAAGCGGTGCTGCAGGCAGTGAGTCGACCAATCGCCAGGCCTTCCCTATCTTCGGCATTTTTCAGCCGTTTTTCCAGATCGGCCACTCGGCGACGGCGTCGCTCATCTTCTCCGCCGCATCAGCCGCTGACTCTGCACGCACATAGCAAAAACATAGTCAATGAAACCGCAAAAGGATTCAACTCGAAAAGTTGTAATCCCACAAGAAGACACTCACTCTTGGCAGCTTCGAGTTGCTGCTGCAGGGTGGTGACCTCCGTCTCCATGTGCACGTACTGGGCGCCAGCCTTCAGTAGCTCTTGCATAAATGGCTTCAACACAGCAGAAGCAAGTTCAGAATAGATTCATCGAATTTATGCACGACTCTAATACCCGATAGTGGTTCCACTGCAACACAAAAGCGCAAACTTACGTGTTCTACGGAGGCGGAAGTCGAAGCAGGAGCACCTGTCGCCGTCGCCTCGACTTTGTCAGCTGCCACTTCAGGTTCGGGCGGCACAGACGTGTCCGCGGCAGCCGCAGTCGCAGTGGCGGTTTGTGTTTCTTGCGGCTGGCTACGCGCCGTCGACGCCGCGCTGCTCTTATCTATCGTAGGTGGTGGCGGCAGGTCCTCCTCGGATGATACACTGTGTCACACATACTAAGTATCCGACTCGGCAAATTTCATCAGTCAAAATTGGTAGTGCACAGAAGACTTACTCTTCGGTGAGGTCGACCATCCGACCAGGTGCGAGCACGCCTACGCTCGGACGTGACCTTTTCGTCGGGCGCGGAGGAAGAGAGCGGATTGGAGGAACTTCGAGCGGGGCCATGGTCGACTCCGTCGCATTCCCCTCCTTCTCCTCAGAGTCCGCCGTGTCCTCCTTCTCGCGCGACCGCTTTTGCTGACCATCATTGGTCTGCGTCTCAGCGTCGCCTTCATCAGCTTCTGGAGTATGGGCGGTGGCGAGTGAGGTCACCTCATCATCCGAACCAGCCTCGAGTGGCTCATTATTCGGCACTGGGCCACTCTCTGGCAATGGAGGCATCGACTCGCACATTCTGTGTCCCTGCACATGGACATAGCAACAGAAATGAGCATACACATGCGTAACATAGCAACTAACAAAATGGTGACGAGTGTTACCTCCGGTAGAGGGTTGCTAGCTTCATAAGGTGCGACTGGCGACTTCGTCTCGCACGGTTCGTCGTCAGTCAGTATGGTAAGAGTCCTCACCAACTTCTTCACCTCACTCCGGATAGCTCCTCCGCGAGTGAGCGGGTTGGATCAGACGCCCCGGTGTATGCCCACATGGCGTGCACCCGGGCTCGGAGAGGTTGCACTCGCTTTTCGATAAAGGTGGCCAGCAAATGAATGCCAGTCACCTCCTTGCCAGCATTGGTCTGCAGCTTCAAAACCTTCTTCAAAAGCATGTCAGCTTCTTCAGCTTCGGCTCCGTCGGAGGCGCAATCCAGGACGGCCTCTTCGCTACCATGGCGTCTGCATTAAAGGGAGGCAACCCGAACGATTGGTTGCCTGTGGTCACATCCTTGATGTAGAACCACTTCTGGCGCCATCCTTGCACAGACTCAACAAACTTAATCTTGAAGTACTCGACATCAGGTCGAGTTTGCACTCCAAAACCGCCAGGGCCCTTGACGCTGTGCTGGCGCTTGACATTGAAAATCCGGCGAAACAACCCAAAGTGGGGCGCAACGCCCAAGAAGCACTCGCACAGCACGAAGAAGCAAGCAACGTGCAAAAGCCCGTTGGGGGTGAAATCGTGCAGTTGCACCCCATAGACGTGCATCAGCGCACGAAGAAAATCGTGAACAGGGAAGGAGAATCCCCTGTTCACAAAATCTACAAAACAGACCCTTTCATTAGGGCCTGGGCGCGGGATTACCTCGGCGCCGGGATGCGAACCTGCGTCGGGTCCGCCGGGATCAGCCCGTCGTTCCGCAGGCCGGTGAGCATCCGCTTGCTCACCGTAGATTTGGTCCAGGCGCCCTTCTCCTTCTTCAAACCGCTGGCGGCGGCCCCACCAGCGGCGCTGTCCGCCGAGGCATTGGCAGCGCTCCTGCCCTTCCGGGTGGTAGGCTTCGTCATCCTCAATGATGGATTGGTGGAGCGTAGAAAGCTTGGGCGCAGGAACAATGGAGGAGGCGCGCGAGGAAGAAGATGGAACAGGGCGGAGGAGGCAAATGACAAGTAAAAAATTCTGCCAGCACCGCCCTTACTATTTACCACAAATCAAAAACCAATCATAACCGTTAATCCACGATCGTGCGCTCCGGGGGAATCCTGCCGTACACGTGGCAAGCACGGAGAGCAACCGTCGACGGCCACTCCGTCCACGCACGGGAATCTAGGAGTCATCATCACGTCTCCGTGAAAATCGCGCCAGAGCGGTCAAATCCAGTCCAAACGGCACCGTCCTCGGTCAGCACTGCATAACGGGCCCACAAGAGTGTCGTGTCCCATCAGTCATACCAAGCACGACATCGCTTGTCAGAAATCGCAGTCGAGGCATGCGTCATTGCTGACGACAAGTCAAGTCTCATACCTGATAGGACAGTCGGGTCATTAAACATTTACGACGAAGGCCAGTCCTTCGACTGGGTGGCACAAGACATGAAGGCAGTCGATAGTTTCTTCGACTGAAACATATTACTCCCATCGGGAGCGTATCTAAAAATTCTTCGACTAACAATGTACGGGATAAACAGATTTGAGATTATCCTCCATTGCAAGCAATAAAGCACAATCTCGGGGGCTACTCCCATCGGGAGCGCTGTCGCGCACCCGATAGAATAATGACAAAGAATCAGTCGACAAAAGACTCGACTCATCAGATAAGCAAAATTTAAATACAAAATCATACTCGATAAATTCCCGAGTTGCGTCCGCCGCTAATACCTCGGATGCTGCATGCATAGTGCAAAGGTAAGACCCGCCGAACTTTCGAGCTGGGCTAAGGACCGTTCCAGCAACGTTAATCTTAAAACTTTCCGTGTCAGCAGACATGATGAAAAATCCCGACGGACGCGTTGGGTAATCTCAAAGTTATACTGCAGAACGATTCAGTAAGACCTCCGCGGCCTGAGTCGAGTCTGACCAGTCTGTTCCAGATTCGAGTCCGGGGACTCGAGTCTGATTGAAAGCTAGTAAGGTTTTGCCCGAATGTGTAGTTAACCGGTCCCGATCCGTCGAGTGTACCGGGCCTACTAAGCTATTATCCTTGAGTATCATAAGCAAAAACCGAAGTTGATGAAATACTCGACATAGCCAGCATGTGCTATTCATACAGAATTCCAATTATAAACACAAGTACAAAAGAATGTGACGTGCACTACTGAATGAGTCCATGCCGATTCTTCGAGTCAGACAAGTACTCGGGGGCTACTGACAGGGATATACCTCTCGGGTACCCTACCATGAGGGTACCTGGTGCACGTATCGACTAAGGTCCAACTATTAAGAGCCTACACGAAGCCCATGACGGAAGGCCCAAGAAGATGGAGTATCCTCCAAGATTAGGCATAGGCATAGTCGGTTTAGACTTTCCTTACATGTAATCTGAGTCGGTTGCGAACTCCCGAGACCCAGCCTACTATATAAAGGCTGGGAGGGCCGCCGATCCAGGACAGGCAACACTTGAACCACCAAAACCCTATCGAGATCGACATCTCGCCGGGACTCCATTGTAGCTCGCATATACTCTCAGATCAATACCAGACAAGCAGGAAGTAGGGTGTTACTCTCCGGAGGCCTGAACCTGGGTAAATCCTTGCTTTTGCTTGTCAGCCGACGAAACTACCAGCTCTACCACGTTCTCTCCCTCGTAATCTCAACCCTAGGTCCTTAACCATGGGATTTGATGAGTTAACCCCTCGTCACCTATCGACAAGATGTGGGACTACATCTTCAATTTGGCCATCTTCTTTTGCTCATTCAATCATGATCGCCAACATATCAACCACTATATTAAATAGTATAGGCTATAGGGGATCACCCTGCCTTAATCCCTTTTTTGTTTGGAAGTATCGGCCGATGTCATCATTGACTTTGACAGCCACACTAGCCCCCGAAACAAAATTGCGAAATAAAGCACACAACTCATCCGAGAAACCTTTCATTCTCATAGTCTGTTGGAGGAACGTGAACTTAACCTTATCATAGGCTTTTTCAAAGTCTATTTTGAATATTAACCCATTACTCGAATCTCCTCCCGGGTGCATCAGAGACTTGGAGTGCTGATGTCTACTACACGCTTCTATACTTGTAGACTTTGTTGGGCCTCCAAGTGTAGAGGTTTGTAGGACAGCAACAAATTTCCCTTAAGTGAGTGACCAAAGGTTTATCGAACTCAGGGAAGTATAGGTTGAACGTATCCCTCTCAAGCAACCCTGCAATTAAGATACAAGAAGTCTCTTGTGTCCCCAACACACCTAATACAATTTTTAGTTGTATAGGTGCACTAGTCATTCATAAAAAAGCTAGCGTACCTATCAAGGATCGCCGATGGATAACATCCTAGTTATGGTGGACTGAGACATAAGAATTTCTTAGGCGACTGATGTCTAAACGGTTCCTTTTTCTATTAGATTAACAGGGAGATCCTCCCTGTTCCATTTTATTTCAAAACGAAACCAACATCGTCTGAGTCTTTACCCTGGAGCTTCGATCGCAGTTGGCGCAGAGTCCATAAGCGAGGTGACAGGGGCCGCCATTTTTCCGGTTCTGGATATGCATGGCGGCATCACATGAGCGAAGACTTCAAATGTTTCAACGATAACACACCGCATTCCATTACAGAAGTGCGGACACATGAAACAAACAACAAGATTAAGAAGACGAGACACCCCAAACCACCATCGAATACAGAATAAAATAAAACCAAAGTATATTGCAAGGTCGTGAACCGAAAAATACTTGGGGTGAACTGATAAATTTGTTAAAATAAAACTAGAATTCGAACAAATTGATATTAACGTAAAAAGTAAAGTCGCGAACCCAAAAAACAAAAAATGAAGCAAACTACATAAAATAGAGAAAAATAGAAGGGGATTTTAAAAATTGAATGAACCAAATTAAACTTAAACAAATTTGGATGAACCAAAAGAAATATGTGAACTTAAAATTGAATTAATTGTATACACAACGATTTATAAGAAAAAAACCGATGAACGAAATATGAATATAGTTTCAATTATAGCACGATTCAAGTATTATAAAAACTCGTGAACTAAAAATGTTCAGCATTCAAAATAAAAAAGTAACCTATAACAAATTATATTAATTAGGAAACCATCAATTATGAGTATACGTGAACCAAAAAATGGAGAGTGGATTTTTTTTGAAAAATCAAAGAAAATGCTTTCTTAGTATCGAGAAAAGGACATTTCGTATCTTGCAATTGACTTAGGAACATTAGAGGCGAACCAAACGACGTTCTGAATAGCTAAAAATCTCCATAATTCCTCGTAGATTGTAAATTCATACAACCTTTATTTAGTAATGAAAACATAGGAGAGTATAGCAAGATACAAAAATAAAAAATACTATATATTGGAGAGTATAGCAAGAAACAGAAAAACAAAAATGAAAAAGTATGAAAATTGAATAAACTATATGTTCAAGAGGATACTTGCCACTAGCAGTCTTAGAGTATCTTGAACAACCATAACATTTCTGCAAGGCTATATCTTCACCAAACATATCTTTTTTTGCATGCATATCTTGAAACCCATGTCATTCAGCCAAAAAAAAGACATATAGTGTCGTGATAAGTGGCCAAACCAAAATCAAGATATGTTCATGAAAAATGAACATCTCTAAACATGAGACCCTTAACAAAGCAAACATCTACATATTCTTCCACTTCTTCCTTGCAACCACCGGTGAAACTTTAATCTTGTTATGATCAAAGTGGAACAACTTCTATGCCATCACCATCTTGTACCTTGAAATGACAATCAAGAAAAAGGAAAAATGGAGAGGACATGCCAAAAAGTTACAATCATACACAAAATGATAGATGTACATAATCTTTCCATAATAGTATTAAAATGCAGAACGAAGGCTTTAAAATAAGGTTGCGAAAAAAGAAGCAGAATTTTTCCAATCATTTTGCAAAAATGCATGTGAATATTGAGAGATTATAAGAAACAAATATATACACATATGGTTCCTTCATACGACCAAAACAAAACAGAGTTCCCCTAAAAAAAACAGAGAATAAAAATGAAACAAACGAGGTGGCTGAGAAACAAGTGGGCCGGCCCAGGAAATAGCGAGAGAGGAAAGTAACCGAGCGAAGGGTGGCGTCGCCCACGAAATAGGAATTGCCGCGACCCTGTAGCCCCATCGTCTCCAGCCAGAAGAACCCTCCTCTTCCTCCCGGCCGCCGCCGCAACCCTTACCGCCGTCGCGCGCAGCGAAGATGCTGGACATCAACCTCTTCCGCAAGGAGAAGGGCGGCGACCCCGAGCTCGTCCGCAACTCGCAGCGCAGCCGCTTCGAGCCCGTCGAGCTCGTTGACGAGGTCATCGTCCTCGACGAGGCGTGGCGCCAGAGTAAGACCTCCTCTCCTCTCGCGACCTTCTCCCCAAAACCTTCCGGATCCGCGGCCCCTGACTCCCAGGAATGGTCATCGCTGCAGGGCAGTTCGAGGTCGACAAGATCCGGCAGGAGCTCAACAAGACCAGCAAGGAGATCGGCAAGCTCAAGGCCGTACGTTCTCGTTGCTTTGATTTGATTTAATTCTATGTCTATCTTCGGGGGTTTGTGTGTGACGGTGGGCATGTCGCTTTGCAGAAAAAGCAGGATGCGACGGAGCTCATACAGAGCACGGAAGAGATTAAGGGCAGGTTGGCCGCCAAGGAGGCGGAGGTGCAGGAGGCCAAGACCACCCTCGATGCCAAGCTTGTCACCATCGGCAACATCGTGCACGAATCTGTGCCCGTCAGCAAAGACGAGGTGCGTTCAAAGTTTTTTTTGAGGGTAAACAGCACTTTATTGATTAATTAACATCAAAATACAGAGTCTCCCGGATACAATCCGGAGCAAAATCTAAAACAAAACCAGAGATAGAGACATCACAAGTCTTAGCTAAAATGTGTGCCGCACCGTTGATGGAGCGATGAACATGCTGAAAGATAGCTGACGTGAAGCCAGCAGCCTGAAGCTTTATATCTGCCATCTGCCACAACACGTCCGACTGGGGACCTGTCCAACGAAGAAGACTTCAACCTTTGAATCAAGGACAGGCAATCTGAGGCGAAGATGGCCTTGTCAAATCCTTTCTCACATGCCAGCGACACCGCTCGTCGGAGAGCCAAAGCTTCCGCGAGTTCTGGAGACGTGAAACCCCTCAGAGGTTCGCTAGCTGCCAGTAAGCAAGTTCCAGTAGAGTTACGAATAACTACACCCACCGCCATACGCTGAACATGTTCAAACAATGCAGCATCCACATTAACAACAACCTTGTCCGGCGGCGGCGGAGACCATCTCCTTGTTGCTGTAATCTCACGCCTATGAACCGTTTGGACTTTAAACAATGCTGCACTATCATTTCAACATAAGCCACACTTCTTGCTGCAGTGCTATTGGGGTCTGGGTTACTTTTATTATTGCGGACATTATTACGAGTTTCCCAGATGTGCCATAGCGTCACAGTAAGCACAGTAGCCTCCAGCTCGGTCGCAGAAGATAGAAAATCGAAAAGCCAAAACTTGGTCGTCATGAAATCATACTTCTTCAACCGAATACTGAAGGAGATCTTGATCAGCCGCCATACCTCCATAGCGAATTGACAGAAGAGCAAGGAGTGCTCGATGCTCTCTTCTTTCCTGCAGAAGATGCAGGAATCACTAGTCGGAATTTGACGACGAACCATTTGAACTCCACTAGGAAGACAGTCATGCGCAAACCTCCAGAGGTGAATTTTCATTTTGTTCGGCGCATTAATCTTCCATATTGCCTTCCAATCCTTCTCCTCTGCAGAATACCGTGAGGACATGCCTCTACCTCGACAACTGCGTGTTTGCGAGAAACTAGCCGATCTGGCCAAATTATAAGCTGACCGCACTGTGTAACAACCATGCTTAGAGTGTGGCCAATAGACAAAATCCTCACCACCGTGTCGGCTAACCTGAACTTGCATGATTTTGGCTGTTGTGTCTTGATCAAAGAAGGCGTTAATCGTCTCAGGTATCCATTCACCTGTTTGTTCATCAAACAAGCAGTTTACCATGGCATTGTCAGGAATTGGTTTCAGTGGTCGCAACATATAAGGAGGCCGGTCAGGTATCCAGTGATCAGAGGTTATTTTAACTGACTGGCCATCCCCAATGCCCCACTGAACACCACGAAGTAGAAGATCTCTACCAAATAGGATGCTTCTCCACATGTATGAAGATGATCTCGGTTTCGGAGCGTGCCAAAATCAGTGTAGGGGAAATACCTCCCTTTGAGCACCCGGGCACATAAAGAAGTGGGGTCAGTGAGCAACCGCCACCCTTGTCGTCCCAGCATAGCCTGATTAAAGAGCGTCAAATCTCTGAAACCCATCCCACCGAGAGCCTTGGGAGAAGAAAGCCACTCCCACGCCTCCAGTGCATCTTCTTCCGTCCGTCTTCCACCCCCCACCAACTGTTAGTAATGATTGATCTCATCTTATCACAATTGCCCACAGGGATTTGGAAGCAACTCATCACATAAGTAGGGATAGCCTGAATAACAGATTTCAAGAATGTTTCCTTGCCCGCCCTAGACATAGGCCTATCCGATACTCCATTGATACGTTTCCAGATCATGTCATAGGAAGTTGAACGTGGCAGTGGAGGAGCCCCACCGAAGTAGGCATTCCCAAATAGAAGTCATTCAAAATTTCACTTTGCACACCCAAACTGTCCTTCACTCTTCCTTTAACAAGATCATTGCAATGACTACCAAAGAAAACCGAGGATTTGTCAAGATTAATCTTCTGACCGGAACCCTCACAGTACAACTTTAGTGTCTCCTTAAGGGCATCCACACTCCTATTATCACTTCTCCAAAGAAAATGCTGTCATCTGCAAACAGTAAATGGGAAATAGGAGGACCGAGTCTACCGTTTTTGATTCCATAGATTTGTTGCAGTAAACATGACAGACCTTCCGTACATAGAAGAAATAAATAGGGGCTAATTAGGTCCCCTTGACGAATACCCCTGAATGGCACCACCAGATCCATAAGTTCACCATTAACACGAACAGCATAACGGACACATGTAACACATCTCATGACCGATTGGATCCAGCTAGGGGCAAAACCAAGCTTACATAGACATCCATGAAGATAATTCCATTCAACTTGTCATAGGCCTTCATCATATCAATTTTCAGTGCAAAGAAACGGCCGCTTGTTATCGTGATGCCGTATGGAATGCAAGCACTCAAAGGCAATAAGAGCATTGTCAGTGATGAGCCTACCAGGAATGAAAGCACTTTGCTGCTCCAAAATAATGAGAGGCAAAATCACTTTCAATCTGTTTGCCAACACCTTGGAGGCAATTTTGTAGATCACATTGCACAAGCTGATTGGTCGAAAGTTTTTTAATTCCTTTGGCTTAGCAATCTTTGGAATGAGAACGATAACCGAGTCACAGAAGCCATCCGGTACCTCTCCTCCCTCGATAAAAGACCTCCCAGCTTGGCAAATTTCCTCCTTAAAAAACTCCCAATGAGTTTGATAAAATAGCGCCGGAAAGCCATCCGGTCCCGGCGCCTTTGTCGAGCCATTTGGAATAAAGTAGGAATAGCATCTAGGACTGCATCCACTGACACACAACTTTCAGAAGAAAAAAGATCCTCATAAAAACTCTGTACCATACCTTTAATCTCCCTTGTACATCACACTTAGAACCATCGGCCGCAGCAACATATTAATTTTATTTGTTTTCCGCCGCGCCGAAGCCCTAGCGTGGAAGAAAGAAGTGTTTTGGTCCCCTCTTTAAGCCATTCAACTCGAGAACGTTGCTTGGCCATAATCTCTTCACGCTCAAAAAGCTCACAGAGTTCACCTTCCACTTGTGTCTCTTCCAACAAACTTTCCTCTGTTAGTCCAAGCTCGCGAATATCACGTAGCTTCCTTTCCAACTGCCGGATCCGTTTCCGAACTGAGCCGAAGGTGGCTCGACTCCAGTCCTTCAACGAACCAGCAACACGGTTCAGATTCATCCACGTCGCTTGCAGCGAGTTGGAACCAGTACGCCCATCCGACCAAGATTTCTCAAGAACTTCCCTGTAATCTGGAGCACGCAACCACATAGCTTCGAATTTGAAGCCCTGCTGCACCGGTTGCTGCAGATGTAATCTCGATGTACCCCCCAAGGATATGAGAATGGCATAGTGATCTGATGTCGTAGTGATTAGGTTTTCCACCGAGCAGTCCTCAAATTGCCGAGAAAAACCACCATTCGCAACAGCCCGGTCAAGACGAACTTTAACATGACTGTTACTATTTTGTCGATTGCTCCATGTAAACTTGGCCCTCAAAACCCAAATCCATGAGCTCACAATCTTGCAAACAGCTCGGAATGCGCTTATTTGCGTTTCGGTCCTGTCACGAGGTCCAAGATGCTCATCCTGGCTTAGAACCTCATTGAAATCTCCGCAACATAACCAAGGACCATCCATTGTGCTTGCATAAAACAAAGAAAATCCCAGAACTCCGACCGAAGTTCCTACGAGGTTCCCCATAACAAAGGTTGCTCGCCATTTTATTCCATCATCCGGTGTAATGTGAACATCGATGCACCGTGCATTACAAGGTTTAATAGTGACAGAAACAGACGACAACCAAAACAAGGCCAAGCCACCACTAAGGCCAGCACTACTAACAGCATAACACCCAGAGTATCCTAACGACCACATGAAGCTCCGTACTGTGGTATCCCTCATCTTAGTCTCAGACAAAAAGAGGAGGGAGGGTCGGTGAGCTTGCAAAATATAGCGCAGCTCGCCAACTGTCGCGTCCGACCCCAAACTGCGACAGTTCCAGCATAAAATCCTCATTGCGTGCGGCGGGGCTGCTCAACAGCTCCCGCCTGATCGCCGATCCTTTGTCACCACTCTTACGTTTCTTTTGGAATCATTGCTCACAACATCACCAATCTGCTCTCCATCCTCCACGAGAGCTGACTTACTGGTATGTATCACCAAAGCCAGAGGGTTTACCGCTTCAGCTGTCAGTATGGGGCTTGCCTTTGCACGATACACCTGCTTTCTTTTCTGTCCCGTGATTGCACCCCCATCCTGACCCGTCTCCTTAGACTTGTTCGGTACCTTATTGACCTTAGTTTGCTTAGCACGGGCACGTGGATTCTTATTATTTGCCGGCGACGCGACCTCAGCAAAATCTTCAGGTTTCTGTTGTCCACCCTCAGCCCGGTTCTTACTGAAAGCCTGGCTCGGTCTCTCCTTGCTAGGGGAGGCAACACGACCCTGCCCAGCCGACACCGAACCACTTGAAGAACGTGCCCCCTGATATTTCTTCTTTCTTTCATCAGGAGCACATAGAAAATCCGCTGAGTACGGAAGCTTCCCTGCAGCATCCCTCTCCCCAGGGTTTTTGCACTCAACCGAGCTGTGTCCAATTATACCACAAGAGAAACAATAGAACTGTAAAGTTCTATCTAGAGATAACCAAGGACACTATATTGGGCCCACTAATAGAACTGTAAAGTTTGCCTATGAGTTTTGCTTCGCCGAACTAATGTAAATGCATCTCGAGTGGTCTAATAGTTCCTTCTCACAGGCAAACAATGCAATTGTGCGGACATGGGGAGAGAAAAGACTAGAGGGGAACTTGAAGAATCACGTGGATCTGTGCATAATGCTGACATTGTAGCTCTGGAGAAGGGTATATGCTCAAAAACAATCCTCTGTTGGTTGAACAATGCTTTTTCATTATGCTTGGATTAGCTTTGTTCGAGTTTGATTCAAAGTTCAAATGCAGTTTCCTTTACCTGCCAACTGTTGTCATAATAAATTGCTTCTTTTGGTGTGCTGGTTGTCATTCTAGTTTGTCCGTCTGTGATTTTTTTTCGGCCTTTACGTAACACAACAACCTTTGTTTGCAACTTAGGAAGAATAGAAAACTGGCAATAGTTTACCTACAAATATAGGTTTCTTTAATGGATTTTGAAATAATCAGCACGATTCTAAAATTTGTACGGGTCTATTTCTATGCGCACAATGCTGGGGCATGCTTTGCTTTATAGCTGATCTTGCAAAATGTCTTATGCTAGACACTTCGACTATAGGAGTAGTATTCTGTGGATCTGGCTGAAATTCTGGCTTCAACTAGCACTGTTCTAGAACAAATTAAAGTTTCTGATTTCAACTAGCGCTGTTGAGTTCATTGTATTAGCAAGTTGGCTCCAGCACCTAGTGTCGCACAAACCATTATCCAATGCTAGTTTGTTCTCAGCATGTGGTAGGTCAGATCTTATTTGCTCTATTACTTTATCTTTACTCTATGGATATGGGAGTTGGTGATGATGGTCTGTCTACTACGTGAAATTAGCGCTCAGCAGTTAAGCAATTCCGAAAGAATTTTTTGCCCTGCTACCCTGGGTATATGAGTTTGAGACTTAGACTGCAGTGTCAATAGGCAGTACGGAAAGCTGCCAGACTGAGAGACTCGCAACCCCGCACAAACAATCCAACAGTAACTCCTCACTTGGGTTGTGTGTGTTGGGGGGGGGGGGGGGGGGGGGGGGCTTGGCTCTATGACATCCACTGATCCACCATCTTGTTTTTCGGTTTGCAAAATATCTCATGAATTCATGATTACTACCACAGTTTTTGCGTGCCACATGATTTAGACCCTAGTGATACTTGGATATTTAGCTAGTCATAAGAAAAAACTCACTTGCAGTTCAAGTAAGCTGTGTACATTGACAAATCTACAGATATATATATAAAACGGAAGGTTAAGAGCCGAAGAAAGATACACCTATTTAAGATGTAAATGTGCATACATTTATCGTGTTTTTTTTCTCTATATATCCAAGCACACACTGTTTTTCTGCTTTTTGTTAATCTACAGCATTTGCTGCTTCTTTTTTTCTTCCTTGATAATTGATAGAGGTGCCCACTCAATGTTCTCAGGTGCCGATGTTGCTGGTGGAAGAGGTTACTTCTTGAAGGGCGATGGTGTCCTCCTGAACCAGGCATTGATAAATTTGGGCTAGCATTCCTGAGAATACGAGGCTTCACACCTATGCAAACTCCCTTTTTCATGAGAAAGGAAATTATGGGAAAATGTGCCCAGTTGGCCCAATTTGACGAGAGCTCTACAAGGTAGGTCCTCAAAATTATCCCCTTCTTGCATATTCGGATGTTATAAATAACTGCACTTTCATTTGTTTGTGTATTGAAATATTAGGCCATTTTTTCCATCGCTTTCTCGGTGCATGGTAGCATATTCTCTTGTTGTCAGTTTGCGGTTGTGTGTTCACAGCTTTTCAGTAAGCATCACACAGTTGTAGTTAACAGTCTGTTGGACAGATCAGTAACGGTTTTCAGATTAAGTGTTCATCCAATTCCAGTATTTAAAGCAACACTTTTTACTTCTGATCATTGTTAGGGCGTGTTCGGCAACCCACCAGCTTCCCGAAATCCCCAACTCCAGCGTCTAGATCCTAAATCCGGCGTCGCTAGTGGAGCTAGAACGTTCGGCGTGGCTTCTTCGTGCTGGGGACTGGATAGAGCACGAGGTCGCCGGAGCTCGTGCTGGCCAAGCTCAGGGTGGAGAAGGTCGACCGGCGGCAGAGGGTGCTGGGGGAGGATCTCTACTGGCGGCAGATGGTGCTGGAGACGCGCTCCGGGCGAAGGATCTCGGCGGGGCAGGAGTCCGTGGCGTCGGGGAAGCAGGGTCGAGCGCGGACGGCGAGTCGGGGAAGTGGGCGCCGGAGCTGTGGCGAGTCGAGGTGGTTCCTGCGGCCGCACGGAAGTCGATCTGGACGCCGGCGAGTCGGGGAAGCAGCGCCGTGCGCGTCGGGGAAGCAGGGTCGAGCGCGGACGGCGAGTCGGG
>CAMZMU010000121.1:10819689-11266230 GCA_947311845.1 Poa pratensis
GCAAAGAAAATGCTGTCATCTGCAAACAGTAAATGGGAAATAGGAGGACCGAGTCTACCGTTTTTGATTCCATAGATTTGTTGCAGTAAACATGACAGACCTTCCGTACATAGAAGAAATAAATAGGGGCTAATTAGGTCCCCTTGACGAATACCCCTGAATGGCACCACCAGATCCATAAGTTCACCATTAACACGAACAGCATAACGGACACATGTAACACATCTCATGACCGATTGGATCCAGCTAGGGGCAAAACCAAGCTTACATAGACATCCATGAAGATAATTCCATTCAACTCTGTCATAGGCCTTCATCATATCAATTTTCAGTGCAAAGAACGGCCGCTTGTTATCGTGATGCCGTATGGAATGCAAGCACTCAAAGGCAATAAGAGCATTGTCAGTGATGAGCCTACCAGGAATGAAAGCACTTTGCTGCTCCAAAATAATGAGAGGCAAAATCACTTTCAATCTGTTTGCCAACACCTTGGAGGCAATTTTGTAGATCACATTGCACAAGCTGATTGGTCGAAAGTTTTTTAATTCCTTTGGCTTAGCAATCTTTGGAATGAGAACGATAACCGAGTCACAGAAGCCATCCGGTACCTCTCCTCCCTCGATAAAAGACCTCCCAGCTTGGCAAATTTCCTCCTTAAAAAACTCCCAATGAGTTTGATAAAATAGCGCCGGAAAGCCATCCGGTCCCGGCGCCTTTGTCGGAGCCATTTGGAATAAAGTAGGAATAGCATCTAGGACTGCATCCACTGACACACAACTTTCAGAAGAAAAAAGATCCTCATAAAAACTCTGTACCATACCTTTAATCTCCCCTTGTACATCACACTTAGAACCATCCGGCCGCAGCAACATATTAATTTTATTTGTTTTCCGCCGCGCCGAAGCCCTAGCGTGGAAGAAAGAAGTGTTTTGGTCCCCTCTTTAAGCCATTCAACTCGAGAACGTTGCTTGGCCATAATCTCTTCACGCTCAAAAAGCTCACAGAGTTCACCTTCCACTTGTGTCTCTTCCAACAAACTTTCCTCTGTTAGTCCAAGCTCGCGAATATCACGTAGCTTCCTTTCCAACTGCCGGATCCGTTTCCGAACTGAGCCGAAGGTGGCTCGACTCCAGTCCTTCAACGAACCAGCAACACGGTTCAGATTCATCCACGTCGCTTGCAGCGAGTTGGAACCAGTACGCCCATCCGACCAAGATTTCTCAAGAACTTCCCTGTAATCTGGAGCACGCAACCACATAGCTTCGAATTTGAAGCCCTGCTGCACCGGTTGCTGCAGATGTAATCTCGATGTACCCCCCAAGGATATGAGAATGGCATAGTGATCTGATGTCGTAGTGATTAGGTTTTCCACCGAGCAGTCCTCAAATTGCCGAGAAAAACCACCATTCGCAACAGCCCGGTCAAGACGAACTTTAACATGACTGTTACTATTTTGTCGATTGCTCCATGTAAACTTTGGGCCCTCAAAACCCAAATCCATGAGCTCACAATCTTGCAAACAGTCTCGGAATGCGCTTATTTGCGTTTCGGTCCTGTCACGAGGTCCAAGATGCTCATCCTGGCTTAGAACCTCATTGAAATCTCCGCAACATAACCAAGGACCATCCCATTGTGCTTGCATAAAACAAAGAAAATCCCAGAACTCCGACCGAAGTTCCCTACGAGGTTCCCCATAACAAAGGTTGCTCGCCATTTTATTCCATCATCCGGTGTAATGTGAACATCGATGCACCGTGCATTACAAGGTTTAATAGTGACAGAAACAGACGACAACCAAAACAAGGCCAAGCCACCACTAAGGCCAGCACTACTAACAGCATAACACCCAGAGTATCCTAACGACCACATGAAGCTCCGTACTGTGGTATCCCTCATCTTAGTCTCAGACAAAAAGAGGAGGGAGGGTCGGTGAGCTTGCAAAATATAGCGCAGCTCGCCAACTGTCGCGTCCGACCCCAAACTGCGACAGTTCCAGCATAAAATCCTCATTGCGTGCGGCGGGGCTGCTCAACAGCTCCCGCCTGATCCGCCGATCCTTTGTCACCACTCTTACGTTTCTTGTTGGAATCATTGCTCACATCATCACCAATCTGCTCTCCATCCTCCACGAGAGCTGACTTACTGGTATGTATCACCAAAGCCAGAGGGTTTACCGCTTCAGCTGTCAGTATGGGCTTGCCTTTGCACGATACACCTGCTTTCTTTTCTGTCCCGTGATTGCACCCCCATCCTGACCCGTCTCCTTAGACTTGTTCGGTACCTTATTGACCTTAGTTTGCTTAGCACGGGCACGTGGATTCTTATTATTTGCCGGCGACGCGACCTCAGCAAAATCTTCAGGTTTCTGTTGTCCACCCTCAGCCCGGTTCTTACTGAAAGCCTGGCTCGGTCTCTCCTTGCTAGGGGAGGCAACACGACCCTGCCCAGCCGACACCGAACCACTTGAAGAACGTGCCCCCTGATATTTCTTCTTTCTTTCATCAGGAGCACATAGAAAATCCGCTGAGTACGGAAGCTTCCCTGCAGCATCCCTCTCCCCAGGGTTTTTGCACTCAACCGAGCTGTGTCCAATTATACCACAAGAGAAACAATAGAACTGTAAAGTTCTATCTAGAGATAACCAAGGACACTATATTGGGCCCACTAATAGAACTGTAAAGTTTGCCTATGAGTTTTGCTTCGCCGAACTAATGTAAATGCATCTCGAGTGGTCTAATAGTTCCTTCTCACAGGCAAACAATGCAATTGTGCGGACATGGGGAGAGAAAAGACTAGAGGGGAACTTGAAGAATCACGTGGATCTGTGCATAATGCTTGACATTGTAGCTCTGGAGAAGGGTATATGCTCAAAAACAATCCTCTGTTGGTTGAACAATGCTTTTTCATTATGCTTGGATTAGCTTTGTTCGAGTTTGATTCAAAGTTCAAATGCAGTTTCCTTTACCTGCCAACTGTTGTCATAATAAATTGCTTCTTTTGGTGTGCTGGTTGTCATTCTAGTTTGTCCGTCTGTGATTTTTTTTTCGGCCTTTACGTAACACAACAACCTTTGTTTGCAACTTAGGAAGAATAGAAACTGGCAATAGTTTACCTACAAATATAGGTTTCTTTAATGGATTTTGAAATAATCAGCACGATTCTAAAATTTGTACGGGTCTATCTTCTATGCGCACAATGCTGGGGCATGCTTTGCTTTATAGCTGATCTTGCAAAATGTCTTATGCTAGACACTTCGACTATAGGAGTAGTATTCTGTGGATCTGGCTGAAATTTCTGGCTTCAACTAGCACTGTTCTAGAACAAATTAAAGTTTCTGATTTCAACTAGCGCTGTTGAGTTCATTGTATTAGCAAGTTGGCTCCAGCACCTAGTGTCGCACAAACCATTATCCAATTGCTAGTTTGTTCTCAGCATGTGGTAGGTCAGATCTTATTTGCTCTATTATCTTTATCTTTACTCCTATGGATATGGGAGTTGGTGATGATGGTCTGTCTACTACGTGAAATTAGCGCTCAGCAGTTAAGCAATTCCGAAAGAATTTTTTTGCCCTGCTACCCTGGGTATATGAGTTTGAGACTTAGACTGCAGTGTCAATAGGCAGTACGGAAAGCTGCCAGACTGAGAGACTCGCAACCCCGCACAAACAATCCAACAGTAACTTCCTCACTTGGGTTGTGTGTGTGTTGGGGGGGGGGGGGGGGGGGGGGGCTTGGCTCTATGACATCCACTGATCCACCATCTTGTTTTTCGGTTTGCAAAATATCTCATGAATTCATGATTACTACCACAGTTTTTGCGTGCCACATGATTTAGACCCATAGTGATACTTGGATATTTAGCTAGTCATAAGAAAAAACTCACTTGCAGTTCAAGTAAGCTGTGTACATTGACAAATCTACAGATATATATAAAACGGAAGGTTAAGAGCCGGAAGAAAGATACACCTATTTAAGATGTAAATGTGCATACATTTATCGTGTTTTTTTTCTCTATATATCCAAGCACACACTGTTTTTCTGCTTTTTGTTAATCTACAGCATTTGCTGCTTCTTTTTTTTTCTTCCTTGATAATTGATAGAGGTGCCCACTCAATGTTCTCAGGTGCCGATGTTGCTGGTGGAAGAGGTTACTTCTTGAAGGGCGATGGTGTCCTCCTGAACCAGGCATTGATAAATTTTGGGCTAGCATTCCTGAGAATACGAGGCTTCACACCTATGCAAACTCCCTTTTTCATGAGAAAGGAAATTATGGGAAAATGTGCCCAGTTGGCCCAATTTGACGAGGAGCTCTACAAGGTAGGTCCTCAAAATTATCCCCTTCTTGCATATTCGGATGTTATAAATAACTGCACTTTCATTTGTTTGTGTATTGAAATATTAGGCCATTTTTTCCAACGCTTTCTCGGTGCATGGTAGCATATTCTCTTGTTGTCAGTTTGCGGTTGTGTGTTCACAGCTTTTCAGTAAGCATCACACAGTTGTAGTTAACAGTCTGTTGGACAGATCAGTAACGGTTTTCAGATTAAGTGTTCATCCAATTCCAGTATTTAAAGCAACACTTTTTACTTCTGATCATTGTTAGGGCGTGTTCGGCAACCCACCAGCTTCCCGAAATCCCCAACTCCAGCGTCTAGATCCTAAATCCGGCGTCGCTAGTGGAGCTAGAACGTTCGGCGTGGCTTCTTCGGTGCTGGGGACTGGATAGAGCAGCGAGGTCGCCGGAGCTCGTGCTGGCCAAGCTCAGGGTGGAGAAGGTCGACCGGCGGCAGAGGGTGCTGGGGGAGGATCTCTACTGGCGGCAGATGGTGCTGGAGACGCGCTCCGGGCGAAGGATCTCGGCGGGGCAGGAGTCCGTGGCGTCGGGGAAGCAGGGTCGAGCGCGGACGGCGAGTCGGGGAAGTGGGCGCCGGAGCTGTGGCGAGTCGAGGTGGTTCCTGCGGCCGCCGGAGTCGATCTGGACGCCGGCGAGTCGGGGAAGCAGCGCCGTGCGCGTCGGGGAAGCAGGGTCGAGCGCGGACGGCGAGTCGGGGAAGTGGGCGGCGGAGCTGCGGCGAGTCGAGGTGGTTCACGCGGGGGCCGGAGTCGACGGTGGCGGCGGCGGATCTACGGCGGCGGGCTAGGTCAGCTGCGTCCACGGGTGGGTTCTGTCCGTCTCGGCTCAGGTCGAGCTGTCGCTCGGGAGAGATAAGAAGACCGAACCGTGCATTTTCTCACTTGGCGGTGGCAGTTCATCCGTAATTAGCTGCAACTTCGCGATTTGCTGCTTCGCGAAGCTGGGAAAGTGGTGCTCCGCGTTTTGTACTGCGATTCTGCTCAGCTTCGCGAATCTGGCTTCGCGGATCTGGGATGTTCGGCGCTGCTCCAGCTCGGAGCGACGCGAATCTGGAAGCTAGGGAGTTGCCGAACACGCCCTTAGTACACTGGTTCCTGATGACCAGTGTTCATTTGATCAATGTTTCAACAGTATTATTTAATCCAACATACGCAATAGTATGTTCATGACTATTAGTTGCATTTGGCAGGTAACAGGCGACGGAGAGGATAAGTATCTCATAGCTACATCCGAGCAACCGCTATGTGCTTATCATCTAGGGGATCGAATTTATCCAGCTGATTTACCGATTAGGTGAGCAACGCCTAACTTTAGGTAGCTTTTCTTTGGTCAGTATGCACTAGTAATTTGATAACAAACTTTGCCCATTTAGATATGCTGGGTTCTCCACTTGCTTCCGGAAAGAAGCTGGTTCACACGGAAGAGACACAGCTGGTATCTTCAGAGTCCACCAGTTTGAAAAGATCGAACAGTTCTGTGCTACAAGTCCAAACGACAATGAATCATGGGAGATGCATGAGGAGATGATTAAAAGTTCCGAAGACTTTTACAAGGAGGTATCTGCCTGAAGCTTTGCAAACCTTAACACCATGTTTATATGCTCGACTATGTGTTCCTGACATGTTTAAACCTTTCTATAATGTCCATCTTGCAGATTGGCCTACCGTATCAAGTAGTTTCGATTGTCTCTGGTGCTCTTAATGATGCTGCGGCTAAAAAATATGATTTGGAAGCATGGTTCCCCGCATCAAAAACCTTCAGAGAATTAGTGTCCTGTTCAAATTGCACAGATTATCAGGCAAGGAGACTTGGAATAGGCTATGGCCAGAAAAAGGTAGGATTTTGTTCCAAATGGATACTGGTAGACAACCTTAGTCTGCTTTACTTATGCCTTGTTTAGATCGAAGTCTGACCAGTTTATGTCAACTTATGTATGTACAAATCGCAGAATGATGAGCAATCCAAACAGTTTGTTCATATGTTGAATTCTACGCTGACTGCAACTGAGAGGACCCTTTGCTGTATTCTAGAGAACTACCAGAAGGAGAATGGTGTTGAAGTGCCAAAGGCATTGCAGCCATTCATGGGTGGAATAGATTTCCTTCCTTTCAAGCGGCCTCTTGATAGCAAACAAGCTGCTGACTCCAAACCCAGCAAGTCTAAACCTAAGGTATGTTTGTCCCTCTGCTTTTCCAGTTTCCCAAGAGAAGACGCAAATCCACCATCTGAGCGTATTTTGTTCTCTCCTGGCAGGGAAATGCAGCTTGAGCTGTAAGAGGGGTGAATTGAAACTTATTTGCGTATGTCTGGCTTTCATGGTGCGTCCGTTTATTAATTTGTGGGTCGTTTGTAGCATGATGATGATGTTAAAGTTTTGATACCCCATTTTGGTTGTTTTGATTACAAAATGCTGCAATCCAGGATATTTTTGCACACAACTTACCACAAAGTATACTATTGTTTTCTCATGACTTGTTGTTATAACATGTTATATTATGGAACATGGGGAGTACTAATCAATGGGTTTTAAAGAGCTTTACATGAAGTGTACAATGTCGAGAACTTAATTTATCTGTTGTGGTTTGTTATGGTTCGGGCTTCAGGCTGAAGTGTATAAATCAACTATCGTACCTGAATGCGCATAACAGTGGTACTGACAGCAGTGAATCAATGCCTGCCTGCGGGCGAGTGGCGGTGGTGCTGCCAGTGACAATGCCACAGCCTACTGTTACATTGTGTGTTATCTTTTGTTCATGTATTGCCTCTTCAATTGTTGTATCAGTGTCCTCACTATTGCTACTGAACTAGTGAGTGTCAGGTCACGCTGTTTCTCCATGCTCCAGGCTTCCACTGCTCGATGTGACTGTAGCCCTTATATTTGTTCCGACCAGCTTTTGGATACCCTTCAAACACCAGCAGGATTGCATGTGCTTCTGCTACGGTTACATTTTGAATTGGTTTACTAGGGCTTGTGTAACTTGGCAGCAGAATAGATGAGCGCGGTTAAACCTGGTGCCGATAAGGGTTGCCAAATCTCAGACTTTTTGAACATAAAACTAACGACCCTTGCCGTGTCTTGGTTGGATTGGTGACGAATCATCAAGCCTTCCCTGGTGCAGTGTCTACTGACGGCCAAGTAAATGGTGCGTAACCATGCTGGCTAAAACTCCCGACCCACGATTAAGGATAAAAGGTGTAAACTGGATCTGCAAAAAAAATGTGATCTTACAATCATGACAAGGAACAATGGTCGATTAGTTGCGCCGATGTCGTCTTCTTTAGAGCATGCAGGGAAAAGTGGCTGGTTGTCAGGCAGAAGCTTATGGAAATAAATGTGTCAATCTTCCAGAAAAAAAGCTTCATTTCCTGCAGAGGTTTCAGAATGGATGTGGAGCTGGCCATGTAAGTCAAATCCAATAATAATCATTTGTCAACTAGATGGTACTAGTTAATTTGCACGTGCAATCGCACGTCTCCAAATTGCACTCAAGCAATTTTGAACCTGCACCCATCGTGTTGCTTAAAAAATAGTATTTCTTGCAACTTTAATTGGCTGGGCAAGAAGACAATTCGATGAACCGACACGTACGGTGCAAAAGCTGCAATGCAAGCATACATGTAACTCGTGCGGTGAAAATTCAAGATTAAGCTCCGTGTATGCATGTTCAGTTTTCACTCCAGGCTTTCATTGCACGGTTGAAATCAACACAAGCTAAGCCTGTGCTATGGCAACTGAAAGACTGAAACAAAACAGAAAATCATTCTTCAACGGACGGCACCAGCTGAGGCCTCTTTCAGCCATGCCCAGTACCGGCGTCGCCCTGTCCTCGCCGTATATGTGATTGCTACAACTGCTGCCACTGGAGCTGGTTTCCGTCAGCCACGGCAGCTTGCAGAGACAGCCAGACAGGTGCACTTCTTCACAATCTTCGTCGCACCAGCGGACTGGCCACCCAGCGTGGCCCCACGTTCCGGCGACGCGGCCAAGCATGCACACTGTGGATTGTCACGAGCTCTGCCGGCGGCCTTCCTGGCGGAATCCTCCTCGGCCTGCAACGTGTGCATTCAAGCCACATGGTCCGGCAGCCGACGAGCTCTTTTGGGATGTTGCCGGCACACACCACCGTCGAGGGTAGTGGGGACGAATGCTTCTGGCAATCTGGCGCCGCTTCTTCTTCGCGGCCAGCCCTCTGCCAGGCGTCACCTTCTGTCGTGCCCACTCTAGCCTCCGGGTGGCACACCACCACGGATGCAATGCGTCGAACAGGTTGAGGGCAAGTTGAGACCGATCTACCTTTGGCCGAGAAACCACCGCGAGCCCAGCTCAGTTCGCCACTGGGGGTGACGCTGCGAAGCACCTCGTAGTACAAACGCCGAGAGGCCTCGCTCTCCACCGAGAATGACGGCTGCCAGATTCCCACCTGTCGCCGGTAGACGAAAACCTATATTCCCAAGCCGCCGCCATTGGAGCAGAGGTAGGGGAAAGGAAGCTTATGGGTGGGCGCAAAGGAAGCGGCCGGTGGTGGCGGCACAGCCGGGCGTCGGGTTGCTCCGCGTCCTGCAGAGCCACGGCAGGCGCCTCTCGAGGTCGGGGAATCGCGGCCCGGCGACGCGTGGGGGAGTGTAAGGCGGCGTCGCGGCGGGACGCGCTGTAGCGGCGAGGCGACGCGGGACGTGTTTTCTTTTCTTTTTATCGGTGGCAATCTTTTGTAATTAACGGCAAAACGAAAAGGTGGTGGCAATTTGGTCGTATTATGTGATTTGGTGGGAGGGCAAAACGGTCCAAAACGGACAATGTTGAGTTGTCAAACATTGGGACGATCTGAGCCGTTTGATCGGATATTGAAGGGCTCAGATTTAAAGTATCCCAACAAGACAAGTTTGCTCTTTTAATAGTAGTATAGATTTTCATGGAATAGTTAGGTGCCTACGTTTTATAGATAGCTCTGTTATTTTGTCTCCCAAGCCCATTTTCCCCACGGAGTCAGGCCAAACTCCACCACCGTCTCCATCCTCGTTCTTGAAGGGAGTGAGCGTAAAGGGGATTTTTCTCTCGAAATGGAGGCATAGCCCCATTTTCTGCATCATGATGATGCACACAGCCGTTGAGCGTAAAGGGGATATGAGATTGGATTTTTGGATCACGGAGCTTGATTATTTTAAAAATTCAAAATCAACATTTTTAACTTTCCAAAAACCGCAAAAAAATTCCTGGATGTAGATATTGTCCAGATCTATAATCGTTCAAAATTTCAACTCTAAATTCGTTGTATTTTGGTCTATATAAAAAAGACAAATCGGTGGAAATTTTAAATTTTTGAAACTGTGCAATGTTCACCACGCAGATCCACCCGTTTGTCTTTTATGTGCAGCCAAAAATACAACGTATTTGGACTTGAAAATTTGCACGATTGTAGATCTAGACAATATCTACATCCGAGAATTTGTTCACGATTTTTGGAAACTTAAAAATGTCGAATTTCAATTTTCAAAAAAACAAACTCCATATAGCTCGAGCTCCATTATAGGTTTTCGATACAAGACAATGTTTGTTAAACAAAATTTTCATGCTTTTATACTACTCCCTCCGATCGGAAATGATTGACACAAATTTATCTAAATACGGATTATTTACACACTAAAATATGTTTAGATACATCGGTATTTAGACAAATCTGTGTCAATCATTTTCAATCTGAGGGAGTACATGTTTCTCTCCAATGTGAAGCACAATATTTGCTTAATCTATACGACTGCGCTTTCCAGTTCAAATTCAACAGCGTGATAGAACAAGAAAACAAAAGCGAGTTGTAAAAAGTCACGGCTTACCCTTTATGTGTCTTGAGGTGCGGATCGTATTTTGATTTGAAAGTTGTGACCGTGATAGATGCGAATGCTGCCTTGTTTAATGCTTAGCAGTCTCCTCACAAGTTCGCTTGTTTAATGCTTAGCAGTCGCCCCCCGAGTCCGGCTCGATTGGTCTCTATCTTCAAATAGTGTGTTGACTTTTAACAATTTAAACCGAAGATTGAATAACGCATGTCCAGGTCAAGATGAACTGATGAAGTTCATGCCCAGCGTCCTGGTCATACGTGCTTTCGTCGTTTCAGAGCCATCTTCCTTTGAACGAAGAAACTTCGCCCTTCAACATGTCTTCCGGTTAACCATGACCCCTTCTCTGCCGTCACGAAAAAATACCATTGGAGACGGGCACACGGTGCTCTCCATCTTTTAGGGTGTGTTTGGTTTTAGAACCAAGTGGAATGGATTGGAACGGTTATATTCCACCGGGATGGAATGTCATGGTTACATTATGTTCCTGTGTTTGGTTAGAACAATGAGGTGGAATGGAAAGAAGAATGGCATGAGCCAGATTTTTAACGAAGATTGAGGTTATTATTGTCATTAAGCAATTTTCTAGAGAAAAATAGGTATACAATATTAGTTAAGCTCAAAATCAACGTCCATTCTCAACCGAGAGCACCCACATCGATCCTCGTTGGCTTCCCCCGCACTGTCGCTTGCTCTCCACCATCACCGCTCGACGGCTTCCCCCGCGCCGCCCCCGCCCCCGCGGCCTGCTTGCTCAGCCGCCGCCGCTCGCCGGCTTCCCCCGCGCCGCCGCTTGCTCTCCGCCCCCTCCGCCTGCTTGCTCAGCCGCCGCCGCTCGCCTGCAAGCTGCCTCCGGCGCCCCTCGCCTGCTACGACCGCCACGCCTCGCCTGCTAGGGTCGCGTGGGTTTCAGCGCTGGATGTGAGGAAGACATGAGCGAGGAGAGAGAGAGGTTAGGGTCGCGAGAATAGGATTAGCGCGTTTGTTCCACCCCGTCCGGCCGATTCGGCCGAACCAATGCGTTCCGCATATAAGGGGAATATTCCCTCTGGAGGAATTAGTTGGTTCCATTCTACTTCACAACCAAACATAGAAATTGGCTTTGGGTGCGGAACGGTTCCATTCCGTTCCACTTGGTTCCAAAACCAAACAGACCCTGGTGTCGTTCGTTGAGGAAGAGCATATCTGTATGTGACGTCTTACACGATGATCAGTGGATCTGTGGTCGGAAAGTGTTTTTGGCTCTTGGGATCCAGTGCTCCCTCCTATTAAAAAATTCGAAAATCATATTTGTGAGATTTTAAAAATTCTGGAAAAAAATCCGGAGGTAGCCAATGATATATCCCACGTACGTGCAAATTTTAAATTTAAGATACTTTATATTTGGGGCAACACAAAAATAACAAATCGAATAAAACTTAGAGATTTAAAAATAGGCACACTCAGATCCACACTTTTGTCATTGTTGTGTAGCTAAAAATACAACATATTTGAAGTTGATATTTTACACGTTCGTGGGATATATCATTGGCTACCTCTTGATTTAGTTTTAGATTTGAAACTTATAGATTGATTTTCAAAAAAAATTAAATAGGAGGGAGCACTGGAACTCGGGAGGCAAAAAATCTCCACACATTTGCGGTCTCCTAGATAGCGTTGGTACACACTTAGAGGACACGGCGACACACACACGTACACACATGTGCACCTGCCCACCATGGGCACATCCACATACTTCCTCTGGAACGAGATCCTCTGACTTATCCCACCCTGACTTTCCCTTAGTTTGGGTCACTGACATGTGGGGCCCACACCGAGGATCCGGCTCCACTTCCTCTATGCTAAAATATAAAACATATTAGCTTTACATAAAGTTAAATCTCGTAAAGTTTGATCAGTATTATAGGAAATATTAACATTATAATATCAAATACATATAATCTCAAATCAAATAGAGCCGAACTGCTAGACTATGTCGAGTGGTGGATTCAATGATTAAGAAAAAAACTAAGAGATGGATGAAATTACATAAGCAATGTTTGTCTCGAAAATGAGGAAAAAAGGAAATGGCAAAACCAGTAGATGCTACGACTTGAATGTATTGAGCCTTGGCATGGAAACCTGCTAAGTGGTAACTTCAAATTCAGAGAAACCCTGTAAATAAAAAAGGGCAATCCTGAGCTAAATCTGTGTTTTGAGTATTACGAGTGAATTCCACTTTTTATCCCATAGTTGTGTGTATGTGACACATATTACACCATTTAGTAGTGATAATTCTATCGAAATACCCTATATTGAAAATTTTGAACACAATGTTTACCCCCATTTTGACATTTTGAATGTTTTGTAAAGTAAGACCGACATATTAGACTGATGTGGCGCACAAAATTATGTAAAGATGGAGGACACCATCGGCGATCGTAAACAATCTTACTCTTGTCAATCTGTTCCATTTCTCACCGTTGTTCTCACATTTTCTAATCTCAATCATCACCTGACAGCTTACACAACGTATATTCATCAGAAAAGAGATTCCAAAGTTTCTAAAATGGGTAATCTATACGAATTTTAACTAGATTGGGAAGTGGAATTCTCGTTATTACACTTAAGTAGGATTCGGGGGTCACAACATTTATGGGCCCTATGCGGGCGATCACCTTGCACATGCCTGTCAATGGCATGGAGAAACACACACTGCATCTAATGTATAAAAGGACGATGTGGATTCCTCCATAATCTCAACTCCGGCTGGTGACACCGGCAGAGAAGATCCGGGTTCGAGCTGGGCGAGGAAATTTCTATCGGTGGACTCTCGAGGAATGCGAGCTAACCAATCCGATTTCTTGCCAAAGACCAACTTAACATGTGGCCAACAAATCTTTGCACACTGTTCTTGGAATCCGTGTTGTGTGGGAATCAATTCCATGAAACACTCACCAAAATTAATGAGTTACGAAGGAAGTAACAATTATCTCTTGATGCCCCACAAAGAGAATTTTTTTCTTCATGCCCCACAAAGAGAATTTTTTTGTGCCGAACGGATCAACGTGGCGCACACAACGACTTGTGTGGCGCCGATGAAACCACACAACCCATGTCGTGCCGAGAACCATAAAAAAACTGACACTCATAAAGAACAATATCCGCGTATCCAATCCAATCGTCTCGAATTACGGACTTTAAACGATTCACAAAAATCGCCTCGACCTTGAAGCAAAATTCCACGACGACGTGCTGATCCAATATGTGCACTAAACAACTTGCCGCATACTGGATCAAAATAATCCTGACAACAACAATTGCCCCGTGAGCAACATGATGCTCTGATACAAGATAATGCTGGAATGACCTCATGGTGTTTTGGGTTTTAGCCCGATCTTTCATGAGGCACCTGCTAATCAAAAGAAACCGGTAGAATCTCCCAATCACGTGAGCGATACACGTAAATTGAATATGGGGAAGCATCAATTTGGTAAGCAATCCGTTGGTGTAGACGAAGCTCTTGCCTAATATATGTAATCCACGAGCCATTTGATAATGAAAAACAAGCCTCATGCCAATAGCACAACAATCCTTGATAACACAATAATATTCACACAATAACATGATATAATATATAATTGATGATGCTCGGAGACGACATCACAATATGCCGCGCCGGAGGGGTGATTCACAACCATGAAACACAATGTTTTACATAATTTTTGAGCTCTCTAATCTTGTTGCACCCCCTTGTTTATAGTGGGACGGTGAGCCCTATTGGGATGGGACTCAAACTCCGACTCAAACTGCTAATTTGGTTGTACTTGAACAAATAGATAAGAAATTAGAACGAATAAGTATAGGACCACCTTAGAATCATCATTACTTATCATAGATTGTCCTAGTGAGCTATCCTTTAATTAGTGAGCAATCCACGCATCCACACATAAGCTTAATTAAATTTTTTTTTTGCGGGTAACACATAAGCTTAATTAGCCCAATTAAAAACAAGAGTAGATTAGGAGTGACTAGAACTTTCCCGGCCACCACAAAGGATCCTGTCTCTAAGGGACCCTGGCCTCTTCGGCTCTTCCCCTAGTCCATCCAAGCATCGTGCCTTTGTCGTTCTTGACTATGTACTTGGTGTTAAAATTGAAGGCTATTCAATATTGTTTGTTAAGAACTCCAATCCCCTAGCTCTTTAGGTTAGGACATTCGCCGGCTTAACCATATGGTATATATGTTGTGCCGGACTATGGTGTCCGCAGTATATTAGTGTTCCCCTACTGCCATTCCAGGCCATCTTCCTCATGCGTACAAATGATGACATCAAATCAAATTCTCTCAATTCTTGACCTTTAAATAGTTTCATGTATTCAACCGCTAACCCAATCGATGTTCCGGTTTTACTGAGGTTTAATCGCGACGAGATATTCAAAACTAGATTATGTATTGAAATGTTTCACATATTTTTTGTTGGTAGTTGCCAGATAGTTGTCACATGATTGCCAAACTATGCACTATTTAGTTTTAATTTGGTTGCCAGTTTCTTGTATGCCATCCTACATTGATGCAAGTTGTATGATACTATTTTTGGTGGAATGATTTCATCTCTAAGTTGTTGGAAACACTTTAAAACTCATTCTCTAACTGTGTAGTTCATTGCGATGTCTGAAACCATGGAAAAATTATCATGGTAACCTTTGCTGCTAATCTGGCAACCATAGTAACTTAATGTCGCAAATGGTGTGACAAATTTTGTTCCGTCGATACATAGTGACATGAGATCTAGTTTTTAATCCCTCGACGAAGATCAGTATTCGAATTACTGCTTATGCGGTAAATTATTTTTAACTTTTGGACTTAGTAACTAATGTGATGATGTTAACATGAGGTGGTAGATTGTTGCATGCGTAAATGTACTATCTCTATAGTAAAAATATGGCATCCAAATAGGCGCAATACGGGAAGACTAATTTGCATATGTGTGCTAATTAGATTTTCCCCATCTATGTTTTATTCCCCTTCCCTCCAAAAATAAGTGAAGTCTGACCCTGTGCATATTATACATCCCCACACTCACCCTCAAATCACTTGAAGCTCACATAAGTGAAACTATTCGACAAATATGCATAGGTGCACTACTTGTAGTGATCACTTATCAACAATTCAGAAACATCACTTCTACCTTTTTTGGGGCTCAGTAACAACCGTTTCTTTGACTGGCTACATCGTGCATGAACGGACTCCCAATAGAGATCAGACATGATCAATTGCAAAATGTCCCAAAAAAGACATATGGTTCCCTTTTGCCATAATACTGTAGAAGACGTGTGCCACCTGCTCATCCAATTGTCCATTTGCACACGAGGTCTGATTGAAGCTGGAAGGCTCCAAACTAGACTCGACTGATTTTTTTTGCGAGAAAACTTCCAATCTATTTGTCAACTGTCAGTACAAAGAATGCAAGAAGTAACTAAAATTACATCAACATCCATAGACCACCTAGCGACGATATTCTTTGATCCGACATATTGACCCTTGGATATAGATGTAAGGCTTTGGGGCCTTGTGCACATTATCAACTTGGAAAGAGAAATGCCAAAAGTTGTCTCACTGTTTTTTTGGACTCTATGAAAGATTTGGAAGGTGGGGAATACACGGATCTTCAAGAATAAGTACGACTTTGTTTTTGGCATTTGAGATTGTGTGCACCCTTGACTCGGCTCTAATGTTTCTTTGATTTTTTCTCTAAACCTCTTGCAACATCTTAATACTGCCATGTCTGTTTGTTTCGCTTATGGGAGTGTCTTGGACACAAAAGATTGGATATTTAAGTTGAATAATTCAGAAAAGGCAGCTGACCGGGCCAAAAAAAACCAGTTGCCTCGTGAGAAAAACATTCGTCGCTTGTGGAAATCCTATTTTCTCTTCTCTGTGGTTCTATACTCTTTTCTACCATGGAGCTCTTCCTTCTCTCCTATCCCATGGAGACCTGCTACCGACAACCAAATTCCACTCCCTTTGGAGCTCCTTCTTCCCTGGAGATCTTCCATTTCGCGTAGTGTTTCATTCCCATACGCATCCTTCCCCCAAGCACCATGGACACCTCACGGTGGAGCTCGGTGCATGCCACCGAGGTTGAATACATATTGGGATGGCGGGGAGTGAGTCTAGAATCATACAATATAGCTCAGAAGGGGCTCCGGCGAGCCGGATTTGAGCATGCGTGCCTCAGTCGGCAAAGGGTGATACCTTCATTCTTGTTGGTGGCAATTTGCAATTAAATGAAATGTTTGATTTTGCAAAGAGTGTTTCACCAAGCTGCAATTATGTAAAGTGTTTGTTGTACACCCGTGAGCAACATGTTGCAAAATTTTTTTTGCACTTCAAGTTGATTTTTTTCATGTTGCAAATACGTTAATTTTTTGTTATATGCATTGGTCACATATGTTAGATGCATTTTCGTTGTCATGTTGCATTTGTTCCACCACACCTTTTAAACGTTTGGATGCAACCCGTTGTTGCATTTGCATACCCAGTTTTTTTTTGCTGCATGAGCATATATTACAATGTTCCATGAATTTGGATGATTTTATATCGGGGTCGTGGGGATGTTTGTTGCAACGATTTGCAAGCGAAGGAAAACACAACATAATTTTTATGTTGCAACAATATCGTAGGAACTCAGATTCGTAATTAAATAAGACAATGGAGAAGGCGGCCAATCTTTCCTCCGTTGCAGTTGGCTTGCGCCTAGCGTGTGCCGTATTTAAATTTTGTAACCACTTATGTGCTATATTTAAAGCACTTTGGAGAAATGAAAATGTCCACACCATAATAAAAAGCCCAACTGCAAGAATTACAGAACTACATATCAAAGGCACCGATGATAATAAAATGATTGAAATTTCATAGAGGTAACTGAAAAACCATACAAATAGACCAAAACACCATTAAGAAAAAACGACCGTAACTTTAAAAGGTACCACACGTCTACTAATATTATTTTATTTCATAATTATCTGCACTTTTTTGGTTGATTTTCTAGGCTTTCTTCTTTGGCAATAATCATGCATTTCTTTACAGAAGTATTATCTTTAGTTCTTTGTTAGTTCACATTTAGTAAGTTTATTAATATAAACAGCTGCTCAGATAATTTTTCAGAATCATTCAATAAAATGAATTTGGTGCGGACAAACCATCGAAAATTAATAAGCCTTGCATAAAAATATGTTGAAAGCATTTATTGGGATGTTTCTCTACATTGCAGAAATAGAGATGTCTTTCGTTATGCTTACAAGTAGACAATCTATAAGTATTTTTAGATAAACTCGGAAGTATATGTAAATGTAAGTTTGAGCATTTTCCTGATCAACAGAGTCTGCTTCAGCTCTACAGTTCATCGTTCTCTCTTCCACAAATATCATTTTCTTCGTTCATTACACCAATCAGTGGGAGGATGCTCCGGGCAGATCCCGCATTAGCCAATCATGAGATGGGACCCGCAGCTGCGGGTCCATACTTTGATGGTTTCACAGGACAGGATCATTACATATTAGCAACTCGCTAGAATTCTCTAACAGTACCGAACAGAGCAAGTATGCCGGAACTGTCAGCTAGGGAGATCGTCGGCTCAGCAGTGGTCGGCGAGGCCGTGAGCAGGATGTGCTCATACCTGATCGGCCGGCGCGAGGAGGATGCCTGCTGCAGAGATAATGAGGAGAGAATGGAGGTGGCCCTGCTCAGGATCCAGGCAGCCATAGAGGAGGCCGACGACTGGCACATCACCAACCGGCCGCTCGTCCGGTGGCGCGACAAGCTCAGGTGCGCCGCCGCGGAGGGCGAGCGCGTCCTCTGGGCCCACAAGCACCGCGTCGCCCCCGAGGAGGACGCGTGCCACCGGTGGCTGCCGACGCGCGTCGCTCTTGCGAGCAAGAAGCTGTTCACCTTTGACGGCGGCGAGCAGCTGAGCATGGACGCGGTGCGGCGGTTCGAGAGGCTGGCCGACGGCGTGGGCGATTTCATGAGGCTCGTCGAGTGCGGCGGCCGCGCCAAGCGTTTCGTGCCGTTCCAGCCGCTGGCGGCGTCGCTCCTCGCCAGGAGAGCGTCCAGCTGCTCCGCCAGGTCGTCGTCGAGCGCTGCCACGGCGCACGCGTTCGCGTTCCCTGACCTCATGTCTCCGCCACACATGCCTCGGGCGCAGGTCGTCTTCCTCTACGTGGACGTCGCCACGGGCGAGAAGCTCGAGCTGTTCGTGGAGCTCGCCGTGTCGGAGAGCGCCGACGTCATGGCGATGGCGCTCGCGTGCGTAGACGCCCTGCCGCTCCACTTCCGCTTCGCCTCTGCCGCGGCCTTGGGGAGCTTCCACAGGCTGCAGGCGCAGGGCATGGAGCAGGACGTTAATGACCACGACCGCGCGCACTTCTGTAGCCAGCCGCACCGGGACGAGCGGGCGCCGCGTTGGATGGCCGCCGGGTACGGTCGCGAACCCGAGACGGTGGCGGCACTACCAGAGCAGGTCCTCTTCGTGGTCGCCGAGTGGGACAGCCCGGCGACCCCGCGCGGGCCGCCGCCGGTACACGTGAGCTATGACCTCGGCCGGCATGGCGCGGACTGGCCGGTACGACGGGCGCAGATAACGGACCGCTTCTTGAAGAGTAGATTTGGAACCAAATAGAGCAGGTCGATAAGTACGCCGACGCGGACGCCGAGGTTTTCGACGGGTTGATGCTACACACGGTGGACGGTTTTCGCCGGCGAGACGGCTCGGCCGCGGGGCAGGTTGTGCGGTGGTGCTTCTTGTCGGGGTGGGTGGTGTACTTGTCCGTCTGGAGCGCTGGCTCCGGGCCACCATACTTTCCCCGGTTCTAACTTCTGAGGAATTTATTGTACTATATCTCATTGTTGCGAATTTACTAGAAATTGTATTATTGCCTCTAAATTAGGGTTATTTTACAGTTGTGTACAACAGACAAGATGCCAATGCTATCCCAGAATTTATGTACTCTCTCCGATCCATATTATTTGTCGCATATTTAGTATAGCATGACGAGTATTTTAGGTAGTGCACTATTTCAAATCCGGCAAGGTCTCTCTTGAAGCTTTTATATATAGCTGACCAAGATAAGTTCATAGCAGTTTTTCCGATTATCTCATCCAGCTCCTGCATTGTAACACAGTAAGTCTTTTTTTTTTTTTTTTTTGAGAACACAGTACAACACAGACGCTCACAAATACGCACATACACTCACCCCTATGAACGCACGCACGCACACCCTACCCCTATGAGCACCTCTGAAGGACTGAGCCGGCAGATCTTGAGGTTGACGAAGTCACCACAGGCGCCTCGCTGTTGACGGGCACGTCACCTACCACTGAAAGAATAGCGCCGGATAATCCTGGAATAAATCCAGGTAAATGCAAACGCCCATGTCAAGTCTAGGACTTGAACCTGGGTGGGCTGGTTCCACCACAGGGAACCCAACCATCAGAGCCAAGCTCACAGGAGTTGAGCAGCCCTCTATAAAATTTTGGAACGACGACATAATGAATATGAAAGGAACTCGTTCTGAGGCTGCTGGCGCCATCGATGTTGCTTACTACCATGGAATCAGATTTTGGTTACTACCTGTGATCATGGAGATAAAACCATGGAACGAACAGAGTTCATAAAGCCAACAGTTGATTTTCGTTTATACTTGCATGCGGTAGTGAAATCCCACAATAATCAGAAACATCTGACCGTCTATTTTCTACACCAGTAAACCACAGCCCCTTGATCTGAATATATGTGACATTAAAAATTACCCACCTCTGCCATTATGAAGTATACCGTTTCGTTCCTCCTCCCGTGAAATAAGATCGAAGAAAGATAACCTGCAACTTCTCCTAGCGAGGCTGCGGCATGCATCGTCTAAACCCTATACCCGTAGCCGCCGGCATCACATCGGCTCCAGCTTACAACAAAGCCGTCTTTCCTGGCGATCTACAGCAAGCCTGTCATACGCCTTCTTCCATGGACGTTGATATGTTCCCTATTTTTCTCGATTCTGCTCTCCTCACGCTGATCTAGAAGTAGACCCCAGATCGGCACTGTCCTGCACGAGATGGTCACCTACCTCAGCCACAGGTACAGATTTTTTCCTCTCTCCTCCCCGTTTGGATGCCTCAGCCACAAGTACTGATTTCCCCTCGCTCTTATTCCCCGTTTGCATTTTTTTAAGGGTTGTTCCGGTTGAGGTCAATGTTTACTGAATGTTTTTGAGTGATTTGCTTGCAGGCCAACGTGATTTCAACATCCTCCGCCAAAAAAAAGTGTACAGAAAAACAATCTACTCGGATTGCAGTAAGGTTATCCACGTGTTATCTAGCTACTTTCAGATATTTAAGATGTTCAGGTGAGGAACTCCATTGGTTGATTTGTTTGGCAGTAAAGCTGCAAAATACTCTTGGTTGTGTAACACACTGAATTTCTGAAAGGAAGCACCAGCCATTGGGCCAATGGAGTTAGTTTCATCACAAACTTGACACTTAACATGTAATTATTTAACTCCTCGGTTCTTCTTAGCCTCAAACTGGTCTCTTTCCTTCTACAGGATTACCATATCTCTATGTCAGCAGGAAAAGAACTTACTTCCATTATACAATGGATTTCAGGGTTTTAAGATTTTCAAGGGGGTGAACACATATGCTTCTTATTTCTGGGTTTATAGCAAATAATTATTCTCTCTGGTAAGGGGTAAGTAACCTAATGTTATTCTCTCACTGAATAGTCAGGGTGATCCTTGCATAGAAGTTATAGTGTGTTTTTGAAATGCTCACTCCATATTGATCATCATAGTGAATATGCTAAGTATATATTTATTTAAGGACACATACATAGAAATAAGCAGATCAGGGTACAGCAGTCACTGGTGAGGCCGCCGTGTGTAAGCACTAGAGCGTCCCTGCTCAGCGGACACCGTTCGAGTATCTATCAATGAAGTTGACTCGATTGCACAACCTAAGTAGTAGTACGTGCAGGACGACCATCTTTATTGTCTCCAGGTAACAACAATAAGGGCTCTAAAATCGCGTATGAGAGGCTACCAGAAATTAGAGAATTACTCTAGAAAATCCCACAATAATCAGAAACATCTGACCGTTTATTAGAGATGTCAACGATTTACAGCCAACGGATTTTAATCTAAACCAAAATTACCCACCAATGCCATTATGTAAAATCTTTCAGATCGTTCTATTTTCTAGTTTGACGTCGAAGGGGCATGCATAAAATTACTTAAGGGCATTGGTGGGTAATTTTCCTGAACCTTGATGTGAACGGGCTAGCTATCTATTTCCTTAGGCACGCCGTCGGCGCCGCCATGGTCCTATTCGTCTCAGTGTCTACGGCTGGCCGACCAACTTCAAGTGCATTTGTTGTGTCATGCACGCACCAAACCATCTGCTAGATCGATCGAAGATTTTCCTTGACATCCCAGAGCTAGCTTTGTACGTAGTACGTCCTATTTTGTCGGCCCACCGGCCGGCCGCCGGCGACCGTATATACACATGCGGTGGCCAGAGGGTCTCAGCGATGAGGACATGGCCACAGGTGCCAGGCGCAGCTGCTTAGAAGACTACGATGGATTCAACAGCGAGGGAAGCGGACGTTGTCTGTAAAAACAAGCTCGGGAATTTCCTACCCGATCAGTTCAACAGTGTCACCCTGACGATGCACGGTAAAGTCCAGATTTGTTGGCCTAACACAATCTTAATTATCTGAAACTTTACCCAGATCTCTACCAGTTAGATGGGGAAACGAGGCTTCCTCATGGTTTGTTGATTGGCCGGTGGCCGGTGCCTTATGTGAATCACTGATGCCGCAGCTTAGTGGGATTGAGGTTTGCCTCCTTTCTACTCCCTCCGTTCGGATTTAATTGACACATATTTTGTTACACACGGATGTATCTAGACATCAAACAAGTATAGATACATTCATATTTGGACAAAACCAAGTCAATTAATTTGGAACGGAGGGAGTATATTAGTGTTAATACATAACCTGTCTTGGGTTTGCATGAATGTTAGATCGCTTTGTTACATGGTTTGCGCTTGCACAGACAGATAGGCATCTACAAATGCCAACTTTATTTTATTCTTAATTTGGCGAGCAGTCTGATTGATTGAGTATTCTGTGATTAATTCAAAGAACTGCAGAATAGAGCATGTATTCAGTCCGATCATGGGTTACTTATCTGTGTCATGCATGAGGTACTATAAGTGCGATAAGCGACGATTCCAACCTCTGTTGTCATTCCTCCAATTTAAACCTTCAGCAGTCACCACAATGTCGGACGCCCGATCTAATTCAAGTTGCTGTCGATGTGCCTCCTCCTCCGCTCTAATAGCCATTCTGTCGCCGCGGATTGTACTACGGTCATAATTGCACATAAAAAATTGAGAAAGCAACATTCGTGTGTGCATCCTTTTTATCTGCTGAAGGTATAGCTAAAGCTTCCAAATCAGATACTTCAAAACCTAGAGCGACATGCGACAGTAATGAATTAATCTGTTACCCCTGTTGTGGCAAATTATTTCAGCATCATTTTTAACTGAGTACCCATGTTAATTTAGGGAAGAAAGAACAAAATCTAATGGAGACATGCAGCAAAGCCAGATCATATCAAGCATGGCAGGCATAGAACAATGTAGCTAAAAGGAATAAGAGTAGATGCGGGGAGCTTACAGAAGTCTCAAGCCTTATTTTTCTCACCGATACGGAGGAGTCAGCCGGCCAGCGACCAAACCGCGATGGTTACCATCACTGTGATCGTCGCCATTATCTTTGTTGCCTCCGCTGCCACAGCAGTTACACTGCTGCTCGTATGGAGGCATCATCCGGACATAGATGGCAGGAGCAACAGATCTGCGACGGCGTGCAGACGGTATGCGGCGAGAGCGGTGTGAACAGCTGAGTTTTATGTTGGTGCAGGTTCCACAATAAATAGACTATTATTCTGAGTGCTGTCCTCATTGCGAATAATCAAATCAAGCTAAGATATCTAGAACCTCTTGTTTGTGAGCTCGCATTTCTTTTGTCATATCTATTGCATCGTGTTTTTCACTCTTGGTACTCTTAACCTTAAGTTACCAAAATCTATTTTAAAACGTATCAGCTTGTATGCCAAACATTACTATTTTTGTCACTTGAATTACAAAGGTTGCTGTTCTCTGACCTGTTGTCGGACATGACAAGAAAATTGCAGCTGAAGAACGCAAAAAGAATATAACCTGCACGCCCATGGGCTTCATTGCTCTTTGACAACAACTGCAGTTCGTTGAGCTCCAACCACACGAACGGCCGGCCACTTTTTCTTGCTAGCTCTGACGCTAATGCACCTCCTCTCAGATGGAGGCAACGGATTGCCCAGGAGTGTGCTTATAGTTGGCTACGATGACCTGAGAGAGTAGCGTTGACAAAGGTACTTGTCAATCCAGATGAACGCTTACTATTGCAGTAGGAACGCTGCTCTACTGCCGCCAGGAACCATAAATCTTGTTGTCTCCTAGGAATTAAGGAAAGTCTTCAATCCATCTTGCACGATAAGTGTCCGCTGGTAATCTGCTACATCTTCATGGACTTGGTGGATCAGATCGGTCGGCCGACGGAATCGATACAAATACAGCAGGTGGGGGCTGCATGAGGACGTTTGTATGCATGGACTTGGTGTCGGCCGGCCAACAGAATTGATGCAAATACGGTGGTGGCGGCGGTCTGCCGTGAGGACGTAGGGTAGGTTTTCCGATGGAGGGGTATGTAGTAAATTGCAGAGGAATGAATTGTATAATTTCGTTCTAGAGAACCACTGCCCAAAATTTGACCTGATGATTCGATATGTTGACCTTCGACCACTGTTCCCCAGCAGACCACATCTCAACTGTACACCAAAACTGCAATAAGCATCCGATGAAGGCCACGACTATTATGGCGATGAGTAACTGCAAAATTTCTTTGATTTGGACATGATTTACGGATGCTAACACAGGTAAATTTGCACATATATGCAGTAAAAGCCTCAGTAAAATCTGGAGAGATAAGAGGACATGACCAAGGAAGGTGAGCATTCAAATTTGATACATATAATTTATAGAAAGAACAGTACGCCACAATATATTAATACAATAATAAAATTAAAGATCTCGTGTAGGTACCTGGCTTTGGACTGTCTGGCTGTGTGTGCGTCTATCCATCCTGCATGGTTCCATGCACCCCTTCGATCTGTATTGCTGATAGTCGGCTGAAAAATTTCTAGACAGTGTATGATGTATTGTAAAGAAGTAGATGAAGCACTGAAAGGAAATTAAATCCCAAATATATTTACCTTGCATTGGGCTGTCCGGCTGTGTGTGCACCACGCAAATCTTAATAAGATCGTTCCATCCTGTATGCATGTAGGCCTGCATGTTGCACCAAGCATGGTCTGCAGCGGCCACTGCTGGTTTCTTTCATTCTTTGTAGTACGTACATGACACACTCGATCTGGAGATTGGCGTTTCGTGTCCTTTCTTTGATATGACAGATTCACTTTCGAAATTGATTTCCTCTTAATACACCCGTAAAAAGAATATTCTGACTGTCATTTCGCAAAAAAAAAATTAGCCTTTTCTTTTTGTTTGAAGAAACTAGCAAGGTGGCCCTCGCAAATGCGAGGGCATCATCTATAGTTGATTGAGAGTTTATTAACAAAGAATATGAGTTTAATAATATCGCACTATTTCCTATTATGTTACAATAGATAAAATTGTTGTAAAACTATCGCAAATGTTTTGGTAAGCAAAATATTTCATATGTTCGTGATATTTTCCAAAATCTAAAATTTGTGGGAAAATACTTATTATGACATATGTTCAAATACCCATGTAAGTAAGCTTTTGATATATTTTTAAATGAAGATAAAAACGGTATATCCTTCTTAATAGGTAGGTCACATTAAATAGACATATTTGTTAGCATGTTTATACATCAATAGTCAAAATTAAAGAAGCAAGACTCAAAAATTTCCAGACTCTTAACTTATCCTAATCTTCATTGGTTATACACACCTGGTCACATGTATCTATGTTATTTAGGATGACTGCGTGCCTTGCATAGTTCAATATTCTTAACGTTTTTTCAATTTTAAAGTGAAATTGAATGACATATACTCTTGTTTTGATTTTCTTATATGAGAGAAAGACGCATACAGTACTACAAATATATGTTTGGACTAAGAGTTTTTTGGTCATCGAATTAAAGTTTGTATTTGACACACCGTATGAACAGTAAATATGAGGGCTTGTGTGTCGACTAATATTTTATATTCATCATTTTTGAAGATTTGACGCTCAATTAATCTTTCAGTGGAGGGACATTCTCATCCTCGAATATGTGTTGATTCAGCCATGTGTGTATCATTAAGCCGGTAATTTTCTTAGTGTGAAGGACCTTCTCAACGATACATGCGACTAATGTTGTGACTTCACTAATATTAAATCTCCAAAGCTATGAACTTTGAAATTCTGCAAGCATTTTGTGTGAATGTTGGCCTGATGGAAGTCGAATAATATTTGGCACGAATAGCTAATATCGCGTCTTCATTAATGACGTGCTAATATATAGGAAATTACACGATCCTATCATAAATTTTAAATGATAGTCGTTATTTACATGTACTCGACCATAAGAACAACATACCTCTTTTTTCGGTTGACACCAATTGCCCTAGGAGGTGAGCTCTGGTCCAATACTTAACTATGACAATTTAGAGGTTACAGAGAGAAATCTAGCCCCCATAGGTTAAAGATTTGACTTTCTATTCTTATACCAATATGGAAACTTCATTCAGAGTACATACCGTTGGAAGACAGTGTCGTGCAGCCTACAATCCTCTGCAACTATTTTTTTAGATTGGCAGGGATCAGTCCCTGATTCAATTGCAGATGAACCAAATAAACTTCGGTGTAGGAGTCACAACAACAAAAGAACGTACTCCCTCCATTCACAAAAGATGTCTCAACCTAACTCAAATTTGTATGTATCTACACATTAAATTATGTATAGATACACAAAAATTTAGATAAAATTGAGACATCTTTTTATGAACGGATATATTATAAGTTTTTATTGCGGGGAAACAAAAGAACATAAGTTGACAGAAATGTTATGTTATAATGTTTGACTTGGGAGAAAAATAGCATCATGAGAGAAACCAGAGGTACGGTGGTACACACAGCACCACAGCTAAGACGGGTAAGGGGATTGTATGGTAGGTAAATCTCACTCTACGACAGGCAGCTTATTACTTCTGTGACCTCACACCCGGTTTCGCTATGGAGCGAAGGAGCCCAACCCTGGCATTGATGAGCTTCTCGGCCTGCGCAATCACGTGCCTCCCGTGGGTGTATGTCGCCAGCTTGTCTATGTTGCGCCTCACCACATCTACGATCACGTTGAACTGCCACTCATCCGCCACGCCAATCATGGTCTGCACCACATAGTTGGCGAACCGGTGGATCATCATACCCTGCAAGACCAGGCAACCACACAAGATTAGCAATCTATAGTTTGCTAGGCATGTAGAGCAACACTGGCAAGATCTTTGATATGAGGCAGACCAGGAGATGATCGGCGTTTCGAGCACCCCTGGCATAGAGGGTCTCGTTTATGATTAGCTGTTGATCGTGGTGGCTGCCGTGGATCAGGCACTTCTCGACGATATTGGAAGAGTGCTTCTGGCGGCTCATGCGCACAATCCGCCCAGAAAATTTACGCACGATGGTTCCCCGGTTATGGGTCCCTCCATGCTCCACAAGATACTGCAACACGTCCGTAAAAATGCAGGTGAAGTTTTGTTCCGCTGAGAGATTTATTTCATCAGTTACAAATCACTCTGTACCTGCACAACGTAGTTTCCAAACGGGTCTACCGAAAGCTCGTTGGCGCATTCGACGATTTCCTTTACTAAAGCATGCATAATTTGTGGATCCTTGCAGAACTCCAGCACTTTCTGGGAAGATCACAAGGAGAGAAGGATGAGTAATGTAACACATACAAAATAGCGTGAAGCAGTCAGAAATGCAATGCCCAAAGTGGCACCTGAACGACACGGCATCCGGAAGGATGTGAAGACAACATCTTGACCTTCCCACATAAGCTTGTATAGATGAATCGGTTATACTGTGCAGGCACACACTCTATACATTTCTTAACGACGTGGTTTGCATGTTGGTCACGTGCACATTTCAACAGGTTGCTACCAAGATCCTTGGCCATCTCTATCTGCTGATCAATCTCGCTTATTTCAAAAGCCTGGCAAAAGAGAGCAGATCAGTAAGGAAGTTACTGATCACTGATCAAATTCGCTGCGAAAAAATATGGCACACCGTGGTACCGAACAACCGACTTAATTAGGAAAACAAGTAGCTTGAATTAATTTATGCATTGGATACTTACATGATATTTAAAGCAGAAGCTATCTAAAGATAAAGAACACCTTAACAATAGAAAGCGAACAAATTAAGTGTTCTAACATATATGAGAGTTACATCACAGGCCTTTGAAAATATAGAAGCGCAGCTTTGCAATCTATAGACACATCTCAATGCTTTCCTACATTAGATGTTAGGAAAACGAACAGTATTCAGTTTACCTTCTGGATCACTCGACAACCATATGCGTGAAGGCTTAGGTCTACCACCTGCTCGATTAGATTGCCAGTGAGTTTCCTAATGCTAATTGGTGGTCCATGCTCAAGAAGCTGATGAAAGATAAATAGAAGGAATGCACGAGAGTATATGCTTAGTTAATCCAAAACATCCTCAAAGATTTAAGTTATGAAAGACCATAAGAGTTGGAAGAGAAAACCTTCTGGATGGCATAATTGGCAAAGGGGTCCTTTGCGTGCAAACGTGAGGCACAATTTCTTTATATAGCATAGTTGTTTCTCCAGTAGTTGCTGTGTCGAGCATCTTCTGAATAAAGCGGCTCCCAACTGGATCAACACTGCACGCAGAATACAATAAAAGGTAATGTATGGCTCAGCCATACAAGGTGACAATTGCTTCGCAGGTCAGAGAGTACAGCAGGATGGGCATACTGACTGGAACTACTGCTTAGCACTTGTGAGAATAAATCTAAGTAATACTTGAGAGTTGAATGAGTTATGTGCACCTAAGAGAAGGTACATGACCCTCGATATGAGTGAGCTGCATTGAATGGTTCAGTGGATTTTTGATCTGCTCAAGAAGGGAATGCAACTCAAAGGTTTTGTTGTTTAGTACATGGCCAGGGTTGTGGATATTGCCAGGTCTGCCAATGGAATGTTCGATTTGAGAAAAACTAGAAATCGTTCGATGTCCAGGATCATTTGTATCTGGTGGAAGGCTCCTAGCGTATGCCATCTCAATATATCAAGAGCATTCCGATTCTTCATAGCCTCTAGGGACTGACGCCAGAGTCTGTAGGCAGCTTCCTGGTCTGGACCATCACACCCTCTTATATATATAGCTCAACTTAGGCTTACATCTTTACTCATACACTAGAATAGTCTAGACTCTCGTAGGGTAATAATACTCTTCCACTATACTGACTCTCTCTCCAACACTCCTCTGGAATACTCTAGAATACCAGAGTAGTACTACTACTACTGCTACACTAACACATACTCCAACACTCCCCCTCAAGATGGGTGATAGATATCTATCATTCCCATCTTGTTACATGCTAACGAACATTCCTTACTACCTAATCCCTTGGTCAAACAATCTGCTATTTGTTCTCTAGAGGTTACATGACTTAACTTCAAGGTGCCTTCATCGAGCCGCTCTTTGATGAAGAATCGATCTATTTCGACATGCCTTGTTCGGTCATGTTGAACTGGATTGTTAGCTATGTTGATTGCTGATTTGTTATTGCACCAAAGGTTCAATGGCCCTCTCCGTAGTAGCTTCAATTCTGATAGGAGGCCTTTCACCCATAGCATCTCACTCAAACACACAGACATTGCTCTATATTCTGCTTCTGCGGTTGATCTAGAGACCACCGGCTGCTTCTTGCATCAATTAACGCTAATTAAGTAAGATTTGCAATTAACTGCTCCCGATTCACACTTTTCCTTCTCGGTTTTTAGGAAAAACTAGATCTGGATTTAAAGGAAATTAATTAATCACTCAGCTTTGCATGGTGGAAAGGGTCGTATGACACCACCGCTACCGACAACCAACTCCACTTTAATAGTAACGATAAATGACCAAGGTTGCTACAGAAAGACTTGTGAGGCTAACATGGATAGAAATTTATCTATGGATGTTTGGAGTAAAATCTATTGTTATATCAGAGTTTCATTTTGGCATGCTAGTTGAGCAACATTATCATGTTAGATTAGGCTTTTGTTCATCCGAAAGCCTCCGATGGGACAATAGTTAGTAGCTAGATTCTACAAGAGAAGTTGTTGCGATGATGCTGTAGAACATCAGCCGCATAAATGGTGTGTTCCATTATTAGAATTTGTATTACAATTTATGAAACGATTTTATAAGATGCCTATTCTGAAACATAGCCCTGATAGTGAGATGTTGTCGGTATTTTATGTAGTAGTCCTGTGGTTTGTTAAACCAAAACATCGTAATATGAGATAACATGTATATTTGTACTTTTAACACAAAAAACTATTATTGTTGCATCAACTCCCTCTATCTACGCTATTATTCGTACAAAATATCTTTTAAATGGGGAAAGCGGGTGTTCATAGCTTTATCATCGAAGCAATTCTTTAGTTTTTCAGTACATTCACACAATCACATTAGATATATTGATGTACCATACTTTTTATAAGAGTTTCTAAAGAGGATTTTTTTTCTAGATGACGATTTAAACGGTTATAAATTATTTTCTCATATTAGGTTATATGTCTGAAGATATGTTTGAATCAACAAATTTAGTTTTCTTATGGAGACGATTGTTTTCTTGATTCTCTCATATAATGCATCTCACAAGTAAGCATAACTACTCACTAGATACATTATCAAAATAATAACATGGTGGTGTAAAGGTTACATAATTTCACAATCTCTTGGGAATTAGACAAGGAATCATAAATTTGGATCTTATGGGAGCTCGCTACAAGAACTTGTAGTTAGTGTTCCACAATGGCTCTCACATCATAGAGCAAGGCTCGTAGCTCCATTCGTCGATCTAACATGAGTGCAACTAAAGGAGGTGCTTCCATGTAGTAACCATAATGATTCATCCGAAGAGAGGAGGACAGCAGCTTCTAATGGCAAAAGAAGCAAGTAGAATGTTGTCCCGGTGCGAGAACTCATATTTAGAACCATAGATTGCCTTTTGTGATGGCATAACCATAAAAAATAAATATTTTAACGATACTCCAAGGGAATTGATCCTAGACCAGCTTGATGAATGTTTACTTATTAAAAGAATTAGAATATGTATATTCGGTGTATGGCACCCGGTCTTCAACCCCCTAGGTGTTGCACTTTGAAAGGATCGAGTAGGTTGACTAGAGGGTGGGGTGAAGAGGCAACTACAAATTTCCTTTTTCTTTTAACAAATTAAGCCTTTGCTCAAATATAAGTTCTCTAGATATGCAACTAGGTGAACAACCTTATATGATGAGCAAGATACAAGTTAGCAAGATATACTTAACAAGATACTAGCAACAACAAGTAAAGGAAGGTTAAGATATAACCACACAATGACGCGGATATTTTATCCCAAAGTTCCCTTCACAAGGAAGGTAGTCTCCGTTTGAGCGGTGCGGAGTCACAAAGTGATCCCCATGTAGCCGTGATATGGCACACCGTATCTGCTTCGTGCTTCCTCCGGATGAGGAGTGGCACGAGTCACTCTATGATGCCCTTGAGGTCGGCAACCAAACCTTTACAAGGATGAGGCACACTCCACAACCGAATTGGAGGCTCTCACCGAAATCCCGCGGCTCTGAAAGCCACAAGATTCACAAGGCCGGGGCACAACTTCACAACTCAATTGGAGGCTCCCGGCTAGTCCCCGCGTCTTCCAAAGCCACAAAGACGACCACAACCGTCTAGGGTTCCAACAAACCCAAGAGTAACAAGTTCCTCAATGGAATGGATGGGTAAATCAATCGCATTGGTAGAAGTGTAGATCTAGGTCAACTCCCCCAAGTCCTCGAAGGACAAGGTGTTTGAGTGGGTAGGGAGAGAGATCTAGTGAGTTGAAGCTTGCAACAATGGTGGGTGAAGATATTCTGGTTGTGGTACCCAGCCCAAGGTAGAGAAGGGTATTTATAGGTGTCTCCAAAATGTAGCGTTGCAGGAAAAGTTACACCGGAGACTTCGTCCTGGGGAGGCCGGAGACTCCGGTCTGGGCGGAATCTCCGGTCCAACTAGGGGTCCGGATATTCCGGTTAACCGGAGACTCCGGTGAGTTTCCGGTGTATCTCGGTGTGACTCTAGTGGGTGACACTTTGTGCCACGCGATGGAAAATGAGCAGGCCGGAAACTCCGGTTGCCCTGAGTCCAGACTCCGGTTCTGGCAGGCCGGAGATTCCGGCCTGAATTTCCTGCAATAGTTCCAACTTAGAAAACCTCTTCACCATTGTTTATCTGAAAGTGTGTTGGTGCAAAAAGGTATATGTGCAGATATGGATTTCCCCAAACTTCCAAAGAGTAACCCCTTGATAGTATGGCTTCCCTACGACTCAATAAATTAAATCTACAAGAAGCCGACTTTGATCTTTCTCCTTTTTGAGGGGTCAACCACCGTCTTGTGCTTTTCATCAATTGTACCTATTAGTACTTAAGAACACGGTAATATAACACTTATGCTGTTAACAAACACACAAAACTTAATTAGAAGAGGCATGTCTTTTCACACTTGGTACCGCCATGGGAAATAAATTCACCAAACTACCAATCACTACACATGGCCTCCACTTTTAACCCATGAAGTGATCACTTCATACTTCATCGGTGGAGAGTAGTGAGCCGTCAATCACTAGTTGACCACATCCGGGACCAGCTAATAGTAACCCATTCAAGGTCTCCATTATTCTTCACCCTCAATCTTGCCCAAGTGGTGTATGAATTGTGATACTGACATCTAAGATCTATGAGCCTGATATCGAAAATATACAAATACATGTTCATTCAGGTAGAAACCAAAATCCGCAGAGGAAGTAACCAAAAAAAGAGAGTACACGACCATACCAAGCAATAGAAAAAATTCTTACCCAAAAAAGCAATGGTAGGCAGTTCTGCATATATGCAACAGAAGACAAAAAAGGTGGAGCAATTTTCCATTGGTATATCATCTCACAATGAGCAATGTGATGCTTTCAATAGTAATTCGAATGGTTAGTCAAGTTGTCATACCCTTACCAATACAGACAGACAAACCCCAGGTTTGGCTCGACATGTTTCTGCCACTAGCAAAGCATCCATGGCAACTTCAGCTCCTAACACTGTACGTCCATTCTGACATAGGCTATCCGGCTTGGGTGTGTGTGTGTGTGAGAGTGTTTGTTGAAAAAATATTACTATTATCAATCTACTAAGCGGTTAAATATTGCATCCCTTGTCCGAAATTGCTCAAACAAATTGAATACTTATATCAAATTCACTAAAGATAAAGGAATAAAGTTGTAGAGCCATAGCAAGTCCAAGATACATTGCTGGATTTCAACATTTCATACAGCCAAGTTGAATCACCGTGACAGAAGATAGCAACAAGGGAACACTAAAAATAAGTTCAAGAGGAAGCTGCAACTAAGGGTAAATGTTTTTCGGACAAGTTGAATCACTGTGACAGAAGATAGCAATAAGGGAACACTAAAAATAAGTTGGAGAGGAAGCTGCAACTAAGGGTAAAAGTTGTTCGGACAATTTCGGATCGAAACCGTTTCCGAATCCGGTGTTATAGGACATGATAAGAATCTTTGATATCTGAACACAATCCGTTCCCAAGTCTGGTTGTTACGATTTTCGATAAGGTATTAATAATGCATGGAGATATAGGATAATCTGTTTTTTGTAGCCAGATCATTCGACCTCTTAAATATGGTTATGCTTTTTGCTAGTGAAATTTCAATTATTAACTTGCAATACGTGGATGTTTGCTTTGTCCATGAGTTGGTGCAAGCTTACCTTCTGAACTGAAGCTCTAATTTTGTAAGGGACACAAATAAATCAGCCACACACGCAGTAAAGATACATAGTATCATGCTTAACATAGTAGCATTGTTGTTTGTGGTGAGCTGATGGGAAAGATCGAGTGCGAAACCTAGGGGTAACAAATATTTGTGTTTTGGTGAGAAAGATCAAGTGCAAAACCTAATGGCTTTTTTTGTAGCAAAAAATGGATATATTTGATTGAAGCATTCTTCCAGGCTATATTTAGCAAAAAAAAAAAATCGAGAAGAGGCAGGATTTTGCAGATTATATTTATAAATTAGGAGTAAACATGGGGAGCTAGGACAAACCGAGAAACCCAGCCAAAATGGTAGAAGCTACATTAAGGTGTGATAGCCAAAATGGATGCTGGGACGGCAAATAGTACCCTCCGGTGCCACAAGCAATTGTTCTGTATTTCATATTTTTCTTCTTCGGATGTACTTGATCTAGATAGGCACGACCACATTAATTCTAATGTAATGCATCAAAAAAATGCAGACTAAATTGCAATCCCTAATCACAATTCACGCACGAGAGCAGCAGGAGAATAAAACATTTGGTCCAAGTACAGGATTTGGTTTTTGGTCGCAGTGCATACCTAGAACAAGCACATACCAGTGCGCCTGCTGATCACTTGGCTTCGAGCAGACTATGGAGATCCCACCCCCTTCGCTTCGTCTCCGGTCTCTCTTCCTCGGCGCCCGACCTCCAACATCGGTGCCGATGCCGTCCATGGAACCGACGCCGGGCGACTGCACAGTTTGGTCTGAATCCTCTGTGCGATACGCGAGATGCATTAAGGGCTCCGTCAGCTTCGCCGGGACCGTCGCGTCGCCGGCTTGCCGCCTCCGACACCACCACCGCCGCCGCCATTGATTCGTTCAAAGAGTGAGAGAGAAGAACGTTGATTCGGAAGGCTTCGCCGTCACTAGGACGAACTAAAGTGGGCTTTGCAATCTATGGGCTTTAAAAGCCCGTTGTAGACGGCTACCTACTGGCCCGTTAAGAAAGTAAGGAACGGAAGGAAAGATCTAGCGGCCAAAGCATCCAGCCCAACCCAGCCTCTTGTCACCCCTGGACTGCGGTACATTTCTTTCCACTTTTCTTCATTTTGCCATGAGTTTAGAGAGTCGAATTACAGGTAAAAAAAAAGAGAGTCGAATTATCATGGTTTACTCAAATCCTCCAGAAATTGCTTGTACAGTAGTAACGAACATAGGGCTCTCGTTATAAAAAATGGATAGAGCCACGACCGCAATCTCCTCAAAAGAAGAAAAAAATAGAGAGAGCACCGTAGCATAGAGTTGCTTGCATTTCCTTGGAAAAAACTAGCACGCGTCAGATCGACTTATTGTGAGGACACCCGGTCTGACAGGAAAAAAAGTGATCCCACGGTGGAAGCAACAATCGTTCTCCTATGTAGGGCCACGTCCAATGTGTAAGGAAAAATAGTGATCCTACGGTGGAAGCAACAATCATTATCCTAGCAAACCAATCTCGGATTGGATGGTTAGCAGGATGGTTGTACCCTCAGACCAGGGTTTGAACCCCAAGTTTGACATCTGTGTGTTGCATTTAGGCGGAATATTCTTTAGCGGAAGGCGACGTTTCCATCGACAGCGAGGCGCCCGTGATGACTTCGTCAATCTCAAGACTCGATCCGCCGGCTCAGTATTTCGGAGGTGCTCATAGAGGTAGGGTGTGCGTGCGTGCGTTCATAAGGGTGAGTGTATGTGCATGTATGTGAACGTCTACGTTTGTACTGTGTTTCGCAAAAAAAAAATCGTGAATGGTTGTGTGGTGTGGTGGCAATCGCATGCTTGGTTGGACAGTAGGTTTTGAGTTCGATTCCCCTCCCTGCACATTTAAATTTTAATTATTTCTTCACCTAATGACATGTGGGACCCACGTGTAAGACAAGCCCCAGTCCATCGATGTTAGGGAAAAATATATAGGGGTCGTTCCGCAAAACTGACAACGCCACGTGTCAGCGTCAGAATGATCTTGGACCTGTTTGTCCGTTTAATACAAGTTGTGGGGTCTGGGTTCCCCATTTTACAAGTTGTGGGACTAATTTGCACATCTTGTACAAGTTGTGGGACTAATAGTGTATATACCTCGACAATTATTTATATCTATCTATGTTTTTGTGAAGAAATATTTCGGTTAGACATATTACATTATTACTATGTATAAGACATATTATTTCTATCTATGTTTGTATGAGACATATTTATATCAAGGTTTGGGTTAGACATATTTCCATCTAACTAGGATACAATTTGAACGTATTACAACATGAAGTTAAGATACATCTGCATGCTAAAATAAACACTAGAACTGAAATTAAGAAACAACTTAATTTCAAATTTTTTTTTTAAGAAACAACACAATGATTCGCATCAATACATCAAGTCATCATCAACGACTTCTTTTGGGCCTGATTTGCGCTCGTTTAGGAGGCCTGAAGCCATCATCACTATTAAAATCTGCTGCTCCCTTCATTGGTCCAACACCCTTACCCTTTGGTTTGACTTGCGCTTGTTTAGTAGACATAAAGTCATCATCACTGTTCTCATGTACAACTGCCTTCAAGGATCCAAAACTTTTAACCTTGAATCTGAGTTGTGCGCTCATTTAGGAGGCATGAACTCATCATCACAATTCTCGTTAGCGATAGCCCTTTTGATGTCATCAGCGTAGTTAGTTGTCGAGGGACACCCCTTGGGTGGTGTACCAAACTGCATCTTCATCCACCCGAAGTTGTTGAGGAACTCTGCATCGTTATGATAATGCTCCACATTAAGAATAGTAAATGCACAAAATATTAGAACTACGAATTTACATTCTAACAAAATGTATACTTTCAAATCAATTAACTTAACATGAAATGCATATTCTTCTGGTAAAAAAAAGTTGCTTTTGTCGATTCAAGTGTGATAGACAAGTTACGAAGTCCCGCCTCAATAATTTTTAATTTTTAGCTCAATCAATTTGTTCCACCTTCCACGCAATCTCGGAAGTTCTTAGCGTATTTCCTCCGCGTTCCTCTCTGAGTGCTGGTTTCGGGTTAAACATTTACGCAACTCAACGAGGTGGCTATTGACACTAATTAGTTCCTGGAAGCACACTCTTGCTCTTCCCTCTCTCGTATCACCCACACTCATTCTTGCGGCAGTTTCAAGAAGACAAAAGGACATTATTGGGTGGAAACATGATTAGATGGCGAGAAAAATGGATAAACTGAAGACATGGTTGGATGATACACTGTGCTAGCCAGACAATAGACCGATGCATCAAACACAAGGTGAGAGGGGGTTTACAGGATGACCCAGAGTAGAGATATGTCGGAAAGAAAAGGGTGGGAGAAAGATGGAGGGAAGAAAAGGCGGGAAGAAAAAGGTGGGTGGAAAGATGGCGGGAAAAAAATGGCGGGACACATATCGTGGGAACGGGATTAAATGAATGCACATCTGAATGTCGAAATTAAGGTAGTACAACTCAAATTGTGATAAAACACATCTTATTGCAAAGCTGCAATTTTAGCATTACCACAAGGTTCAACTCAAATTAAGATACATTCAAACGTAAAACTTAAAATATTGCTACTTTAATTAAGATACACCCAGTTGCGACAACTAAAATAAATACGACAAAAATCTACTGAGTCCAGTGTGGATATTTTTCTTTTGCATCACTAGCTTTTTCTGCTGTTCTGCCTCACACTAGCCTCCTTTCTTTCACATCACTAACTTTTTTTGTTGCTTGCTCTCCCTCACGGGCCTGCTTGTACTTCCATTCCTCCTCCTCCATGAGGATTCTAGCATCGTCCTTTTTTCCCCATCTTCTTAATGAGACTATGTTGCTCATCTCTATATTCTTTCAACTCTATCTTGTTCCACTTTCTCCGGGGCCGTAGACTTTCCTGACGCTCCTCTGCGTACAGGTTTCCCGTGCACGACAAGACCTCTCACGAATCTCACACACCGCCCAATCCGGATTCTCCATGTCAATTCAACGATAGTAGGGGCACAAGAGCGGAAGAGACTCCAATACAAATAAATAAGAACGTTCATAAATAATCCACAATAACACAAACAATATTTCTGTTCATTATGGTTAAACATACCAGAGACTTTTCGTATGGCGAGTTTGCGATGGGTTGATCACGATCACAATTGGGACACATGAAAAACTTCATGCCGAACTTATCAGAAAATCTATCACCTCCTTCACCCTGCATGGATTGCCGCACCAACACCGCACGATTTCCACCCCCGGAGGCAACCTCGCATCATTTGTCTTTGTCGGTCATAGCTTGGTCGGAGCAAGGCAAACTCATGACCACTAAACAATTTGGTGAGCAAAGAGAGTAGTGGATTCAGTTGCTTCGATGAAGAATGAAGGGGGGGGAGGGGGGGTTTGTAGGCTCGGATCTTTGGTGCGGGAATATTGAGTGGGAAAGATAAGCGGGACTGAGCGGGAACGGGAAGGAAAAAATTAGGGATTTTCGGTTTGGCCAAACCAAAAGGTACCTTTGGTTAAGGTTTTGGACAAAAACTCTTTTTGTTTTGCCCGTAACGTCAAATGTATAGTAAATTCAAACTGAAAAAACCTTTCAGTTTCGTGTAAACAGAAAGCTTCTTGGCCTTGGTCGGTGACTCGTCGACAAACTCCTTTCGTGCCAGCCCAGAATGAAAGCTGCCTTTCGGTTTTCGCCAAACCGACGGCGCAATACATATGAAAATGATTATTTTCGCGCAATATTAATTTCTATTACAAATAATATTTAATTTATTAAATAATGACCACTTTTATTTTACATGTCATAATTAATTACCACTTCTAAATATGCTCCACTATACTAATGGGCTCCACTATTTGTAAGGAAATCAAAAAATGTGTCGGTTTAACTTTGTGGCCCTCACATTTTTCTCATTTCCCAAACGGGTACAATATTTTCATCAATTTTGTGGCCCTCAAACTTTTCTCATTTCCCACACTGGTACAATATTTTCATCAAGTTTGTGGTCCTCACATTTTTCTCATTGCCCAAAGTAATGGCAAAACCTTTAGGCAAAACATTGTCTTCGGCGACGCGAGATTGCAGTGTTCGGTGAACTATTTGGCCTTGTGTCAGGAGAGCCACTTGCTATTCACCACATTCATGTTGGCGGTGGTGCGCGTGTGTGTCCGATGATGGAAGGAAATGGGGCGATTGTCGGAGGCAGCAGCCAAGGGGGGCCTTCTTATACACCGCTGGATAGTTTGAGGGGTGGTGGCGCCGGCGTTAATGATACGCGTGGAGGAGACGCAACGCCGTGGCCTCGCCTGGTGCTGGCATTACTGGGATTCGAGGAGAAGGCGCAACTACGCCGCGTCGCGTCGCCTGGGGAACCTCCCCACGAAATGGCCTCCTGCACGGCGCCATTATTCACGGCTGACCGAACGTGTGTCTATGCCATAGGGGACCCAGCTATCGGATGGCTTGTCTGGCCATTGTCGGACGCCCCCAATTGGGCCTCCAAATTTGGAATGGCCTGGAGGATGCCGGACATATTTTGGATCGGCTGAAAAGATGGTAAGGATCACTTGAGTTAGAGATCCAGATAAAAGGGGTAAGGATCACTTGAGTTAGAGATCCAGATAAAAGCTTTAGATACCGTGCATTGCTGGAGCCCGTTCTCCAAGGATTGTATCTAGCATGTACTTTCCCTGTTTCATGATGGAAGTCTTTTTAGCAAACTTTTTTTTTTGAATTTTTCCACGTATATTAAACCAGCAAAGAGTACACGATTATATCGATTACAAAAACAAAACTAAAAGAGACTAGCAAATCTATGAGATATTCAAGCTCTTTCTTCATCCATGACACAATCTTGTACTTTTCTGAAGACAGCCGTAGAACAACGCCAACACCACCAAACCACAGACCTGTGAATACCACCGAAGGTTCTCCCTTTTTAATTTTGAGCCGCAATGCCAAGGCTTTGTGCACGCACGCAGCCATTAAATTAATCAAGCAACATCGGCAAGAGCACCACCACTGATATTCCAGTGACAAATAACCGAACCACTTTGTCGACGTCGTTGGGAGCCGAGAGAACGAATCACCATTGCCGAAGACGTAGTAGCCGGGATAGATATTGCGAGGACAAACCTGCTCGCGGCAACCATGAGAAACAATCCAAGATTGATCTGACGAAGCAAGATCTGAAGAACCATACCTAGACAGACTTAATCTTCCAAAGCCACCATTGACGTCGGGAAGGATATCTCGCCGTCGAACGAAGCGTGGAAGATCACTTATTGCAGACGATACCATCTCCATTAACGAAGAAGATGACCAAAACCAAACTCTACCATTAAGGACCTTCAAGTCTTTTTAGCAAACTGTTTTAACTAGCTTGCTAAAGAAGTTTATATCGTGGAACGTTTTTTCCGTCCGGGCCCATGAAATTTTGAGGGGATGCTTTGCGGGTGTAGGTGAATATGCTCTAAGATCCAGCTATGTTTGGCAGCTTTGGACCGCAAATTTGGATAACCCAATATCCGCTGGACGTATGCGAGTACGTGCTCCCTCTCGCGCCGCGTGGACCGTCGCCGCTGTCCAGCACAGGTTGACTTTTCACGTCTCTCGCCGCTGCCGCATGCATCCCGGCCCCGGCGCCGGCGGCTCGCCATGGCACCGCTGGGCTCCGCGTCTAACGACGCCGCCGCTCGCATCCGCCAACAGCTCGCCGTCTCCTTTTTATTTCAAAGCTAAGCCACCGATGGTTTGGACTTCAGTATTACGGGTAGTAGCTAGCATAAGTTGATGCACCATGTTACGTCTAGTTTCATGGGCATGAACGCTGATCGCTGAACGTGCTGCCGCAGCGTCGTAGGTCCAGTGGACCTTGGATAATCCAGTATTTATCCTAGTTAGATTGGATGGATTTGGATACTATGACGTTAAAGTACGCATGCAGCGACGTAATACTCTGTCTTTCAATGCTGTAGATGAACCACTTTCTGTGACGATCAAACGCTGTATAGAGGATGTCCGTCTCTGGGGTCACCGTTGTAACTCTGCTCCGATGGCTGATCGTCTTGCAGCTTGGTGTATCTCCTTTGATCCTCCATAGACTCTAGTGTTTTTTTCTCTTCTTTCTCTCCTCCACTCCCATAAATTGTAATGTTCCCCCTATAACTGGTTCTGTTCATATATAAAGTTCAGGCTGGCTTTTGCCCGCCGTAGTCATAGCCAAAAAAAAAGTACGCATGCAGGCGGACGCCTCGTTCCATGACATGAACAGCGTTAGGACCCCCTCTGTTGACCGGTAGAGACTGCTAAAGTTTAGTCCCATTCCGTTTAGAGGAGGAGGTTATATCCAGCTTATAAGAGAGAGATTGCTGCTCCTTTTAGTCTAGCCTTTTGGGATAGAATGAGCTCTACTCATATAATTAGGCCGTGTACGCATAAACGTCTGAAAATAGGATGATTGCTGGGCTAGATCTGAGTGAACGCTAACAAACAGTAGTAGCAAAAATAGAAACCTATCAATATCTAAGGGTAGCAAAAAAAAGTGTCGCTCTCGTTGACCAACTCGGGGCATCGAAGTCGAGCTTCTGTTGCATCTCCGATGTCGATCCAGTCATCGTCCCATCCACTCATACTATGCTATGGAGATGTCCTTGTTCCTCCAACGATGACTCAGGTGTATGTGGAAGTGCCTCGTGCACGTCTCTCCCTCTTGGAGCCCCTCTGCACACCATAACAAGTGGTTGCGTACATTATGTGATTATATTTAACAACAAATTTGTTATGTATTATTCTTTTCCATATTTTTTTATATATATTGTCATCCGTTATACTCGCTCTGTTTTGAAATGTAAGACGTTCTTGATTTTCGCTGGTCAGTAACTTACAATTTCGACTATGATTTGTGCTTATAATATACAACAAAATTAATATATCTATATATGACATGAAAAAATAACCAGACAAATATAGCGATACCATTTATAAATTCTCAATCCACATTATTTGGTCTACATTAGTGATCAAAATCGTGGATCAAAGACCGTGCAAAATAAGGGCCCTATATTGTTGGACATTTGTACGGAGTGCGTATTTGATTTTATGCTACCGTGTCCATTCTAGATCCCATTACCAGGCCATCTATGTACTGGATCTACCGATCTCATTTTTTGTTTGCAGAGTAACAGTATCCTAACCACATATTTTCCTTCCAACCAAGCACAAAGATGGCTCATCTCACATACTCAACCAAATAAAAAATTGGCTATCCCTAACCAGCCCTCATCCCAAACCATACCTTCTGAACCAAACACATTCTAAGGTCAATTCCAATGCAGCGACCCATTTAGACATATTTTGTGTCCGGTTTTTGTCCGTCTGGACCAGCAAGCGGACAGCGTATGTCCCATGTCCGGCCTTTTCTGACCAGCGAACTCAACGCATCAACCCATTTGGTCCGCCCTGGCCTATTTTTCACATGCACATGTCGATCGATCTCCGTAGCCTACTCTTGCCGACTTGATATATTTGTAAACGAAAACGGATTAGCATATCAACATTAATCGAACGTGCTTGACTGTTCAGTAGTATGAACTCGTGTAGTACTGTTTTTTGTTCCTGTGCTCTGAGGTCGACCTAATCTCGCGAGCTAACTTAACTAATTGATCCCAACGACCAACCACCGCCACGATCCATCTTATTAACACACTTGTCGCCAAGACAATTCTCCCAAGATCAAAACATGCTATCACCAAGACAGCAACCATTTGCTTGCGGGTTACTAACATGGAGCTCAAGCACAATGCACACTCTAATATTATAAAATACCAGAAGAAACAAAAAAGCAATACTACAGAATACGGTGCAGTGATTGCAGATCCGGGCACGCGGGGCGTCATTTCGCCGAGCAGGTTGCTGGCGTCGGGGAGATTGGCCGCAGGGATCAACCGTGGCGCCTTCCTTGCCGGCACGGCCGTGCCACCGGTCGGAAGACTGTCGTTGAGGTCGAGCAGAGGCACCGCTGGCTCGCCCTTGCTGGAATCGCCCATTTTCGGTGAGGCGGAAAGACAAGACTTGTCGGTCGGGGCAGTGCTGGGCGAGGCGCCGGGCAGGAACCCATACGTGGGCGACGGCGTCGTGGAGACGGCTGGCGATGGCCTCCTCGGTGGCTTGGCCGACGACACGGAGCTCGCGGCCGCGACCGGGGGGTGGGGGAGGGGGGCGGGGGATTGGGCGCCGGCGAGCCCGAGCATGATGAGGGCGGCCTTGGTGGCTTTGGCGGCGATGGCTTCAGTGTCGGCGGCGTTCTTGATCTTCAAGTTGTGCCTCCGATAATTGCGCTTCTCCACCTCCCTTTTCTTCTCGTCCAAGGTGGGCTCCTTCTTCGGCTTGAGCAAGGCGCCGCCGGCACGGCCCTTCTTGGTTGCGGCGGTGGTGGTGCCGGCGGCGGCGGCTCCATCGTCGGCCATAGGGTTTTCGCGGGTGGGAGCTGGGAGTGAGCGGGAGTGGAAAAGGCTGGAGTGAGGTTTTCTGTCGCTGGCGGGCCAGGGGGGACAAGGGGAGCGCTACGCGGTCGTCCGCGCGTGTCTGCGCCGACGCAAAGCCGGCTCAAATTTAGGCCAGAATTGGCTCCGCGCAGACAAAAAAAGGGACACCAGGCCAAATGCGTCGGCACGTTGGGCCGTCCAAATTTCCAAATCGGACAGAAACGGACACGAATGGACCAAATGGGTCGCTGCGTTGGAGTTGCCCTAAGAGTCTCATTCACCATGCCAAACGGACACGAATGGACCAAATGGGTCACCATGCCATGATCGTGTTCTATACAACCAGGAGTGGGATGCCGCCTTCCCCAATGTTGTTCTACAAGCTCTGTCTTCTGCAGGTTCTGACCATTGCCCATTGCTCCTCACCACAAATGCTGATTTTCACCCTCAGCGCAGATTTCGGTTTGAAAATGCTTGGGTTAAACTGCAAGGATTTGATGAAACAGTGAATCTTTCCTGGTCTACTGCCCCCTCATCCTCTGACCCTTACAAGAACCTAGCTGGAAAGCTTGAATTATGTGCCAAGAAGCTGACTGCGTGGGCTGCCTCTCTGATCCATGACCTGCGTCTGCGAATGCAAATTGCCAATGAGATTATCTTCATGCTGGATAAGGCAAGGGATCACCGAAATCTCTCACCTGCTGAGCACACCTTTAGGGGACATCTGAAGATGCGGTGCTTAGGTTTGGCTGCCCTTGATAGATGTATGTGGCGTCAACGATCCAGGTATCTGTGGCTTAAGGAGGGGAACTGCAATTCAAGGTTCTTCCATCAAAAAGCAAATGCTAGGAGGCGCAAAAACCTGATTCCCAGCCTTATGATCAATGGGGATTGCATTGCTGATCAAGAGGAAAAGATGGAGTGCATTTGGTCTCACTTTGATGATATTCTAGGTGCTTATAATTCAAGAAGCTCTGAACTTAACCTTTCGGCTCTGAACTTCCCAGGCTGTGATCTTTCAGAACTCGACAGCCCCTTTACTGCTGATGAGATAAAGAAAGCCATGTTTGACATACATCCAGAGAAGGCTCCCGGGCCAGATGGATACACTGGACTATTTTTCAGGCGTTGTTGGGAGACAATCAAGGACGACTGGCTTGCTGCTTTCCTCCACTTCCAAAATCTCAACACTCAAAACTTGCATATGCTTAACAAGGCAACAATGGTGCTGTTGCCTAAGCACGCTGGAGCCAACTGCCCTCAGGACTTTCGGCCAATTAGCCTGATCCATAGTTTTGCAAAGGTCACCACTAAAATCCTTGCCACAAGGCTGCAGGCGAAGATGGATACCCTGATATCTCAATGCCAAAATGCCTTCATTAAAGGGCGAGCCATCCATGATAACTTCATCTATGTTCAGTCGTTGGCCAGGGCTCTGCGCCAAAAGAAGGTTCCTGCACTGCTACTGAAACTTGATATCTCGAAGGCCTTTGACTCGGTGTCTTGGGAGTTTTTGATCAAACTGATGTTATTCAGAGGTTTTAGTCACAGATGGTGTGGTTGGATTGCTGCTCTGTTCTTCACTTCCTCTACTAAGGTGCTAGTCAACTCTATCCTGTCAAACATAATCTGTCACCAGCGAGGATTACGCCAAGGCGACCCCTTGTCACCTCTTCTGTTTGTGCTGGTCATGGACTGCCTGGGAAGACTCATGGACAAAGCTCAAGCGGAGGGGATTTTAGCACCTCTAGGTTCCCAGGTTATCCGCCACAGAGCTTCCATTTATGCGGATGATGTGATGATCTTCATCAAACCTGCTCAACCTGACATTGAAGCTGTCTCTCAAATTCTTGACCTCTTTGGTGCTGCTTCAGGGCTGAAAACTAACCTAGCCAAGAGTAAGATTTTACCAATCAGATGCAAGGGCATCAATCTTCAGCCGCTGCAAGCTGCTATCGGTTGCCAACTGGCTTCCTTCCCATGCACATACCTAGGCATGCCTCTATCTGACAAGAGATTGAGAAAGAATGACCTGCAAGACATTATTGATAAGCTAGCCAAGAAAGCTGCGGGATGGAAAGGCAAATAGATTTCGATCGATGGCCGCCTCATACTGGTGAAATTTGTTATGGCAGCGATGCCTATCTACCAACTGCTAGCCATTGATTTTCCCAAATGGACCCAAAGACAGATTGAAAAACTACAGCGAGCCTTTCTTTCGAGTGGCTCAGACAAAGTCAGCGGGGGGAAGTGCTTGGTTCGTTGGTCTCAGCTCTGCACTCCAACTTCCCTAGGTGGTCTTGGTATTCCTAATCTATCCATGCAAGGGAGAGCCCTTCAGCTGCGTTGGCTTTGGCAAGAGAAAACAAACCCTGATAAGCCATGGAGAGGCCTGCCTATGCACTTCTCTAAGGAGGTGATATCTATGTACCAAGCATCCACTTCCATCACCATTGGCGATGGAGCTAGCACTTCTTTTTGGCATGAACACTGGCTGCACGGTCTGCCTCTGAAAATCAGATTCCCCCATCTCTTCAAGCACAGCAAAAACAGAAAGATCACGGTGGCGGCTGCTCTGCTTAACAAAGCTTGGATCTCCTTCTTAAAACCCAACCCCGATGAACAGGTCATTAGGGAGTACATTGATCTTTGGAATTTATCTCAAGCTGTGACTCTTAATGACTCGGCTGATGCAATTGCCTGGAAATGGACTGCCAATGGTTCGTATTCTGCAAAGTCTGCATATCAAATGCAGCTATGGGGTAGGATCGACAGTGACTTCAACGAGCTTATTTGGCAGATAAAAATCCCTGGCAGGGTGCGCTTCTTCGCTTGGCTAGCAGTACAGGAAAAATGCCTAACTGCAGATAATCTAGCCAAGCGTAACTGGCCACATAATCCTATCTGCTCTTTATGCAATATGGGCAACGAAACTGCTGCACACCTCCTGGCTGACTGCCCGTTTGCAGCTGGCATATGGGGCTATTGCCTGACAAAATACAAATTCCCAATTACCTTGAGACCGATCAGTATCTCCAACCTGAAAGATTGGTGGTTATGTGCTCTGAACTCGATTGAGGCGGAGAGGCGCAGTCACTTCTCCTCACTGGTCATGACCGCTTGGTGGTTCATCTGGAAAGAACGGAATGACAGGATCTTCAATGCAAGAGCACTAACCTTCCTTCAGGTTTGTGACAAGATCTCCGAGGAGCTTTCTACCTGGGCCAGGGCTGGCCTAAAAGGAGTAATCTGGACCGGCGCGATGTAATTACTCTGTATATGCTTACTGTATAGCTTTACTTTTACTGCTATACCTCTCGCACAAAGTGCGTTTGTAACTCTAAGACTTTTCGGTTGCTCTCTCTTAATATAAAAGATCGCAGCGCTTGCTGTTGTATCGTCAAAAAACCATGCCATGACTTTCAACTCATGGCTTATCCTACATTCCTACCTAACAAGTTAACATGTGTTCAGATCGACACGTGTCTTTTTTGCTAGGCTAACAATCGCAGAAATCGAGTGGCTATATAACTCCGACAGTTCCCGGCGAGCACTTCCTACTTCGACCTGTCACAGAAACGCACATGGAGGCCAATTCTCGCAAGCACATAATTCTGGTGCACGGCACATGCCACGGCGGCTGGTGCTGGTTCAAGGTGGCCACGCGTCTCCGTTCGGCCGGGCACCGCGTCACCGCGCCGGACCTCGCGGCGTCGGGCATCGACCCCCGGCCGCTGGGCGAGGTGCCGACGTTCCGTGACTACACCAAGCCGCTGCTGGACATCCTGGACGCGCTCCCGCCTGGCGAGAAAGTGGTGCTCGTCGGCCGCAGCCTCAGTGGCATGAACATCGCCCTCGCCTCCGAGCTGTTCCCGGAGAAGGTCGCCGCGGCGGTGTTCCTCACCGCCTTCCTGCCGGACCACACGTTCCGACCGTCACACGTGCTCGAAAAGGTACAGTACTGGTCGTGAGCGGCGAGCAACAGCTGCCCCACAAAATTCACTTGCTTTGGCTTAATTTGTGTTCGATCTGCTCGTGTTTACCCCTCTAAATTAGATGTCGGGGGATATGATGGACACAGAGATAAAGCCACAAGATCCAGAGGGCAAGCAGCCAACGTCCTTCCTGTTCGGCCCGGAGTTCACCCGACAGAAGCTCTACCAGTTGTGTTCCTCGGAGGTACCTTGTTACTGCCACATTTAGCTGCACCTTCTACAGTTGGTACCTAAATTAATATTATTGTGGAGTATTTTTTTTTTGAACCTTAGGTTATTATGTATTATGACAAACCATATCATTGTCACTACGTAAACATGCTATAAAATATTAGTTTTTGAGTTAGATATATTCCCAAGCAATATTAAATAACCAAAGACCCCAACCCCAACATATGATACTTTTAGTGGGTACTAAACCTAATATGACATCATGAAGGCAATTGTAATAGTTGCGCTTTTAATTCTTTGGATCACATGATGAGATTATATACTACGGAGGTTGCTTAGTTGCCAAGCTAAAAAGAGCAAAATTTAGCAAATAATCAAAACTAAATCAGTTAAGAACCCTTCTTGATTTCGAATGGCTAGACGTGTCCGGCACATACACGTCTACCACTTTTGATAACTGAATGTGAGTTTGACGATTTACTATCTTGTTGGATATGTCGGAAATTAATGTGTCAGAACCTACATAAATCAAACTGAAACTGATCAGATAGACAAATAGTTCTACTAGTGGCATCTAGTCCACAGAGAGGGGATAGAACAGTTTGTGTGGATTCTCTAATCCAAAATTATGTGGCAGGACCTCACGCTCGGTTCTTCCCTGATAAGGGTCGGTGCGTTGTTTCTGGAGGATCTGCAGCTGCAACAGCCATATTCAGACGAGCGCTACGGCTCGGTGCGCAAGGTGTACATAGTCTGCAAGGATGACCTTTGCATCGTCGAGGAGTACCAACGATGGATGATAGAGAACTACCCAGTGCAGGAGGTGAAGGAACTCGATGGCGCAGACCACATGGCGATGCTCTCGAAGCCGGACGAGCTAGCACAGTGCCTCGCAGACATTGCTAAGAAATATGTTTGATGGCGATGATATGGAATGATGTTTAAAGCAGACGCCCCGACCCCTCCCTCTCGTTCCCCACCTACAGTGTTCAGAGGCGATTTTTGGGCGTTTCTCGCGCGGACCAGCTCGCCGGCGGCGATCCGCTCGATTCCTCGCCCTCCGCGGCCGCTCCGGCGGCGGGAGGACGGGGAATCGACGGATCCCGCCGTGTACATAGTCTAGGTGTGCGTGGGTGGCCTGCCGGCGACGCTGTGGAGACGGCGGCGTGGCCGGAGAGGCTTCTGGCGGCGGCGGTTCCCTCCTCTGTTCTTGGCGCTCCGGCGGAGTCCCAGGGCAGATCTGCCGTCGCGGGCGCGGCCGCTGCTCTCCGGAGTCGCGGCGTGCCCTTCCTCGAGCTGGCGGCCGTGGTGGCGGCGCTGGTTCTAGCTTTTGGGGTTCGGCAGCCTCCACTTCGGTGGACGGCGATGCTTTTGCTTAACTTTTCTGGGAGTTTGCAGGCGGATCGTTCTTCCTCGTCGGTGGTTGCGGTGGGTGCGGTGGAAGATGGGTGGTGCTGTCGTTCCCGTCTCCGGCGTGAGACGGCGATGGCGGCGTGGTGGCAGCTCGAAGCCGATGCTCCTTCATCGTCCAGATTCTGGTGCTTGCGCCAGATGGATCCTGCGGCATCTCAACGTTGTTGTTCGAGCTGGCTGCTCTGGTGCGAGGTGAGGCCGCGTTCTTCGTCTCTGGCGGCGTGCTGCTGGCGTTTGAAGACGGCGGCCTGCTCGGTGGTTCCGTCGCCGCTGCGTTTGAGTTTGATCTTGTCGCTATTCGTGCGTGTGTGTGCTTGTTCTTGTTGATCTTGTACACGAACTCCCTGTCAAAAAAGATATGGAATGATGTTTGTTTATCTACCACCTTCCCGTCTTGTTGCCATTTTGTCATATGCACCGTTGTCTTGCATAATCTTGTAGAGCGAGCATAAACATTTGAATGTAAACTAAATTCCAATAAAGAAGAACCGACAAGATATGTACGTCCTGTATGGGCGATTTCGATTTTTGTATACGAAATCACAATTTATATTCATTAATACAATGTCAAAAATATTGAATAAGAAGTATTTAACAGATTACCATGATATCTGGCACGGCCCATATTAGAAACTTACAGCTATACTTTTTAAGTTCTGGCTTAACTCAAAGTAGTTCTTTTAAATTTGCAAAAAAATAATTCATCAAGTCACACTACATTGTACCATATTTAATTAATCAACATGACTCATAATGTCTAGTTTGACTCTAAACCATCAATGTGCGATTTAGATGGATTAGATGTTTTTTCTTTATAATATTATAATGTGGCAGCCCGAAACAGCCTCTCATTAATCAGTAAATATAAGATGAAAAATGTATGTAATATGCATCGTGTTTAGTACCTATCTTTGTCTGTATTTTATTTTTGGTATTCTTGTTGTTGGATTGTAATTCCATGATATTTGAATTAAGACATAACTTAAAGTATTTGGAACAAATGTGAAAATTCATATGTGAATTCCAACTCATATGCTCCTGCTAAAATAAAAAATCGAAAAAATAGCAAAGAAAATTCAAAAAAATAATCTTGCAATGGACATGAGATTATGTTCTAAGTGCATGTAACATTTAGCAGAGAAATGATATATGTGGTGGTCGATGGAAAAATGATGCCTTTTTACTATGATCATATTTGTTGTTTACAACACTAAAATGACGCTTTTTACAATGATGCTCGCCGAAGGCTCTTGCAATTCTGGCTCTCCCTGCATCCGCTTGTTCGCCGCCTCGTCCTCCATCACAGCCGGCGGCGACTACGCCAGAGTCTCCTCTCCTCGGCGGGGCTTTCTCTGCAGCGAGGTTTTCTCTGGGTGATAGTGGAATGGGGTTGGGGCACATTTTTTTTTGTTTTTACAATTTATTACATTTAGATGTGACCCATCTGTCCCCAGTTTTAAGCGGCCGCCCTAGTCAGGCCACAACTAAGTAATGGTCAAACGAGGTTGAACCGACGAAAACGGCCATCTGGCCATCTGCGAGTCCCGAAAGAGCGAAATGGCCAGTGGGACAAATTGAGGAAAGCTAAGCGAGGGAGGCAAAACTGAGTAGAACTAAGCCAAGTGGGGCACAAAAATAAATGACCCTAAATTTATGTGTTGGTCTATCTCATACGACTACAAAACTAAACTGTGTGCAAACAGACTATGGTGATCTGTAATATCGGATGCACCTACTATACACATAATAGAAACTAGATTTAGGGGTGCGCCTTGGCGCATGACCCCCCAAGACCTGTTTTAACGACACGCCATACACGATGCTAATAATCAACGGGTATAAATAATTATATCCATATGTAAAGTCGAGGACAAAATAAGACAAATAATAATCAGAAAACATATTCATGCAACTAGTATATGGCATGCAAGCAACAACGTAATCATAATGACACCTCCTACGATCAAATGGATTACCCAAACGCGTGGCTGAAAGATTCACTCATCTGACGGATAAGATTATATGTAGACCCTCGCCGCCCTGCCTCGGGAAGGAACGAACATCATCACGACACCACGCCCTCCCACGCGCCAAGTACAGAGGACACATCATTAAACAAAGCGCCAGCTGGCTCCAAAAACACTTTGAAGAGAGCAATTTAATTACTACACACAGGCGCTTTGTACACACGCCTCGGCAGCCGGCTCAATAGTAACACCATTTCCACCCCTATCCCCTCCGGCTTCATCTTCCTCACCCCAACCCCATGGATCCAGGGAAACCCAAGATACAAAAACGCTGTAACTGGAGAGGGTCGACGGTAACGGAGGCCACCCTGACGGCATACACCGAAGACGGCATACTGCCACCACGCACACAGTGGATATGCCGGGCGCCGGGTAGAGAAGTTCGCCCAAATCCGAAACGCGGTGAAGCGGTTCTGTTCACCGCGTTCCTCGACCGCGGGCTGTCGCTGCCGTGCTCGCCCTTCTTCCTCGAGCTACTCCATTTCTACAAGCTCCAACCCCACCACCTAGGCCCTAACTCGATCCTCCACGTCGCGTGTTTTGAAGCATTGTGCAAAGGATTTCTCCACATCAAGCCTTCCCTCTCACTTTGGAAAGGGATTTTCAGCCGTAAGCTTCAGACTGAGCATAAGAAGGGGCCACTACTCCAATGCGGCAGCGTCAGCTTCACCGTTCGACGTGGAGCGACGGATTATCCTCGGGCTAATTTCATCAGCAAGGTAAATAACTGGCAATGCACATTTTTTTACTGCTCGAGCAAATCCAAGATCAAGCAGTCCGGCCTTCCCCCTTACCGCAAGAGGAAATACGAGCCGAGCTCCGGTGAGTCGATCAGACCGAATAAAGCGATAAGCGATTGTAATATCGTTGACGGATAAGATTAAAACATTAAGGAAGGAAGGCCTCGAGACAGAGAACTTGGTCGCCGCGTGGCTGAATCGTCGCGACCAGCCTATGAACACATACATAAGCCAGTCTCCCAATCTCAAGGCCCAGGTTTCAAAGATGAACTTGGATGATCAGCTCTCTGTACTCATGACGAATCTGTTGGATGGCAAATTCGTCAAGAGCAGAATTGAAAGAATCAGAACCTCCTCGATGAATAATCAGCCATCAGAGGTAAATAACCAATATATTTACTATAGTCTGCAACGTCGTACAACTGCAAATTTCTGATCGTCGAAATTGCTCTGTAAACAGGATTTCTGGGACTGGAGCGACGACAACGTCGCGTCAGATAAAACACGAACATTTAGGAATGAAGCCGGACAATGACCCGTCAGGATCTCCGCCTGAAGACAAGACAGTGGCCGACTCGAGTAACAACGGTCACGATCATACATATGAACCAGAGCCGGCGAACGGACAAGGAGGTTTTCCGTCAGGATCTCGTCAACACAGACAACCTCTTGGAGGAAAGAGACCAGGGGACGTCATTACCAAAACGTCGACCTCCCAAATTCTGAAGCGTCAGAAGACACGTCCTGAAGAACGACAACAAACAATCGACAAGGACGACCAAACTATCGCCGACTTCAGCTCTTCAAATGGTAACAAAGATACCTGGGAGCAGACGACAACCACACACAGACATAGTTGGACTTCAACTGATTCCTACAACAGAGGGGTATAGTTCTTGAAGTACCTCTTAATTTCTATCTTTAGCAACAACGTGCTATATTACCTTCATAACATCTATACTCCTCTCATGCAGACCGTTATGTAGCGATCTCGATGACATTTGTAAGGATTACCCAGGTGAATGGACGATGCAATTAAACACTGACATCATACATCACGAGACCCCACCAACAGCACCGACGAACCCTTCGACATGGATGATCCCTGAGCTCGATACAACTGCAGTGAACGCCCCAGACATCGTCGATGCAAGTCTTCCTGTCGTTGACATCAGCAACACGAAAATATGTACCTCTGGTTCACTATCCCAGTCACCCATAATGGCAGCCCTGAAAGAACAACTCTGTTCTTACATAGCCAAGGAAAACAAACAGACAGAACGACGATCCGTTCAGCAGAAACAACTATATCGTCTACACAAGGTAACCATAAAACCTTCTAAGCCGGATCTGGTCATCTGACCGTCTGACGACGTGACTACGTTGCGGCTGTATCATGACTCTTCAATATAGTACGGACCTCTGCTTTCTGCTCTAACGATCATCTTATATACATCGCAGGAAGAATTGGCTATAATGAAAAAAGGAACAGCAGAAGCAAAAAGACTCTGACCGAACAGAAGAACTCCAGACTGGAACTGGAAACCAAGGTTCAACAGAGTAAAGAACAGGCGGAAAAGCTCAAAGAAATGGAAGTACGTCACCGGGTTCACAACAAATTAACTCAATTTGATCAAACTACCATACGTGAGCACAATCTCATCTGTGTTGCTATAATTTTTTTCATAAACAGAGCTTACTGACGGCATCGCAGAAGGATCACCTAAAGACAAATAAGGCACTGGCCGACAGAGAAAAATACATCAGGCAGCTTGAAGACAACCTCGATACATATAAAGAACAACTTAAACACGACGAGGGCGTCATCGCTGAACTGACAAAGAAAAAAAGGAATCTATTCCTAAGAGCGACGAGGTAGAATAATCAAGAACCTGCAAGATAAACAGCGCAACGAACTAATCAAATAAAGAAGGACCGCGACAATCTTCGAGCTGCAAACGGTGCCTTGAAGACAGAGATCCAAGATCAAAAGGTCCTAAACAGTTCTGTACTACATAGGGCAGCTTCATTTGAAAAGGACGCTACTGCTAAACTGAACAGGGTACTTGAGGAAATCGGTAATATACAGTGGGCGATCAGCGTCACCACCCACAACTGCATTGGTAACTATTTTTTTCAATTCACCTGTCATATTTACCATATTCAAACGAATTTCTCTATGAGCTAATCAAGCTACAGCACATGCAGAACAAAGCAATGATGTATCATCCCTCTCCCCTTTTGATCAACTCGAGGGGGATTGAAGACAACAAACGTATTGACGGAAACCCTAATCATCCTGCGCGCAATCTCCAACGACCGGCCAGTCGAAAAGAAAGATCGCCATCACTTGACCAACACAGATCATGGATCCACTACGACAGAGTTAAAGTGACCCGGCACCCGGCGCATGGCGTTACCATGTAACCTATCAGCACGCCACACATATAAGCAGCAACCACGCTACATTTTGGTCACATAGCTGCTGGCTACAGTACCTCTCTCACTGTAGACAATGGGAAAATATTATTAGCTTCTCTTGTAAATTATATTCTAAACAATCGTATCTATTTAGCTCATCTTTTAGATCTTGTTTTGAAGACAGTTTGTTGATGTGTGTTCCTCAAATATGCGCTCTCTTGGGAAACTGGTTGCTTGAAGATATCTGAATCGTTGCGTTCCACTCCCAGCCATGATTTCCTTTCATCAGGAATATCTCCTTGCCGTTCCGAAACGGCAGGTAGCACACGCTAAAACGGGCATTGGCCGGCTCGACAGACATGGGCTTCTCCGTCTTAATACACCTTTCGACCACGCAGACTCGCTGGAGTGAGGGAATCCCCGAAACAGTACGGATGAACCACCAAGAATCTCTATGTAAGCATGGTTTCCTTCCATTATCGACGCTGACCTCCCACTCGCCGGCTTATATCCGGTCGGCAACCCCGATAGTTATGCCAAATCTTTGTCACCTGGCACCCGTCTCGACCGACCAGGAGCTCCTCATTGAGCTTGATCAGCATGAACTCGGCGAAGATGATCCACAGGGGCAATATTTGACGTAGGTGACTTAGGGTGGACATGATAACGTAGTCAACACGGCTCATCCGTACAACTGGCGTACAACGTCAAGGACATATTTCTGCCAAGTCCTCAGAGCAGCTATGATAAAAGTAAGACACTCGGTTCCCAGCAAAAAAAAGGTACAGACCGTGACGTCACTTCCAAAAGGAGTATCAGGCGTCACTAACGGCATTGGCTCGATCGATATGATCATCTCCGTCTTAATGCAATGTCTGACCATGCCGGCTCCCTGGAGTCGGCGCCAAGCGTCCCTGGTCCTCGATTTATGTTTTGTCGGTCGTTAAGATGAAACATGGGCGTAGGGAGTATCTTGCCATACTGTAGGAAATTTTTAACTATATGCATGGTGGGCAGTACGAAACTTGGATATGTCCAAATGAAAGTCGTTGCCGCTAGGTCAAAGACTCCATGCATAATCACCTAAAAGAAACCGTGCCAAGAAAAAGCGTGCTATGTCAGAAGACACATTTAACATCTGATCGCCAAACAGTGAGACGGAGAAGGTCAGTCCTGCCGACTCCTTGGAGTCGGCGGGATCGCCGAGCAGCGAAACGGAAGGTCAGTCCTGCCGACTCCCGGGACTCGGCCAGTACCAACATTTGCTACGTTCAAGTTTATTCCTGCGTGCCTGTTCCGTGGAGAGTGAACACTCTATGCTTATCAAGTAACAACAAACGGAATAACCGACATGCGAGTGGAAAGGCAATGACCACCAACTCCAAACGCCGTAGGGTAGCCAACAGTATTGGCTTCTCCTTCTTCATGCACCGTCCGATCACGCCGACTCCAGGAACCATAGGGGATCTAACTATATTAACTTCTCCATCTTAATATACCATCCGATCCGACATGACCAGACGGTACGGAAGGAAGGAACGGACTTTCCGCTAAAGGCCACTTTCCACACACACGGACGGCCTAAACAGGCAAGCAAATTAATGCACGACGAAGGGAAAGCAAAAAAATATTTCCCTAGAAGAGAGGCAGGAGGAGAACGAACGGCAATGTACATCTTGGCAAACCCAACACAAATGTCAACTAAAAAAAGGAGGAGAATAATGCTCGTCGAAGGGCAACCAGGAAAACAAAACAATCGATGAAAGGAACTCACAACAAATAGCTAGAACTGTACTATCGGAACGGTTCTCACGCCGACTCCTGGAGCCGGCAGGATCAGACAACGCATTAAGACGGAAATGCTTATATCGGTCAGCAGAATGCAACCAGACGACAACTCAGACATGTCGACCAATGCAGGCATTCCCCATAGTTACGGTGGCTGTCAATTAGATGCCAGGCCGGCGAAGGATTGGAAGACTGGAAGGTTGTATATAAACACGACTACAGTGTACATGGCAACGAACTGCGAAAACCGCTCGAGTCCCAACGTACCGTAGAAGTAAGCCAATAGCGAGACACCATTAAGAGGATCCATAAAGTTAACAGCACAGGCAGGAACCGGCAGGATAAAGGCGGAACACATTTATTTTTATCGACCGTCAAAGAAACGGTCATACGAACCGATAAAATCAAAGCAAACGCTCCACATGAGCATGGAAATTATAAGAAGGATTGTCGTTCGCGCACATCCCATGAAGGAAAAAACTGAAATAATTAATAAAAAACGATTTATTTGATCCAACATAGATTTGGACTGTGTGAAATTAATATACATTAGCCAGCTGGATGAGGACGACGGTTTGATAATAGAACCTTAAGCCGGCAACTTTGCCGACCTGCGGACCAGTCAGCTCAAACAGGCATCATAACGATGACAAATAGCCGCCACATCCTTGAAAGAACAAATCTTCCCTTGGAGGTGGGTAACCACTCGGAACCATCTCCGTCTTAATACACCGTAATTTGAGCCGCCTCCTTGGAGTCGTCTTAACCAGTGACGGCATCATCACGTACATACAGTGCCGACTTTGGATGCAGGTTCCTTCATGACGAAGTCTGAAACGTACCATGAAGTGATGCACACCATAAATTATTACTGCCTTGGAGTATCTTCCAATAACTTCACACGAGCATATTAAATCATAGAATTTGGTGTTCTGTCGTTTAGCACTAACTTTCACAAGAAACCATAATCTAAACAGCCTTATGTCAAACTCGTGGTACCTCTGTCTATTAAACCGGTAGTGAAGACCAAGGGAGAGTGAACACATAACGTCATCGAAGAGTTTTGCACAGCACACGAAAGCCAAACGACAATGCCCACTCACCGACCGGTGTCGCTGGCTCCATGGAGTCGATTTCATCACCACGCGGTTCCAGGTCACGTGTATGTCCCTTCCGGTGTACCTTTGGCCACCAAACGCGTGGAGTCGGCGAAATCGGTGACGACAAAGGGACGCGTCGACGATCCAAGTGGACAAAAGATTGGACCAATAAAAACGTGAAAAGAAACATTTGGTGACGCTAAAAAATAAAAGACAACAATCCTACAAATGATGGACATATATCTGCGACGGTAACTGGCTTCAAAAAAAATGGACATATATCTGGAGTCGACGGGGTCGGTTTGTGCATTAAGACGGGACCCTGGAGTCGGCGGGGTCGGGTTGTGCATTAACACGGGCAGCTCAATAACTCCAATCTACCAACCTACCGCACCCATTATCTCTACACGAACCTCTCACTCCCCACGACCCATCAAACAAACTACACGACGGATCCCTCGCCTCTTCAACAGCCGACAACCAATATTTAACCAGAAAAAGGAGAACAGCACGAAAAAGGAAGAACATATATTCACCATGTTTAACGATCAAATATTTTAACCGTCCAAAAAAAATATCAAACATTCATCCTACACAGGAATAAAAATGACCAGATATAAATACACCGGCGACTTCGTGAAGTTAAAAGTACGTGACGGCCAACAGACGCGTCAACAACCTGGAAGCACAAAAAATTGCCCTAACAAAAAGTGAAAAAAATAAATACGCGTTTTATTGATTTTGATTCTCTGCCATGTTATTTTCCGTGATGTCTGTCCTACCGTTCACTACATCTCGAGACTTCACAAGCAAGGAACATTTCTTCGAGGAGCCAGCCATATTGGCTTCTCCGTCTTAATGCACCGTCCGATCACGCTGACTCCCAGAATTCGCTCGAGTCGGCGGGATCGTCGAGCAGCGAGACGGAGAAGGTCAGACTTGCCGACTCCCGGGAGTCGACTAGTACCGGGGAAAACCGCATCGGTCTGGTGCCAACAGTAAACATTACCGGTAAGATCGTACTTCTATCAAGAAATCGATATGTATAAAGATATGAAAGAACGAAAGTAATCATGGTCGAAAGAAACACAAACAAAGAGTAAACGATTTGTGTAAACCTCTATAAAATAAATGGACAGACGACAATTTGGTGAATAAGAAAACCAACATCGTGTAGGGGACATATCGATACTGATTTGTTCGTCTTAACGCACCGTACGGTCACGCTGACTCCCTGGAGTCGGCATAACCACTAGTCAAATTCATTCCTGCGCATACCCTGTTTCGTGGAGAGCAAACACTTTACGCACCTAATTCCCCCACCACTTCTTGTATGTAGGTAGATACGCATATATTTTTTGACTTAACAAAAGGATACCCTAAACTCTAAAAAAATACCAAGTCACTGATCTCGCTTCAACATACTGCGAATCAATAAAAGGATACGCAAAAGAAAACGTGAGAAAAAAACACGCTAGATCTGATCATGGTAATGCGAATATAGGAAAAAACCCTAGAAACAGAGGAAGTACCATAGTGAGCAAGAAACAAAAACCCAACGGGGCAAGCCGGCGACCACCGAGCCAGCGGGACATGAACCCGGAACGAATAAATAAACATTAACCACCCGCTGCTCAAACGATCACCAGTAAGACGACGACCTGCACGAGAACAAACATAAAAAAGACTAAAAGAGAGAAGGTATGTAAAATCAGAAAAATACGGAAAGCAAAAGAAAACACGAGAGAAAAACCTGAAGTAATAGATTAACCGAAATAAAATCAGTTCCCAAAAAAGGCCCAACAAACTAAATCCCAACGGGGAGCCGGCAACACCTACTGACCAGGATAACTCACCACAGAAAGAGGAGGAACCTGAAGGCAAAGAGAAAATAAAAAACACTCGCGTCCAAAATAATCCCAAGGAAGATAACGACCTGCACAAAGAAGAGGCAAAAGAAATCACAAAACAATTATGAAAAAGACAAAAGGAACCGAACAACAAAAATATAAAACGAGGATTGCAAAAACCCGATATGCGACACACAAAATAAATCGTCTGGAAACAACGAACAAAAAGACATGGAAACATGAACACAAGCAGAAACAAAACGCATAAACAAAAGGGGAACCAACGAATAAATCATACCATTAGATTACCCACATAAACAACACCGTTCATCCACGCTCAAACAACAGCCGGCGCCAACGAAGAGGAAGTAAGACACGGAAGATCCCGCACCGCAACCCAAACCAGCAAACCGGCGACCTACAGAAAAACAAAACAACAAACACGCAAGAAACGTAAGAAACCCAAAAAACAAAGAAGAACAAACCGCAAAAGCAACAGATGCCAAAGAACACGGATCGACCACACGGTCAGCAACATGAAAAAAAAAAGAACAACGGAGACTAAAAAAAATTAACACACAAACACAAACAACAGGCCAACCCACACAGAATCAGCTGCATGGAAAAACCCAACGAACAAACATGATCAGAGCAACATCCTGGCAAACCGATGCTGCGAACCCAAGCGTAAAAACAGACACCGTGAAAAGAAGAAAGTATCATTACACGAAACACCAACGGGGAGCCGGCAGCGCACACCAATCAGGATAACTCAGCACAGGAACAGGAACAAAAGGCCAAAGAGTGAAGAAAAATCACTCGCGTGTGAGATAATCCCGAATAAACGACGACCTGGAAGGAAAAAAATCATAAGAAGTCATAAAACAGGTATAAAAAGCACACAAAAGCCAAACAGCAAAACCGGATCTGCCAAAAAAATGCCCGCAACCAACGAACAAACAGACACGGAAATATGAAAACACAAACCGGACAACGAAATATTAGAACATACCATTAGATTAACCACATAAACGAACATCCATACTTGAGCAACAACCGCCGCCGGCAAAGATGAAGCAAGACCCGGAACATCACGCACCACAGCCGAAAGCAGTAAAAACCGGCGACCTATGAAAAAAACAAATCAACGAACAGGAAAGAGATGTTAGGAACCCAAAAAACAAAGAAAAACAAACCACATTAGCAACAAACAAGAGAAAAACACGGATTCACCACACAGTCAACGACATGAACAAAGAACGACCAAAACAAAGAGAGCAAGACACGTTAAGAATACCCAACCTGATCTCAACGGGAACAAGCGTGACCGGAAGAACAGCAAACGGATTCATGGAAATACGGGGGAGCTCGAGAAAATCACGGCGGAGCAAGTAAAGGGGAAATGAGAGCTGCAGTAACCATACGATGCAGAACGGAGCCTATATACCCCGTTCCCTGAAGCACTGTATTCAGGTCGGTAACCACTCGGAACCAATGGCGAGCCGCCAGCGTGACGCGAATGCAGGCCTTCTGACTACCAACACAGTACAACGTACCCGCCGACGAATGGAGGGAGGCCACCTCGGATGGAGAAATCGGGCCCGAATTCTCCCTGACATCACGAACAGTGCAAGTGCAACGTACCCGACGATCGTGCGATATACCCAACGTACCCCGACCTATTGTAGAAAAATACGCAACGGCGACGCATGGAAGGGAAATATCGGCGACGCAACGTCCCGAGCAACCGACCTGTGGGCCTCGGAACAGAAGGGGCCCATCGACAGCGAGAGAGAGGAGGGAGAAAGCACGTATGAAGAAAGCTATCCTAGAGGGGCACCGCTAAAACCCATTACGGTAAACGAACATAATCGACCAATGGAAGGAACGCAGTGCGAATCTGCACCGCACAGGCCCGTCCGCCACACTGATTAAACACGAACCGTGAGGCTGACGGGCGGGCCCTCGGGCTACAGCGGTGATCCACGTAGGATGTCAGCGAGAGTGGGTGCAATAAGATTGGTACGGTTAGCGACTTTGCAAATTCCTATTCATTCTGACTCCTGGAGCCGGCAGGGATCGGACGGAGCGGAGGCACGGAGCGGGGAGGATCGGACGGCCAGAAAGACCAAATCGCTGAGGAGCCTCCAAGGGGTCTCACCGTTTATATCTTTAGATACTTAAATACAATAGCACATCTCAATCAAAAAAATCCTGAAAATTTCGGTAACCATTTGTACACATATCTATACATTGCCATTGCCACCAAGATTTAATTGCTAGCTGGGTATACAAATCAAAAAGGTTCACAAGGAATCATAATATGGTTAGTCTCGGTTATGTCGTTGTATCCGTGATAGGTTCTATAGTGATGACCCAAAAGTGTAAGGAATCACATGACATAATGTCTACCAGTTGTGTTCCGCGGAGGTATATTGTTACTGCCACATTCAGCTGCGGATTCTACAGTTTGGTACCTAAATAACTACTCCCTCCGATCCATCCAAAAGTAAGTGTCGCATTTGACTAAATAACAGGGCTTTACCTTTACCTTAGTGCATCCCGTGCATGGATACGAACTAGGTAGTTTTTAAGCAACAAAGTTATGAAATATTGGAATATAATAATTCTCAAGTTCTCCATAGCCAATTAATTACTAATCCTCCACCTCTGCATGGTGAAGAACTTCACCTGCAAGATCATGACAACCCAATACGTAAACATGCTGTAGCAGATTATTTTTTAAGTTAAATTTTTTTCCCAACCTAAATTAGCTCATTTTGGCACCATGTCGGTTGAACGAAGGCAAGGAACTACTAAAACGACCGAGAGAACCTGATTAGCTCATTTTAGCATTCTTGGCCCTATAATGTTTTATAGTGTAGTTTGACCTTTTTTCTTTGTCTTTTAATACTCTCTACTCTTCTCCTATAATCAATGAAAACCATCTCCACAGTACTGTTATTTTGTTGTGATGTAAATTCATATAAAGATATAAAGATAAAGCTAACTTCTGACGGAGCGGAGCGAAGCTAACTTCGCACGGTACGGATCATTGCCGAGTCGGACATCACCCAACTTAGGGTATTTTTCATCGCTATATATACCTATTGTAAGCCACCGGTTGGGATAAGTCACAACTTGTAAGTCTCCGGCGTTTGTAACCTCACCCGACCATAGTGAAAATTTGTTGGCTGGCGTCCGTGGTTTTTTCCTCTTCCTTGTTGGCAGGGTTTTACATATTTAACTTCTCGTGTTCCTGTGTTGATTTTGTTTTTTTTCGTCGTTTATTTGCCAATCGAGTTTATAACAAGTACAAATCCTAAGGCCGCTCGAGCATCTTACCATGCACAAAGTAACCTCCATAATAGTCCAATAGAATAGTCTTGTCATTTTTTGTTAGTTTGTTGCATCCAATTATTTTCATCGAGACTACGCGTGGTTAAAAATACACCTCAGTATAGTACGACATGAAGCTTCCGATTTTTGTTTGATGCATCCAATTTCTTTTATTAAGATTGTTCGTGGTTAAAATTACACCTCAGGATTGTACTTCAGGAAGCTTCTGAAGCTGAACAACGTCTTTGACTTCAAATTTTCCTGTGTGACGGAGACATCCGGCCGGATGTAGTTGAACCGCACATTATGATTTACTAAAAATTCTTCATTTTAAGGACGACTCCAACATAATAGTACACGTCCCTTGTGAAACTGCACTTTCCTTGGGATGGTACTTTGTTTTTATAGACAGAGCATATCATATCACGAGTTTTTTTTAAGTACGGAGTTGGATGGTTTCCAAATATACATAGTTTTTGCACCGTGTGAGCTTAGCTATGCCAAAGTTTTATCGTGCCACACTTTGTTATTATGCCACTATTTCTTACTCCCTCAGTTTCAAAAAGGATGACTTCCACTTGTCTACATGCGGATGTATGTAGACATGTTACATGTATAGATACGTTCATATGCACACAAATGAAAGTCATCCTTTTTAGAACGGAGAGAGTACTTAATACATAGAAAGAACATTTTGCTAACTCTCTATATCTATGAAATATTTCGCTAAATTCCTTATTTATGCTTACCTAGTTTGTAAAGTTAGATATGGCAAACTTAGGTTTGAATCAAACGCACCATTTTTTTTTGTTTTTTGAAAGGGAAATCAAAAGTACTATTTGTTATAGAAGTGTATTGTTTTTTTTAGAACAATAGGGCTCTCCCGGAGGGAGCCCCGGTTCCATTTTATTAATAAAACGAAACAAGAGTTTTACAGCAAGCACCAGCTAAACGAAAGTAGAACTAAAACGGCCGAAGGCCAGCATTTAAGCTAAAGCTAAAACTTCAGGAAAAACAGGCCTTCTAAAAGAAGTGCAAAACTAACTTATTACATTCTCGAGAGGAGTTTCTCAGAACAAAGCATGACATCAAACAGTAAAACCAGGAGACAGTTTCACTGTGCAGCCCGGAAACGCCCGATGGCCTCCAACATCTTCGCCTCGTCTCCTGCGGCGGAAGGAGGTCGGCCGGTAGCAGAGGTTTCCCCCAGCAGTTGCTCCATTGAGTAGGCGTCATGGGAGCAAGCGTCTGGTTGAAGATGGGAGGCGTCTGTGGCGTGAATGTTCCGGAGAGCTTGGACAGCTTCAGAGAGGTTAGGTCGATCACCCCCACGTCAGAGCTGCCCTTTCTTTCAGCAAGTTTGAAACCATCAGGGAGAATTTGTCGATCACTTCCAGCATGGTGTGTTTGAAAAGCAATCTCCACTTCTCGAGAGTCCTTAGGATAAGCCACCAGATCTGTTTCATACACAACCAGGAAATGCTATAAAATATCAAGGCATTACGGTGCTTCCAAACACTCCATAGTTCCGCAGCACAAATAGCATTTAGAGCAGAATGTCTTTTATTTGAAACCCAAAACATGGCAACAGATGTGTAATCAATTCCAATGCTAATACCAAATAAAGTAGAGACTTTTTCCCACACCATTTTGGACACAATGCATTCAAAAAACAAGTGTTTAGCATACTCAGGTTCGTTACAGAAAATACATTCAACAGGTTTATGCATTTTCCGTTTCAACAAGTTGTCCCTCGTCATCAACTTATTTTTCGATAAAAGCCAGAGAAAGATTTGCACCCTCGGGGGATGATCAACGACCAAACCACCGGGGTATAAATCTGAGTGACACCTCTGCAACTAACTATTTTGTACATAGTGCTAGAAGAATATACCCCATTAGCTATATATGACCAGATAAGAGAATCACAGTCATTCGTCAAAACAACGCTAGAGGCAATTTGTTCCAGCTCATACCATTGCCTCATCAGGACAGAGCTAAAATTTCTCCTGAACGTAATCTTAATGGTATCACCCTCAAGCACTTGACTAATCGTTGCAAGCTGTTCATTACAAATATTGTAAAGGTCCCAAAATTGGACAGACAAAGGGGAATTACCGAACCACGTGTCTTCCCAAAAATTAATTTTGGACCCGCTGCCTACATACCAACGAAAACCAAATTTAACCGCTCTCGCTGCCCACATGAAGCCTTTCCAAAATCTAGACGAGCTCAACTCTGAGCTGCAGAAGATGTTAGGCTTTGTAGTCTTATATTTAGCATCTACCAGATTTTTCTAGATTTTGTTATCGCCATCAATATACCTCTTGATCCACGAGCCTAAGAGACATAAGTTGATGTCCCTAAGGTTGGGTATCCCAAGACCACCACAATCTTTGGGCATACACACTAAGTCCCAATTAGCTAAATGAATTCTTCTCTTTTCCTTCGTGTCATTCCACAAGCAGTGGGACATTTGAGAGTTAATTAACTCCAGCGCCCACTTTGGAAACTTGAAGAAAGAGAGCAGGTAAATGGGGATACTGGCAAGGCAAGATCTAATTAACGTGACTCTGGCTGCATATGAGAGAAGTTTCCCACGCCACCCAGCTATTCTTTTCAGAATTTTATCTATGAGAGGTTGCAGGTCCTCCCGACGTAGCTTGTTATGGTGTAGCGGAATACCAAGATATTTGATGGGGAAATCACCAACTACACACCCAAAGATGTCTTTGAGTTTTGTTACGTCTCCATCCACAAGGTTGATGGGCACTAGCTCACTCTTATTGTAGTTGATACGCATTCCAGAGACCTGCTCGAAACAGGTGAGCACCCTCTTCAAATTCTTAGCTGTCTCTCGATTATTTTCTAAGAAAAGGATAGTATCATCAGCATACTGCAAGCTGATGACACCTCCTGGGTAAAGATTCGGACATAGCCCTTTTATGAGCCCACTATCGGCCGCTTTAATAAGCATCTTTGTGAAAACATCTACCACTAGGTTGAAAAGGATGGGAGACATGGGATCACCCTGTCTTAAACCTCTAGTTGTTGTAAAGAAGTTTCCAATATTGTTATTAATCTTAACGACAACCGAACCTCCCCTAGTAGCAAGCTTGATCCACTTCCTCAGATTTGGACCAAAACCTCTTTTCAAAAGCAGATCATCAAGGAAATCTAAATCAACTCGATCAAAGGCTTTTTCATAGTCTAGCTTCAGTACTGCCCCCTCTTCACTACCGTGGACAGTAGAATGCAGCACCTCATGTGCCATGACAACACTTTCAAGGATAAATCGACCTTTGATGAAGGCAGTTTGGTTTGGAGCTATTAGATGGTCCATAACCAAACCAAACCAAACCTTGTGGTGATTACCTTAGTAAAAAAAATAAAAACGCAGTTCAGAAGACTAATTGGTCTGAACTTTTTCATGGAAATGGCGTCCGGCTCTTTTGGGATGAGCGTTAGGACAGCGAAATTCAGCCTGAAAATGTCCAGCTTGCCCAAATAAAAGTCGTGGAACAAAGCCATCAGGTCTTTTTTAATCACATCCCATTTTTTTTGGTAAAACATGAAAGACAAGCCATCTGGACCTGGGGCCCCATCAGCATAAGAACTGAAAACAGCTTTTTTAACCACTTCCTCAGAAAAGGGCCCTTCTAATTTCTCATTCTGCTCTGGAGTTAACTTATCCGATTGAGAGAAAAAATCCTCTCCTAAGGAGAAACCAGTTTTGTCCTCAGCTCTAAAAAGATTTTTATAGAAGCTCGAGGTTATATCTAGCATCTCCTTCATATCAGTGGTGGGGCCCTCAGCCCCATCCAGAGAAATGATCATGGTTTTCCTTCTACGTTGGTTAGCCACTGCATGAAAGTATGCAGTGTTTTCATCCCCTTCTACTATGTCTCTATCTCTAGAACGCTGCTTTGCTTTAACTTCTTCCTTAAGCCAAAGCGCTTGCATCTCTTTGTAAATATCTTTCATGCGTTTATGCTCTGTTTCTGACAAATCTCCAGCCTCGGTTTTCATGTCTAAATCATCATATTCTAACATGAGATCCTTTTTAAGGTTTCTTGGGTCTACTTCTATGTTCCTGCTCCACCCTTTAGAGGATTTCCTAAAACGTCTCGATTTCTCCTGCCAAATGTCGATGGCAGAGGTACTCTTCGTGGGACAATTCCACGACTTGTGTACCACATCCGCAAAATCTTCTCTAAGCAACCACCATTTCTCGAAATGATAAGGTGGGGCTTGGTGCATATGTGACACTCCAGAATCCCACAGGATTGGAGTATGATCACCACCGAACCTAGAGAAAGCTAATGCGGAGGAAAGGGGAAACATGGCGTCAAAGTCTGTGGTACAAAAGATCCTGTCAATGACAGACATGATCATGTTCTGTTGGTTGTTTGCCTAGGTGTACTTTCTGTTAGAAAGCCTAACCTCCAACAACCCCCAAAGGTTCACCCAGGTGTTGAATTTGTCACACCATTTCTGGTTGACAACACCATTATTTTTGTCCTTTTGGTAACGAACTAAGTTAAAATCTCCACTGATTAAGGTTGGATAAGTATTATCTATGAACAAACTGTGCAGTTCAGAGATAAAACTTTCCTTTCCTTCTTCGTATGGGGAGCCATATACAGAGTTATGCCTCCAGACTTTGCTGTCATTTTTATTCCTAAGAATACAAGAAACTGAAAAATCCTTAATGTCCCAGGACACTACTTCAAAGAAATTGGCATCTACTCCTACTAGAATACTTCCTGCAGTCCCTTTTGCTGGGAGGAAATTCCATAGAAAAGGTTTGTTTTGACTAATGGAGTCAAGGTATGACTGAGTGAAGGATTCTTTTTTTGTTTCTTGAAAAGAAACAATGGATGCATGTGTTTTAGCAAGAGTATCATTGCTGCAGATTTTTCTCCCAGGGGCATCAATTCCCCTGATGTTCCAACCTAAACTATTCGTAAAAACAGTTTTTTCTTGGGGTGCTTGCCCCGCCTATGATTGCAAACTCTTGTCCATTTTTCCTCACTATCTTCTAAAAAACCATCCTCCGCAGAGAAAATTGGTGTTTTTGGAGAAGGTAGAAAACATTCTGAATTCTGTCCCTCAGGACAATTTCCAGATTTGGCAGTAAGACTAGCACTAGGTTCAACAGTATCTAAAGAAACAGGTGCAGCAGGAATGGTCAACTCATCAACCTCCCTCTGTAGAATGGCAGGAATTGCAAACTCTTGTCCATTTTTCCTCACTAACATCTATGTCTATATCTATTGAACTAGCAACAGTTTTAATGGCAGGAATTTCTAACATACAGAATGGGTTGGAATTTGTCATACCCTTGAGTTTTGAAGTCGCAGGCACTCCGAAATCCTTCTTCTGTTTGACTTCCTGCGCCATCACAAGCACAGATTTCCCTCCATGTTTTTGTAGCCGTTCACAATGACGAGTTCCTTGGACAGGCCCCCAATGCTTGCTTCGCTTATTGACTTGGCCATCTTCAGTTGAGGTATCGCGCTGCGCTTGAGAGTTTTCCTGCATCAGTTCCTCGTGCTTCTCCTGCTCAACCTCCTGGTCCAAGTCTACAGAAGCTTGGTCATAGAAAAAGTGCCCGTCATCTCCCACTATTTCCATATCTCCAAGCAGATTGTAATTGTTCTCTTCATCAGGAATGTCAGCTGACAGCCAAGCTAGGATATCTTTCCTTGCGTTTTCTAATGTTGCGGATGAATCTGGAGGAAGAAAGCTTAGTCCACCCTCGCATTGAACTTTTTTGCGTTGTTCACATTCTTCTACTTTTGAGGCGCTCCTCCTGCTCCTCCACTTGAGCCTTGGCCATTACCCGAGCTTGTTTTGTCAGCGGGTTTTGGAGCTCCGTCTTGGTCAAGCTCAGTATCCATCGCAGTCCTATCTCTCTTGTCACTGGGTGGGTCATCATCTCTGGGATCAGAACCATTAGGCTTGTCCAGATTCACATCATCAGTGAGAGGTTCCACCTTGATGTAAAATCTATGGAATTTTTTCTGCATTTCAAACATCCCACTGCTAGGAATCAACTTAGGGTCTCTGCACAGCACCTTGATTCTAACCTTACCATAGAAAGATTGGAAGGCACCAATCCAATCCATATCCTCTAGGATGCCGTAGGCAGAAGCAAATTGTGCCATAGCACCCCAAGTGAACCATTCTGATTTAACTCCCTTCAGCTGCAGCCACACAGAGTGCGACTCTTCACATGCTTCAACTTCTCCATCCTAGACCTCTATATTGACAGTAACTCCCTCTTTTGTAATACCAAAACAGGGGTAACCTGCCACATGTTCGACAGGAAGGTGAGGTGGGAACTTAATCAGGAAAGACCAGCCGTCAAGTTCCCTAATTGGCCACAGCCAGTTGGTTTTGTATATGACTGCAAATTCCATGGCAAGTTCCTCTTTAGTAACCTCCCCAGCTTCAATGAAAACAATACCAACATTGCAAGCTCCATTTCCTGGTTTGATGTCAGTGCAATCTATATGGAAGAATTCAAGACCTGGATCTGCACGCCCCATGAGACTTGTAGTAGGGAGCTTCTGTTTTCTAACAGGACACATATCCTCCTTGTGACTGGTCGAATTGCAAATGAAACAGAAAGGAGCTCTCGGGCAAGAGCTTTTGTTGTGCCCAGGCTCTCCACAATTGAAGCATATTGCATTCAAGTAACTGTCCTTTGCCTTCAAACTTTTGTCACTGGTGGATGATGGGGCCTCTGAAGTAATTGAGCTTGGCTTCCCTTTTCTGTGGTTCTTGTTGTTGTTTCTAGCAATCTGCTACAGTTGGTTCCCTTGATTGCACCTTGTTAAATCCCACCCGAACCTCCTGCCTGGCTAAACTGTTGTGGCATCGGTTGCTGTAGGGCCGGAAACTGCTGTTGTTGCTGCATTTGGGGCCCAGGGAATTGCTGCTGCTGCATCTGAGGGGGAAACCCTGTTGAAGATTAGGGTTCGCCCACGTCCCTTGCGGATTTACCCATTGGTTTACAGGGAATTGCCCATGGAACTGATTCTGATAGTTCCACTTCTGGAAACCAGGACCAAAACCCATAGGAGGAGGCAAAAGCCCTGCTGCGACTGCCAGTTGCTATTCTGACCCACACCTTCTTCGACCTTGCGATTTCCATTCTTACCATGCCCTCTTCCTTGGATCTCAGGCATCTGCTCAGCTAGAAGGACCTTCACCAGAGCTTTGTTACGATACTGCCATGGAATCAAATCCTCACAATCACTGGGGTAAGCTGGATGAAAATCAGTGGAAACGAAGGATCCTTGCTCGATTAGCCCTTTCCGCACCCAGGCTAGGAGAGGCGGCTGAGAGGGAAACCTAGCTGGGTCTGGAGGTTTCTCGATCTGTATCGGGATATCAAGGCCTCCAATCCGTACCGAAGTAGGTGAAAAAGGCGGATGCGTATTGTTGAAACCCGTGGGAGCAGGTGGAGTTTGAACTGTCTCCACGCGCTCAAACTCTGCAGGCTGGAGAAACGACGCCACACCCTGTCTGCGGCTCCTAGCCAGCGCCCTTCCTCTTCGCCATGGCAGCGGCGGTGTCGGCGGTCGGGCAGCTTCGGAGGAGCTAGCCACTACTGGTGCTCCTGAGAACGGCTCACGTCTTCCATCTCCAGTATCAAGTTCCTCATCTGAGCACTGACCTGCAACCTGTCGATCGTCTCTGCAGTTTGAGGCGCAGGTGGAGGGGCGCCCAAGGCCTTCTGCTGAAACAGGGTGAGCGTTGATCTCGACATCCCCACCAACTCCCTCTCGCCGGTGATGTCGTTCCTGAGGATCGTCATCGCTTCTGCTGGCTGCGACGCGGAGACGCCCGTGGTCCTCCTCATCGCCGCATGTGCCTGCTCCTGCTTTACTGCAATAGCTCTCCGAATCGCTCCCGAGGCGTCCTTCATGAACATGAGGATCCAACCCCGGGCTCTGCATCTCTAGATGAGCTCGTCCCCCTTGATTTGACGCTGCGCATCCGGCAGCGCCATAATCATGAAAGCTTCCGAGGTCATGTCGCGGAAGTGCTCTCCCGACGTCGCCGTGTTCTCTCCAGGAATCACCACTCCAAGCTGGAGCAGCGCCTGTGCCCCTACCGCCTCCGGCAACCGAACGCCATGCTCCAACTGTCTCAGATCTGAAATCCGATCCATGGGAGGGGATCGGTTCCAGGGCTGAGAACGGGGCGGGGCTCTGCAGCACTATGTTCGCGCAACGGGAGGAGGCAGGAGCGGTGCGGGGCTTGGCTATCTGACGGCGGAGGAGAGCACGTCGGCGGCGGCCGGGGCAAGCGGGTAGGTGGGAGGGAGCGGGGAGGAGACACGCCATCAGGAGATTCTAGTTTCTGTCCAGTGTATTGTTTTTAGACAAGGGTAATTTTCCAACCTGACCAACCAAGCGTCTTCTTATAAGTAAAAGTGAGTATGATCTACAGGCTTGTTGGATAAGTCGGAAATTAATACAAGACGAGCAGCACCGCGCGCCGGAGCGTCTCCTCCACCTGCTCCACCAGGTTCCTCGTTCCTGGCTTCTGCATCAGCTGCGCGGAGAGGAGCTAGTGCAGCAGATCGCCGACCATCTTGGCGCCGAACGAGCTGCGGGCAGGTGCCTCTGTTCGACTGTTCCTACAGACCGTCTGCGGGGCCTCAGCGATTATCCTGATGAGCCCGTAGCCGTCCACTCCTGCAAACTGTGGAACCATGGCAGCCTGACCGACTGGAGCCATCTCTTATCTTCCTTCGGTTCAGGATCTTGGAGTTGAGCTAGTGTCCCAGGAGAAGAATGAAAAAGATGTTCACTCAGGGAGAGCAAGGTCCAACTAGCGGCTCATAAAATGGCCTTGGTTTGGTACAAGTGAAGACAATGGCTTTGACTAGTGTGGGAAATGGACACCATATGCTCCAGAGTCCAAAATATTCCTATTGTTCTATGATTGAATTTTTCAAGCATACATGACATGCATGACCAATAATTCAAGGTTTGAATTTTTCTCTTGACAACAACGCTAAACAAACCATATGTCCATGGATTATATGAGCAGCATTTAGAGATTGAAGTGATACTTGAACGAAACATCAGCCAGCACACATTGGTAGAACTTTTTTTAGAAGGTTCCCATCTTCTGTGACCTCCATAGTCCATATTCATCTCCGCTGGAACCAGAGCCCAATGAAGCTGGACTCACTGGCCATCATACATGCTATTTGAATGCACTAGATGCACAAACTCAGTACAATAATGCACTGGATGTATTATTATTATTTTTTCTAAAAACCAGGTTTGAGAACTTACAGTCGAGTACAGACAACCCAGAAAAACTGTAATACCTGTTAATACAATATTAAAGCAAAAGCAAATAAACCGACGGATAAAAAATGAGAGTGATCATTGTATCCATGTTGCGATTGGATAGAAGTATTTGATTGTGGCACAACTACTTCAAATTCTGTCACTGGTAGCCAATCTTCTCATTGTAACCCGGTACGTGTTATCAACGTAGGTAGTGATCTGCCATCACCTGAAAACTGCAGACAGAACGTCAGTAAATTATGATAGGAACATACTATGAAGCTTAAAGTTAAACTAGTATCCCTGGAATCTTAGGATTTGTGCTGGGGTAAGCTTAAACGGCATGCACACGGAGTAGGTGCAACGGAAGTCCAGAGGCTGAAGTTCCAATTGTAAGCGATGGAAAAAATTGTATTTGGTCATACCCAAACCAACCCAATATGCATTTCAAACATGGATAAAGTTACTGAAGCACAGAATCAAATGCACAGTGGCATACAGCCTCAAACAACAATATCAATGGAATTAATCCATCAACATTTCATCCACCAGGGCCGGCTTTGGCCCAGTGCGAGAAGTGCGACCGCCCGGGGCCCCGCTAAAATAGGGGCCCATTATAGATATACGGTATGTATATATATTACATATTAAAGAAAAAAAAGAGGCCCAGCAAGCAGCGAAGCACGTCCAGCCCATCTAGCAGCCCAGCTAGCGTGAACCCTGCAAGGCAGCAAGCAGGTAAGCAGCCACGCCCACGCACAGAACGTTGCTCGGTTGCCCTTTCGTTTTCTTTCCTCGATCTTCTCGATCGTTTGTGGAGAGAACGAAGCGTCCGTCCCCAACCAGAGACGGAGAGGCATCGGCACCAGCGCACCGCGGCGACCGACGAACCGAACAAGAAATTTAGTTTGGAGATCAAATCGCAAGAATTTGGGCGAGATCAAGATCATCATTCCGATTTCTGAAGGTAAACCGTAATCTCATATCAATTCCTGAATCCTGATTGATTTCTGGGCGACCTGGACGATCAAAGCTCGCAAAAAATCCTGATTGATTTTTGGGCGAGTTTTTCTCCGTCCGTGCTCTGAACTCTCCTGCAAACTCTCAATTTAGAGACATTAAATCCTCATCTTCTGGTCTGGTATTTGTGTTTCTCACTTGCAGCGGAATCATGTTGCCTAAAAAACATCAATCAGAAAAGAAACAACAAGAAAAGAGTAGACAAGTTAATTAAATCTCAGCAAGGCGCTATGAATAAGTTTATTTCCAGGAGTGCTAGTGCTACAAATTCTGAGCAATTATATATCACAAATGGCGAAGAACAACCTGATCGTACTGAGAATGCATTTGAGGAAAATCATGCCAATGTTGATGCGAATCAGAATTCTAGTGACCATGAAAATCATGCCGATGTTGATGCAGATGAGCATGCTTCTTCTTTTGATATTTATGATCCTAGGACTTGGAATATTCTTGACAATAAATCAAAAGATATTCTCATTGAAAAAGGACCTACAAGGGAATACAATCTTCAGTTTCCCGTAGATGAAATTGATGACAGGCATTTTCATATGATTACTACTCAAGAAAGTTAAGGAATGGCGAGTTCGTTGATCCGAAGTGGTTGGTGTACTCTAAACATGTGAACAAAGTTTACTGTTTTTGTTGCAAATTGTTCAAATCTGGAAAAAGCAGAAGTCTGCTAGCATCCGAGGGATTGAAGGATTGGGGACATCTTAGTGAGAAGCTCAAATTGCATGAGAATAGTGTTGAGCATATCAGTAACATGAATACTTGGAATGAGTTAAGGCTGAGGCTAAGTAAGAAGGAAACAATTGATACAGATTTGCAACAAGAGCTTGCAAGGGAAAAGGAGCGATGGAGACTGGTTTTAATTAGAATTGTTGCTGCTGTGAAATTTCTTGCTAAACATAGTCTGGCTTTTCGAGGAACAAATGAGAAATTATATCAAGATAACAATGGAAATTTTCTGGGAGTAATTGAAATGATGGCAGAGTTCGATCTTGTAATGCAAGAGCATCTCCGGCGCATTAAGCTCAACTAAAAGATGGCAGCTACTGCTTGATCATGTTCCAAAAATGATAGTCAAGTCTTTGTGTAACACTCGGTGGGAGAGTCGAATAAAGAGTGTTCATGCTATTAGATATCAAGCACCTGATTTAAGAAAAGCATTGCTGGAGTTGAAGAGAACTTCTACTGATGATGCTAAGACTAAGAGTGATGCAAAATCTTTGGCTAGCGCACTTGAGAAATTTGAGTTTTTACTTGGCATGGTCATTTGGCATGACGTTTTGTTCACTGTAAACATGGTGAGTAAGAAGTTGCAGTCTAAATTTGTGTGCATTGATGTTACTCTCAAACAGATTGAAGGTGCCATCTCATATTTTGAGAAGTATAGAAATGAAGACTTTGCAACTAGTTTGGATATTGCGAGATCTATTGCAATCGACATGGGTGTACAGCCTTTATTTCCTGTAAAAAGACGTATTACCAGAAAAAGACAATTTGATGAAATTAGTGGCAATGGCGAAAATGACCAGCATGAAGAAACTCAAGCAAGTGAGGTGGAATCATTTAGAGTTAAATACTTCCTGGTGATTATTGATGTTGCAATTGCTTCCCTGACTACTAGATTTGAGGATCTGAAGAAATTTGGGAGCATATTTGGCTTCTTCTTCAAGTCAAAAGAATTGAAATCGTTGGGAGATAATGAACTAAGAAGATGCTGCACTACTTTTGTTACCAAATTCACTCATGGTAAGTCATCAGATGTTGATCTAGATGATTTTGTTTCTGAACTAAAAGTATTGCAGATGACATTGCCAAACGCATTCATGTCAGCGGGTGAGATATTTGAGTTTGTCCGAACTGCAGATTGTTATTTAAATGTCTCAATTGCGTATCCTATCCTTTTGACTATACTCGTGACCGTTGCATCAGCAGAAAGAAGTTTCTCAAAACTGAAGCTACTGAAAAATTATTTGAGGTCAACAATGTCTCAAAAAAGACTGAATGGTTTGGCCATGTGCTGCATTGAGAAGAATACGCTGGATAGTATTGATCTTGACACTCTCATTGATGATTTTGCGTCAAAAAATGCACGGAAGTCTCGTTTCTCATGATTAATGGAGGTTAGCGAGCTATTTCTATATGTTTTTTGTGCATTGTAACCTCTATGATACTTGGTTTGGAACAAACGCAAGAAAAATATCAGTTTTATGAGTTTATGGCAATTGTATCTATTCATGTATCGAATCGGATTTTTTTCTTTGTTGGGCCCATCGGTGAAGTTCGCACCGGGGCCTTTGAAATCATAGAGCCGGCCCACTATAACCTGAGTTTAGACCGTAGAGACAGTCACGCAACATAGAGAACTGGTGGTCCTGTTCTGCACCTCTTTGGGCAACCCTGTTCTGAGAAAGAACAGATGAAGGGAACAGTGCACACCTAACTATCTAAGTGTTCACTTAAAAACAGATCAAGAACAGTTCAGCTTCTAATTCTTAACATAGCATCACAAAGGTGCATAGAGAAATCAACTAACAAGACCTCAAATTCATAACGCGCAGAAGAAAACATAGTGTAGAGCAATCTCAAGAAACATAAGTGTGTTTTGTGCATCCGGAGAAAAGCAATTTGGTGTGCATCGCCAACAAAATATACCCAGCATGTACCAGTTCTTGCTGAGATGAGTACTGTGTTGAAAATAGGTCTCAGAAAGTACACAAAGGATTCTTATTTAAAAACTATCTTCTTCCATACAAGGAATTATAATTCTAAATGGCTATGGTTAACCGTACATGAAAGTGTTTTATTTTTATCTAACAGGCATCAAAATGGGTTTTTATTATCTGACGGGGTGAGTCAACATATCAAAATGGATTTGGTTTAACACATGAATTACCAGTATGTTGATCGAGATACCTTAGAGCCTTCGGAAAAAATATGGCTGTGCACCACTTCGGCGCCTGGCGAAGAAATCATGCTTGACAAGGCTTTCTTGGAACCAATGTCAAGTAATGCTGGAACTCCATGGCCCCCATCTGAATTCTTCTAGCGACTTGCCGTTGCTGTCGCGGTGGAAAATGTAGCTGAAAAGGTCATAGTAAGCGCAGACCAGCATATTTCCATGGTGAGACAAGACCACATGTTGCGTTTTTACATAGCTAGGCATCCACCTTTTTGGGAGTTTAATCTGGTGCTTGAATGACCAAACCCCGTTTTCGTAGTCCTCCAGCACCCAGATTTTGGCCACTTCACCTTTATCGTCAACGCAGCTGAGGCCAAGTAAACCATCCATGTGGTACAAAGAGCGGGTGCAGCGGCTGGTGGTCGTGATTGCAGCAGCAGCAGGGCCGGGCATCAGCTGGAACGACTAATGCACCATGTCGAAAACAACTATAGCAGCGGCGTCGTGGTGGTAGGCAGGGTCCCAGTGGAGACGGCCGCGCAACGGGATGGGTGGAGCCCAACTTTTAGGACTCGTCCGTCATCCCGTTGTGTGTCCGCATAGCCTTCGCCATGTCAGGGGAGGCAGGAACTCTGATGCACCTCGACGAGCGCCCCGGACGCACGTTAAGGACGTAGTACGCAACATCTGGGTGCTTCTTCCAGTACAGGACACGGTAGTCGTCGGACGGGTGGTGGTACAGGGCGGCGATGGTGATATGGCCGGCACGGGTTAGACCTGGGAGCGGAGCGCACCGACGCGTGGTCGGGTTGCAGATGCTGAAGCGGTGGTCGGACAGGGAGAGCAGGAGGAGGCTGTCGCAGGAGGCGTGGAGCTTCCAGCCGACGTGGTCGTCGAAGCCGAGGACGGGCGGGCTGCCCTCGGCGGCGGCATCGAAAATTGATGCGCTGCGCTGGGTGGCGTTGAGCGCGACGAGGGGGCTCGATGGCTGGCGCCGGTGGTGGGCAAGGAGGAAATCACGGGCGGAAGTCACAGGATCCGCCAGGAGCGGCATACCGCGCGACAGCGGAGGATCGCCTTGGAAGGGAGGCGGACGAAGATCTCCCACACCACGATCTCATCCGGGAGGTTGGTGGCCGCGGCGGCTGCGCGTTCGACGGTGCACTCCTGCCGCCGAGGCCTCCTCACGCTCGACCGCAACGCCGTTGGCTCCGGCGGATGGAGGGCTTTCGAATGCGAGAGGCACGACAAGGATCCGCTGATGATGATGGCGCTGCGCCATGCTCAATGTGACCACCAACAACAACCGCGACGCCCCTCGCAGGCTTGTGATCACGACCGTGTCACACCCGTACGTGGCCGTGTAGAGCCAGGAGCATATGGGCTTTGGGCCCATCACGGGTTTGGTCTGGAGACTACAAAGGAGAGCACGAGCAACAGTCTAGGGCATCGAAGAAACAGAACAGAACTCGGGTCGTTCCCGTTCTTCTCTCCCGTCCCCTTCCTCTCCGGTACCCGAGCCCCACAAGCGGCGATCTCCTCCGGTGGCCGCTCTCCACAAGCGGCGGTATCCCTCTCCTCACGTCCCGGTGAACACCGACGGCAACGGGGTGTTACAGTGGTATCAGAGCCAGCACGATCGCTGGACTGTCGATCTCAGTTCCTTCCACCGAAAATTCCCCAAAAAAAAAATCCGTCCGATTTGATTCTGGAGCAGATGGGAGTGGCGACGGCAACGACGGAGGCGCACCTGAGCGCCATCCACGAGAGCTTGCTGCAGCTCAGCGCGACGCTGGGTCGCATGGCCGTCAGGCAAGACCAGATGCTAGGGGATTGGAAGAAGAAGACGGCGGGGTTCGCGTCCATCGCCACAACCACGCCGACGTTCGTGTCGGGTCCCGTACTGGAGCAGCAGATGACCACGCCTTCGTCGTCCTTGGTCTTCTCGGCGGGTCAGTTCGTCCAGGATGGTGGTCCACACGCGGACGCCGTCTTCGCCTCCGACAGCAGCCATGGGAAACTCGTGTTTCCAGCAGGTGACGCTACATACTCTCCTGCTACGAACTCGTCCAGTGCCGGGAACTGCACGCTACAAGGTGTCGGCTGGGCTGGCATCTTCGCCTCCGCCATGCCCACAAGCTGTTCGGCAAAAAGTCCTGCCCACTACACCGACAGTGGCCATGCCGAAATCGTGTTCCTAGCCAGTGGCAGCACACAAATTCCTGCTGCGACCTCGATCGTTGCTCGGGACGTCGGCACCGACATGTCTGCTGAGGTGCTGACCCATGTTGTAGGTTTGCCCCTGTTTCAAGAGCTCGAGTTGGGTTATGTGGATGAGGTGCTCACTGACAGTCCTATCACGGATGTGCTGTGGTATGAGGAGCTTTCCGACACTTCGCTCACTCATGTGGGGAGTGTATCATTATTCCTAGAGCCTTGTGTAGAATCTGCAGGGGTGGTGTTCTCTAAACCGCATCAAATGGAGTGTGAGGATGACATGTTCACCATTGTTGGAGGCTTGTCCATGTTCTCGGAATTTGATATAGTTCCTGGTGAAGAAGTCATTTCCAAGGACATGATGTCCAATGATGATATTGGCAATTGTGTGCTCACTAATGTTGGAGGCTTGTTACTATTACTGGAGCAGACTATGAAATTTCTCGAGGAGCCTAAGGATGTGGCTGACAGTAGCATAGGCTTGGGTCATGCAGCAACTGGAGTTCAGCTGGTGTACCTTATACTGCCACCACAAGAGGTCAACAATAGTGATTTACTGGCATTACCATGCGATCCAGGCACTCAAGGGGATGCAACACATAATTCCATATTTCTGCAGACCTATGCTACGAACAGTGTGAAGCTCTCATCGCCATGGGATCCTGGCAAGATACAACAGCTACTGTTAAGTGGGATGCAATTGGTCACTGATCGTTTCTTGATTAAGGGGTCATCTTGGAGGAGAAGTGGTTTCAGCCCTGGATACTATGAGCATCCGCAGTTGGAGATAATGCAATGGAGGCGTGGAGGCTTCAGCCCAGGTGGTTTAGTTCTGGGTTTCATAACTGAAATTAGAATGTTCCACGATCTTTGGATCAATGGGTCTGTTTGGGATTTTTCGGTGACTGTTAATAGTGCTCTGTTGTCTCTGACATTCAATATGGAGGTACTGCACATTTTTCTTGCACAGCTTGAACAACGTCCAGTTGAGCAGCATGGGTTTCGTCCACATGGCTCAATGGTCTTCAGCACCACTGATGAGAAGGCATCTGGAGAGCTAGTTTCTGACTGGGAGAATTGGGATGACAATGATCTTCAGCACCAGTTTGGTCTTAGTTCAAATCCAGATGATGTCAGTCAACATTCCTCATACAAAACTGTTGCTGACGGTATGGAGCTTATGCAGTGCAATCAACTGGTTGTCAACCCTGTGAATGGTGGAAGTCACACTTCTGATGAAGACATGCTTGTGAACTCTCACAATGGAATAGGCAATGAGGTTCAGAATGAACCAGATGATATTGGGGTACAGCCTGAAAGATCGTCTATCCTGAAAAAACTGGCGGAGTTGTTTGACATACGACAGCAGGCAGCACTATCTTCTCAGGATTTTGCTTATCCTAGTGCAGCTGCACATGTACCTGAAGAAACACAGATCAATGCAAACTGTTCTAGTCGACATGAGTATGTATCTGTAGAAACATTGGTGAAGGCAAGCCTTCCTAGTCAAGATGAATATGTTGCTGAAGAAACACAGGTCAAGGGAAGCCATAGCGAAGATCAATATGTTGCTGAAGAAACACAGGTCAATGTAGGCCTTCGTAGTCAAGATCATTGTGTACCCGACGAAGCTATCTATGCAGAAAAAGGATGTGCTACTGATATTCAGATAATGAACATGGATTCCTCAGCGGATAACTTCAATGGCATGACAAAGAAAAATCTCAAGATGGCAAAACAATGGGATGCAGGTATCTTGCAGTTTATTTGCACGAGTGTGTTCGATGGCAGTGGTCAATTTTATGGCTACAATCAGACTAGGCCAATTCAGTTGATACACAAGTGCAGAAAAACGATCCTTGACAATAAATTATGTGCTTGGGATGTTTGCAACATCCGGAAGCTTCACATCAAAGGTCTCATGCCAGATGTTCTCCTGCAATTTTCCAGAAGTATTTCGGCTCAGGCTGGGGCTCTCATAGTTGCTCTAGCTAAATGGAAAGATGAGTTGCGGGAAGTTCTTCATGTGCTATCCAGAGGTCAGACTTGCTGTTTGTTGATCCGTCTGGCGAACCATATTCAGTACAAGCAATGGGATCCTGGTGTCCGGCGGATTCTTGTTGCATTCACCTGGTTGAGACAAGGACCTTGGTGCAATAGAGTGGCTGCATCTGCGCCCACCTGCCCTTGCCATTGCTTGGGGACAAGTAATGTTTCTTGGGGCGGCATTGTCACACCCGTACGTGGCCGTGTAGAACCAGGAGCTTATGGGCTTTGGGCCATCACGGGTTTGGTCTGGAGACTACAAAGGAGAGCACGAGCAATAGTCTAGGGCATCGAAGAAACAGAACAGAACTTGGGTCGTTCCCGTTCTTCTCTCCTGTCCCCTTCCTCTCCGGTACCCGAGCCCCACAAGCGGCGATCTCCTCCGGTGGCCGCTCTCCACAAGCGGCGGTATCCCTCTCCTCACGTCCCGGTGAACACCGACGGCAACAGGGTGTTACAGACCGCCCAGTTAACTCGCTCCTATTCCTGAGATTCCGCGCCGATGAATGGAATGAGCGCCCAAATGAGATTATGTGCCCTCGTACATGTCGCCGGTCACTCTTGTCCTCTGCAATACACTGATTTTCTTTGTCAGCCAAGAGGTCGCTGGCGCATGGGAGAGCGGCGATTTGTCACCCGGGCTACATGTAGCCCGGTATTTTATTTATTTTTTTGTCGCCATTTTAAGTTTCCAAAAAATCCGCAAAAAATACTGGATATTGAAAACGACTTGATCTATGATTCTGAAAAGTTTCAACGCGAAATAGTTTATATTACGCCCTACACGAAAATGACAAAATTCTGACAATTTTGAGAGGATTTGAATCACCACCCAGATCTAGAAATTTGTCGTTTTTACAAAGGATGAAATACAGAATATTTCGGATTTCTTTTTTGCACACAGGCAGGAATAATCATTATCTACGTTTAGGATTTTTTTTTCAGAATTTTTTACAACTTAAATTTGCAGATTTTAAATTTTCAAAAAACCGGGCTACATGTACCCGGGTGACAAAACGACTGTGCGGACGCAGGCCTATACTAGGGATCGGCGTCCGATGAGTAGTTTGGTTGTTGCAGTACCTGACGTTGGGAGTTTCCATAATTTAAGCCAGTCAACGCTAATTGTGTGGGATTTTCCAGTCTTTTAGGAACTGATTTCGGTTATTAATAAGGAAACTAATAACTCTAGACGTAATTTTGCATCCTAGTATATTTTTTTACTTTCCATTGGCCAACCAGATTGCTTCCAAGACATGGAGATTGTTTCCGTATCACTACTACAAAACCTACTATTAGAGTCGGATCAGTTACATAGGCCTCAGGCTATTTTTCCATCCGTTTGGGAGCAATAGTTGCTAAATAGCCAAAAAAAAAACCCTCTAATAACATGGACCCCTCGGCCCTTTTTTTTAAAAGAAAAAACAGCCTCCAATAATATGTGCCCCTTAGCCTCTTTTTTCACAAAGAGAATTTGATACTATTCTACCAGAGCCAGTTGAGCAAAAAAACAATAGACTCTAATACTTTGAATGCTGAGTCGGTTACACAAAAAAACCGGCTATAATACCAATATAATAAATTAACAAAATCATCCCTACACCACAGCAGGGTTACCTCTAGATTACTCATATGCATTAGTCAATTACATATTGTACTCCATATTCAGGGCCGGTCCTGAGATTTTGGGGGCCCGGGACGAAACTAAAATTTGGGCCCCCTAATATAGACATCATAACACTCATAGTGAATATACATGTGAAAGATATGTTGTCAATAACTTTTAAATGTATCCAAAAGAAGTAAGCAAATTTATACTATATATTACTATGAAATTTTCTTCTAACATTTCTCTATGCAAAGTCACTTATGATGGAAGCCGATGTCAATGCCATCCAATAATTTTTTTGATGGATAATATTGACAAACTACTTAATATCTGTTGAATCATTGTTGACCTCAAATAGTTCTTCAATAATAATATATTGAAAATAAATTAGCATCAAATGTTGAAATGTACCGGATACCTAACATTCGGCGTACCTCAGATTGGTTAAATCGGTGGTTTACGTGTGCGTGTACCGCGTCTGGAGACGGAAAAGAAAAGCGGTCTGACATACTCTTGCGATCAGGCCCCTGAAATTGAAATCGGGACACGACGAACTGCAATCGGAATTAGGAGGAATTTTGGACAACCGCCGGCGGCGGACTCAGGATGCTACGAGCTACGTCGCTGTGTACAAGGCGATGGGAAGGGGCTTTTTTTTTATAGAAAAAAAAAGCGATAGGAAGGAGCTGAAACATTCGATTGCTTTCGGGCTGCTGCTGAGAAGAGAACAACGAGCTGCCTCCCTGGGACATGCCCCTAGCCCATCGGCGTTTTTTCTCTGGTGGATTAATTAGCACACGCACATCAACATACTGGCACACGTTTTTCTGCCCATCGGCCCTAGGCCCCTAGCAGTATCAGTACATAGCCATACACATGCATTCATGCAACATACTTATGCGCCTACATCCTGGGGAGAGGCCCTAGATTTTGGGGGCCCGGGGCGGCCTCCCACCCTGCCACCCTCCAGGGCCGGCCCTGTCCATATTTTGTTTGAAACCAAATGTTGAGTAGCTCAACACGTTGACTGCTTCGCTGATCTCGCTAATTACTCGTAGCAATGGGGTGAATTTTTCATAAAAAAGGGGTATTGCTGTATAGAATCACGCAAGAGTAGATTTGTATGATTTTTATCGGAGCCACGACACCGTCGCGAAGTGCAATGTCGATGTCGTGACCGTCCCCGCCAGCTGCGCTAAGAACATGGACCTCGGGGGTATCTTCATTTAGTGGCCGAGCTTGAAATCCGACGTGAACGTGAGAGCCAGGCCCCATGCTTATGCAGACGTACGCCTTGAAACACAACATTGGCCAACGGCTTCCCAGGGTAGAGGTACCCGATGATGAGCTCCGTGATGATATTGAGTCCAGGTTGCTGGATGCACCAAAGGAAACGGTAGTCTCGCCATTACAGATCAAATTTTGAGAGAGCTAGCTAGCGGGACTTTGCACATATGCCTGAATCAATGGACATGACTACCATATTTGTGGTCGTTGTAATGATGCCGATGGGCAGCGTGAAGATTAAGGCGATGGCGCAAGCGAGGAGGAGGTATGCAAACTGATACGTCTCAAACGTATCTATAAATTTTGATGTTCCATACTTGTTTTATACCAATTGCTACATGTTTTGCATCTAGTTTATATCACTTTTATACATTTTTTGGGACTAACCTATTAACAAGATGCCGAAGTGCCAGTTCCTGTTTTCTGCTGTTTTTGTATTCCAGAAAAGCTAGTCTGGAAATATTCTCGGAATTGGACGAAACTACACGGGGGTGCCTATTTTTCCAGAACACACCTGACGGAGCGAAGGAGCAGAGGAGGGCCACCAGGAGGCCACACGCCACCAGGGCGCGGGCCCCTTCTGCCGCGCCCTGGGGTGGTGTGGGCCCCTCGGGGGTCCGCAGCCGCCGCCCTTTCGCCTACTTATTCCCCCGACGCGAAAACCCTAAGTACCTGATCAAATATCCACGAAAAGTTCCAGAGACGCCGCCGTCGTCAACCCTAGCTCGGGAGGGTTCAGAACCTCTTCCCGGCACCCTGCCGGAGAGGGGAATCGTCACCGGAGGCTTCTACATCGCCATGCCTGCCTCCGGAGTGATGCGTGAGTAGTTCATCCTTGGACTACGGGTCCATAGCAGTAGTTAGATGGTTGTCTCTCCACTTTGTGCCATCATGTTTAGATCTTGTGAGCTGCCCTACATGATCAAGATCATATTATTGTAATGCTACATGTTGTGTTTGCTGGGATCCGATTAATATTGAATATTATGTCAAGTTGATTATCAATCTATCTTATATGTTATTTAAGATCTTGCATGCTTTCCGTTACTCGTAGATGCTTTGGCCAAGTAGATGCTTGTAACTCCAAGAGAGAGTATTTATGCTAGATAGTGGGTTCATGTCTCCGTTTAACCTGGGACAGTGACATAAAGTTCTAAGATTGTGGATGTGCTGCTGCCACTAGGGATAACCTAACGATACTATGTCTACGGGCATATGTGTTTGTTTACATTACGCACTTTACTTAATGCAATTATCTGTTGCTTGCAACTTAATACCAACGGGGGACTCGGATGACAACCCGGCGGTGGATTATTAGTCATAGATACTGTTGGATAACGATCTATGTATTATGTCGTAATGCCCAATTAAATATCATAGTAGTCAACATGTCATGTATATGCATTGTCATGCGCTCACTATTCGTCAATTGCCCAGCTGTAATTTGTTCACCCAACATGTTAGTTATCTTTTATGGAGAGACACCACTAGTGAACTGTGGACACCGGTCCATTCTTTTGCACTGATTAAACAACCACAAACTGCAAACTGTTCATTTTTCATTCTCTGCAATTTAATACTCATTTTCCACACCATACGTTTAATCCTTTGTTTTCAGCAAGCCAGTGAGATTGACAACCTCACTGTTTCGTTGGGGCAAAGTAGTTTGATTGTGTTGTGTGCAGATTCCACGTCAACAGTCCAGACTCCCTGCGACAGCTATTTTTCTGGCGCCGTTGACAACCTTCTGAAGAGTTGCTACTCCTACTGGTTCGATAACCTTGGTTTCTTTCTGAGTGAAAACTTGCCGCTGACTACATCATACCTTCCTCTTGGGGTCTCCCAACGAATGTGTGTTTCACGTCATCAAGCTATTTTTCTGGCGCCGTTGCCGGGGAGACAGCATTCTTCTGCAAGGGGAGTTTCACGCTTCCAATCACTTTACTTGTTTTTGTCTTGCTTAGTTTAATTTATTTTATCTTGTTTGATTTAATTATCAAAAACACAAAAAAATTAGTTACTTGCATTCAGTTTATTTTCAGTTTTGTTTTCTGTTAGTTATTATGTCTAGCTCTTTACTTGATATCAATGGTTACTTTCCTTGAAACTAGTCCTATGGCTGAAAACAACATGAGAGAGCTTTATGAAATTTATCTTGAGTTGGGACATGAAGTGTTCGAAGAGAAGATTAAAAACCCTATGGAACTTTATTTACATAACAATCATGATAGTAGCAATGTTATTAGCATACATTCTTTGAACACCATTATTGCTAATGCCATGGAAAGCTCTAAGCTTGGGGAAGTTGGTTTTGATAAAAATGATATTTTTAGTTCCCAAGCTTGGAGGAGGAAGAATGCTATACTTTGAATGTCATGATTCTATTGAAATATTGATACGTCCAAAACGTATCTATAATTTTTGATTGTTTCATGCCATTTTTATTTTTTATCACTTGTTTTATATTAAGTTTATTATTTATTTGGACTAACCTACTAATAGTTGCAAAAGTGCACAATGTTCTTGTTTTACTCTTTGATGTGTAGAAATTATCAAGAATACAAGAGGAAACCTTGTTGGAGTCGAATTGGTACTTTCCTGAAATCTGTCTGAGAACTTTTTACGAAGATTGCAGTTTGACCCTCGAAGATGACGTTATATGGAGACTGGCTGTTACGAAAGTTGTCACAATTTTCCATACGAAGATTTTAAGCCCGAGATCAGCCCAATCGGAGTTCGGACGCGGCCTGTAGGCCCGTTTTGGTGGAACCCTAAAAGGGGGGGTGACGGAAATCCGAGAAGATATATAAAGGGAGGAAACCTAATTCGTGGAGGACTCTCCACCCACGAATTTCAGCCACCAAAAGCCACGTTTTTTCCTCCCCCGTGGATCCCATCTCCATGGGGTAGGGCTCCCAAGAAGCCATGAAGGAGGGAGGCTAAGGGGCGGCGCTCCCAAGCTTGCCGGCGGCGGGGAAAGGAGTTCCCCGCACCGCCGGCGCCGCCGCCGCCCTGCGCCGCCGCGCTGCCCCTCTCCGCCGTCTTCACCGACATCTCCATCACCATCTCTCCTTGTATTCAGTGGTTCATCCTCCCACAAACCTCTGTACCGTCCTATGTAAACATGGTGTTTGATGCTATAATATTTATCCTATGATTTACATCATGTTTCCGTAGTTTATTTGTCTTTTGATTGCTTAATTGAATGCATGAGGTTCATTAGAGTTGTATGTCTATATGGTGCTGTCTTTGGTGTCCATTATATTTGTGCGCGCATGGATCAAACACCCTAGGGTTGGTAGTATTTGTAACGAAGCGGGGGAAGTTCTGCCGGAGTGACAGAAACCTGAGAACGCGAACCGATTAGTTGCACGTATGGGAGTAAGAGGAACTTGAACTTAAGTCTATGGTTGGGGAAACCTTAATGCATTGTTAGTATTTGCGGATGCTTTCTAACAATCCAATCATATAGTACTTGTAATCCCAATTAGTGGAGTGCATGTATATTTAGCCTCTCCCACATAGAAAACTGCATCGAAGACAATGAACCAAGTGCCTTCACTAATTAATCTTGGACAAAGCCACCACAATTACCACCACTTTTCCACACTCATGGTACTGTTAGTATATGGTTACTTAGTGTATTTTATTGCTGCAGCACTAACATTTATTTTCTTGTATTATTTCCTAGATAAAGTAAACGTTTGGTGTGCGTAGAGTTGTATCAGTGGTTGATAGAACTTGAGAGATACTTATCCTACCTTTAGCTCCTCGTTGGGTTCGACACTCTTACTTATCGAAAAGGCTACACGCGATCCCCTATACTTGTGGGTTATCAAGACCTTTTCTGGCGCCGTTGCCGGGGAGCCATAGCGTAGGTTAATGTTCTTGTGTGCACTTGTTTGCTTTATCTCTAAGTAGTTTTTATTTTCAGTATTAAGTTGTTCTTTATCTTACTATGGATAGGGAATGCGAATTACAAAAAAAATTAGGTGTAGTTGTTATCTAAAAACGTTTTCAAAAAGAAAAGTGATTGGAAAGATGAGTAATGGTTAAATGGGGGTCGACCTTGAACACTTGTGTTCATGCCTATGAAACCAAAACAAATCTTTCCATGGAAGCTTTTCATTAAAAACATGTAAATATTGTAAATATTGTGTATATACCTCTGTACATAAAAATAAAATGCTAATTATAGTCTTTAGTTAATTGAAAGTTGATAGTTTTACTTTGCTGTCCAGAAACAGATTTTCTGTGCTCCACCGTATTAAATGTTTAAAATCACCAGAACGTGATCTTGATCTGAAATTTCTTGAGTGCAAAGTGATGCTTATTAGCTTTCTTTCATTAGACTAACTTTTTCTGATTTAAGGTACGTAGATAGGTCGAAAAATTCGATCTTTACTGACTGTTCTGTTTAGACAGATTTTGTGCTTCTCTGTAAATAAAATCGTGATAAATCTCAGAATAGTATTTTGACTTGAAAATTTTTGTGCATAAACCTGAGATTATTATCTTTCTTTCATTAGACTAAAGTTTTTCGATTTGAGCTACTTAACTATCTCGTTGAATGCCATCTTTACGGACTGTTCAGTTTTGACAGATTTCTTTGTTTATTCAATATTGTACTTGGTGTTGTTAGTTTCATTAGTTTTTCGACGGACAACGGAAATCATGAACACCTTAGTATATACAGTGGCTAATGTTGAGTAAAAATTATAAAACTTGTCAATGCTTGAACATGAGTGGATTTTATTTAATGAGTACTAACCCTACTAATGAGTTTTGTGAAGTTTTATGTGGATGTAGCTTATAAGATCTAATCAATATGGTGATATGAGATGAATAAGAAGACGCAAGAGCTCAAGCTTGGGGATGTGTAGGTGCATCCCAAGAACATATTCAAGAAGATACAATCATCTAAGCTTGGGGATGCCCGAGTCATCCCCCTATTCATCAACTAACATGAGGTTGTCTCGTTCATACTCTATATTACCCGTCCACATGATATGTATTGTCTTAACTTGTATTATAATTGCTTTTATATGTCTTGGTTTTACCTTCTTTAGTTTTATTAGGCTCCTTATTTGGTTTCGATTGCTTCTTTACTTTCACTTATAAATTCAAAATAACAAAAATATTTTCTTTTGTTTTGCTTCTTTGTTTGGTTCTTTATTTTAATTTTATTTGGGTTTTACTTTTGATTTTTATTTAGAGTTTTCCTTGCTGTAGCTAGCATGTTTAGGTCTTGCTTAGCCTCTGGTTTCTTAGTTTATCAAAAATAAAGTACCAAGTTTTATCCATTTAGCTTAGTTGATACATATGTAAAAAGTGATTTTCTGTTTTCGGTATCTACTGCTTATTGCGCGATTTTTCATATTTTACTGGAAGCTCTAAAAATCACGAAAAAATTACTGATGTTGTAGCACCTAATCCTCTGCATGTACAAAAATTGGCTAAAATTTCGGGCATGTTTAAGTGCACCTAAAAATTGCGTTTTCCAGCTGCTGTTTTTCTGGACAGATTCTGACTTTTGTTGCAAGAGTGGCCTCTTTTCGTTTTCATTTGATTTTTAATGGTTCTTACCTTTCATTTATAAGTTGGCCATTTAAGCAACCTTTCTGTAACTTAAAAACAAAATTTTATTTGGTTTAATAGTAGCACTTGGGAAATATTATCTATTGTACTAATGTCTAACCGCAGAAAAGAATGGGAAAGTTTTTGTGTTGAAGTTTTTTCACAGAGAATGAAGGAACACCAAACTATGGAATATTGAAGAATTACCAAAGTCATAAGCTTGGGGATGTCCCCGCATCCCTCTTCATCAATAACCCCACGGTTTGCAAACCTTTAAACTTTGTTTTTTGAGCAACATAGGAACTTAACTAAACTTGAAGCGGCTGTATTTTATTATCTATTTATCTTAGCATCAAACACCAGTTACATTAATAAGTGGATCGTCACATATTTTATTTATCCTCTGTTTTCAATGTTTACTTGGTTAATGGATTACTTGTTGAAACTTAAAAATGATGTGTGAATAATACTGTTTAGTAGTTTATGTTTTCTTATGGTTAGTCTCAACTAGCTAATAGTGCATATTATGTTATTTTGATATCAACATGCATTGTCCTGTTCATAAGATGGTATGGTATTGTGGTATCCTCCTCTGAATAATTCACTTGAATCGACTTGGCACATGCTCACACATGTTATGACTGAAAAATAAAAGTCAATTAAGCCTTGATGATCTATTTTGCCTCAGAGTTTTAGTATCGTTTTTATGCCTCCGTTAATTTTATTTTGTCGCAAGCATGATTATGACCGTTATCGCTCTCGTGGTTGTCGCTTCCCAGTCTATTGCTAGCCTTCACTTGTACTGAGCGGGAATGCTGCTCGTGCATCCAAATCCTTAAAACCAAGTTATCCCAAAGAGTCCACCAAAAAATTCCTATGCATGGTATTTCAAGCCATTCCAAGTAAATTTGCATGTGCTACCTTTAAAACCTTCAAAATATTTCTCTTTTTGTGTCAATGTTTACTAGCTCATGAGGAATTAGTGTGGTTATTCTTTATTCTATTTGTCAAATGGACTTTTACACCTGGACTAGTGGCATATACATCCGCTTATCCAATAACTTGCAAAAAGAGCTGGCAACGGGGTGCCCAGTCCCAATTAATTACAACTTTAACCAATTAATTCTCTTCACACTTTTGCCCTGATTCATCAGTAAGCAATGACAAACAGTGAAATACCTGAATGTGTGTAAACCAAAGAGAAAGAGGGATGATCTGCCTTGCTGGTAGAAATAACGTCCTTCATGGGAGCCGCTCTTAAAAGTCCGTTTGACAGGTAGAATACTGTTCTCACCCGCTACCATTCGTTGACAATTAACAAACACCTCTCAAAACATTTTTACCTCTGTTTTTAAAACAAAAAGCTCTAGCACGTGTTAATCCCTGCTTCCCTCTGCGAAGGGCCAATCTTTTATTTTTATGTTGAGTCACCATCCTTTCTTTGAGCACTTCTTCGAGAGCATAGCTGTCGTTCTTAGTGTAATGTGCTTGTCCCAGAATACGATTAATTGAGGTATAACCATGATGCTTTATCTTTGATATCTCTATATCTAGTCTTCACTTGAACTTCAGAGGTGCCTTGGCATTTATGTTTTGCTCCACAATTAAGGGCAAGCGAGATACCACTCTATCATGCTTTATTATGGTCATTACAATCTTGTTGATGTTTATAAATTTCATGTTATAAGCTCTTAGTTCGTTGATACTTTTCATTAGGAAACATGATTGCTAAGTTTTATTATCCATACATCATGCAATTGTTAAAGACCTGATCATAGCATTTACAATCAAAAATTATTTTGTTATCATTTACCTACTCGAGGACGAGCAGGAATTAAGCTTGGGGATGTTGATACGTCCAAAACGTATCTATAATTTTTGATTGTTTCATGCCATTTTTATGCTTTTAGCACTTGTTTTATATTAAGTTTATTATTTATTTGGACTAACCTACTAATAGTTGCAAAAGTGCACAATGTTCTTGTTTTACTCTTTGATGTGTAGAAATTATCAAGAATACAAGAGGAAACCTTGTTGGAGTCGAATTGGGACTTTCCTGAAATCTGTCTGAGAACTTTTTACGAAGATTGCCAGTTTGACCCTCGAAGATGACGTTATATGGATGGACCTGTTACGAAAGTTGTCACAATTTTCCATACGAAGATTTTAAGCCCGAGATCAGCCCAATCGGAGTTCGGACGCGGCCTGTAGGCCCGTTTTGGTGGAACCCTAAAAGGGGTGACGGAAATCCGAGAAGATATATAAAGGGAGGAAACCTAATTCGTGGAGGACTCCTCCACCCACGAATTTCAGCCACCAAAAGCCACGTTTTTGCCTCCCCCATGGATCCATCTCCATGGGGGAGGGCTCCCAAGAAGCCATGAAGGAGGGAGGCTAAGGGGCGGCGCTCCCCAAGCTTGCCGGCGGCGGGGAAAGGAGTTCCCCGCACCGCCGGCGCCGCCGCCGCCCTGCGCCGCCGCGCTGCCCCTCTCGCCGTCTTCACCGCCATCTCCATCACCATCTCTCCTTGTATTCAGTGGTTCATCCTCCCACAAACCTCTGTACCGTCCTATGTAAACATGGTGTTTGATGCTATAATATTTATCCTATGATTTACATCATGTTTCCGTAGTTTATTTGTCTTTTGATTGCTTAATTGAATGCATGAGGTTCATTAGAGTTGTATGTCTATATGGTGCTGTCCTTTGGTGTCCATTATATTTGTGCGCGCATGGATCAAACACCTAGGGTTGGTAGTATTTGTAACGAAGCGGGGAAGTTCTGCCGGAGTGACAGAAACCTGAGAACGCGAACCGATTAGTTGCACGTATGGGAGTAAGAGGACCTTGAACTTAAGGCTATGGTTGGGGAAACCTTAATGCATTGTTAGTATTTGCGGATGCTTTGCTAACAATCCAATCATATAGTACTTGTAATCCCAAGTAGTGGAGTGCATGTATATTTAGCCTCTCCCACATAGAAAACTGCATCGAAGACAATGAACCAAGTACCTTCACTAATTAATCTTGGACAAAGCCACCACAATTACCACCACTTTTCCACACTCATGGTACTGTTAGTATATGGTTACTTAGTGTATTTTATTGCTGCAGCACTAACATTTACTTTCTTGTATTTTATCTCGCAAACTACTCTCATACCCGTATTGCTAGTATTATTTTCTAGATAATAAACGTTTAGTGTGCGTAGAGTTGTATCAGTGGTTGATAGAACTTGAGAGAATACTTATCCTACCTTTAGCTCCTCGTTGGGTTCGACACTCTTACTTATCGAAAAGGCTACACGCGATCCCTATACTTGTGGGTTATCAAATATCTCCTTTTGATAAATTTGAAGTAAACAACCTCCTTGACTCAGTAAAAGAGGAAATTGCAGAAAGGAAAAATGTGCTCCCTAATATTATATATGATAATGCTCTTGATGATGGTCCTATATTGCCTAATGATATTAATTATACTATTATTGTCAAAAGTGGGTTTGATAACCCCACTATTTCTGAGCTTAATAAAAATTATGCGTTTATAGATCATGATAAGAATTTTATGTGATATCTATATTGTTGAGTCTATTCATGATGCTACTGAAAATTATTTTGAGAGAGGAAAATATGGTTATAGAAATCTTCATGTTATTAAATTTCCTCTCTTTGTCATGAAAGTTTTGAGCTTTCTCTTGTGTTGCTTTTATATGATGGTTTCTTTAAAACCTACTGGTTATTATGTGAGAGGGAGACACGGTTTCATATATCACAATAATATTAAGTCTCCTCTCTTTATGTTGAAAATTTTAAAGTTGCACTTGTTTTGTCTTCCTATGCTAGTCACTTTGTGCTTCATTTACTTGTTTTCTTACAAGGCTCCTATGCATAGGAAGAGTGTTAGATTTAAACATGTTTTATATATGCCTTGATGCTCTCTTTTATGTTTCAACTCTCATCTTTATGTGAGCATCATAAAAATCACTATGCCTAGCTAAAAGGCATTAAAGAAAGCGCTTTTGGGAGGCAACCCATTATCTTTTATTTTCAGTATTAGTCAAGGAGTTTGTTTACTTCTGTAGCAACTCCTTTGTATCTTTATTTTCTCGCATTGTTGTGCCAAGAGTAGCCTCTAATGATAAGATGATGCTTAATTTTGATTGCTGCGCAGAAACAGATTTTTGCTGTTCACTGTACGAAATTCCTAAAATCACCAGATTGTTAAAAATCTGAAATTTTTGTGCGTAATCTTTATGAATGTCTGAAACTTTCATTAGTTCAGAGTTTCTCGATCTGAGCGTCGTAAGTGCCTCGAAAAAATTCGTCTTTGCGGACTGTTCTGTTTTAGACAGATTATGCCTTTTTATTTTTGCATTCTCTCTTTTACTAGTGTTGAGTGAAATTCTTTTTTGGGTGGAAGAGCTTCACATAACATCAGTGGCTGTAGCTAATGTTTAAAGTAACAAATCATATTGCGTCTTTATAGAACATGTGAATTTTTGATTATGCACTAACCCTCTAATGAGATCTACTTTGAGTTTGGTGTGACGGAAGTTTTCAAGGGTCAAGAGAGAAGGATGATATAATAGGATCAAGAAGAGTGAAGAGCTTAAGCTTGGGGAGGCTCCCATGGATCTCCCCAGCATATTTCAAGAAGACTCAAGCGTCTAAGCTTGGGGATGCCCAAGGCATCCCCTTCTTCATCGTCAAAATTATCAGGTCATCTCTAGTGAAACTATATTTTAATTCTTTCACATCATATGTGCTTTTCTTGGAGCGTCTGTGTGCTTTTTATTTTCAGTATTGCACTTTTATTTTCAATAAAGCTTGACTGGACCCTAGCATTCTTGATTGGGAGAGAGACACGCTCCGCTTTTTCATGAGAATACTCCTATTCTTCACTTATATTTGTTGAGTATTCATATCTAGCGCTGTTCAGCTTTTAGCTCTTGTTTTCATGTATCTCTTGTCAGAGCTATTAGCTTTCTTTTGTAGAAAGTACTCTCTTGCTTCACTTATATTTGTTTGGAGAGTTGATGAAATAAATTGATTGGTGTTTGGTTGGTTCAGAAAATGTTGCATGTGGTAATTGGTATAAGGAAAAACTTGCTTAATCTTGTAGATCACTAAAATGGATAACTTGATGCTTGTCAATTGTTTTGAGTTAACAAGTAGATCATGATTAAATTGTGCATCACATGAGTTAAGCCTATTAGTGAAGAACTACCGTAAAGCTTGTTGAAAATTTGGTTTGCATCGGTGGTACCTCTAAGGTCTAGATATTTTCTAATAACAGGGTTTGGTTAACAAGGAAGACGGTATGAAGTCTTATAACGTTTGCAATATGTTTGTCATATAAAACTTGGTGTACGGGTTGATATTCTTGTTTGCTTACATAACCTTGCTAGCCTAAACTCTGTACTGAGAGGGAATGCTTCTCGTGCATCCAAATCCTTGAGCCAAAATCCATGCCATTTGTGTCCACCATAACTACCTATATGTGGTATTTCCTTGCCACTCCAAGTAAATTTTTCATGTGCTACCTTTAAATTATTCAAAATGTTATTATTCCCTTTTTGTGTCAATGTTTACTAGCTCATGAGGAATTAGTGTGGTTATTCTTTATTCTATTTGTCGAGTGGACTTTTACACCTGGACTAGTGGCATATACATCCGCTTATCCAATAACTTGCAAAAAGAGCTGGCAACGGGGTGCCCAGTCCCAATTAATTACAACTTTAACCAATTAATTCTCTTCACACTTTTGCCCTGATTCATCAGTAAGCAATGACAAACAGTGAAATACCTGAATGTGTGTAAACCAAAGAGAAAGAGGGATGATCTGCCTTGCTGGTAGAAATAACGTCCTTCATGGGAGCCGCTCTTAAAAGTCCGTTCGACAGGTAGAATACTGTTCTCACCCGCTACCATTCGTTGACAATTAACAAACACCTCTCAAAAATAGATACTCCTCCATGGTATGTGATTGATGGAAGGCACCCGAGGATTCGGTTAGCCATGGCTTGTGTTAGCAAGGTTGGGAGGAGTATCAAATATTTTATGCAATCTCTATATGCTTTCAAAAACCTAAAAGCTCTAGCACATGATTTAATCCCTGCTTCCCTCTGCGAAGGGCCTTTCTTTTACTTTTATGTTGAGTCAGTTTTCCTATTCTTTCTGTCTTCCACAAGCAAACACTAGTGTCAACTTTGTTACAACATGCGTTATATGCAATGTATTGGACTTGTTATACTACTTTGTGTTGACAATATCCATGAGATAAATATGTTGAAAGTTGAAGCAAATGCTGAAACTAAATTCTTCCTTTGTGTTGATTAAATACCTTTTGTTAGAAACTATTGCTTTATGAGTTAACACTTATGCAAAACTGTTTGATGCTTGTCTCGAAAGTACTATTCATGAAAACGTTTAGCTTGTGTGATTCATTGTTTACTCATTATCTATTTGGTAGCAAATTATAGACCATTGACTTGGATCACTTCATTCATTTACATGTGCCTTGCAATATTATATGATCAAGATTATGATAGTAGCATGTCACCTCAAAAATTATTTGTTTTTATCGTTTACCTACTCGAGGACGAGTAGGAACTAAGCTTGGGGATGCTGATACGTCTCAAACGTATCTATAATTTTTGATGTTCCATGCTTGTTTTATACCAATTGCTACATGTTTTGCATCTACTTTATATCACTTTTATACATTTTTTGGGACTAACCTATTAACAAGATGCCGAAGTGCCAGTTCCTGTTTTCTGCTGTTTTTGTATTCCAGAAAAGCTAGTCTGGAAATATTCTCGGAATTGGACGAAACTACACGGGGGTGCCTATTTTTCCAGAACACACCTGACGGAGCGAAGGAGCAGCAGAGGAGGGCCACCAGGAGGCCACACGCACCAGGGCGCGGGCCCCCCTCTGCCGCGCCCTGGGGTGGTGTGGGCCCCTCGGGGGTCCGCAGCCGCCGCCCTTTCGCCTACTTATTCCCCCCGACGCGAAAACCCTAAGTACCTGAGCAAATATCCACGAAAAGTTCCAGAGACGCCGCCGTCGTCAACCCTAGCTCGGGAGGGTTCAGAACCTCTTCCCGGCACCCTGCCGGAGAGGGGAATCGTCACCGGAGGCTTCTACATCGCCATGCCTGCCTCCGGAGTGATGCGTGAGTAGTTCATCCTTGGACTACGGGTCCATAGCAGTAGCTAGATGGTTGTCTCTCCACTTTGTGCCATCATGTTTAGATCTTGTGAGCTGCCCTACATGATCAAGATCATATTATTGTAATGCTACATGTTGTGTTTGCTGGGATCCGATGAATATTGAATATTATGTCAAGTTGATTATCAATCTATCTTATATGTTATTTAAGATCTTGCATGCTTTCCGTTACTCGTAGATGCTTTGGCCAAGTAGATGCTTGTAACTCCAAGAGAGAGTATTTATGCTAGATAGTGGGTTCATGTCTCCGTTTAACCTGGGACAGTGACAGAAAGTTCTAAGGTTGTGGATGTGCTGTTGCCACTAGGGATAACCTAACGATGCTATGTCCACGGATATGTGTTTGTTTACATTACGCACTTTACTTAATGCAATTATCCGTTGCTTGCAACTTAATACCAACGGGGGACTCGGATGACAACCCGGCGGTGGATTATTAGTCATAGATGCTGTTGGATAACGATCTATGTATTATGTCGTAATGCCCAATTAAATATCATAGTAGTCAACATGTCATGTATATGCATTGTCATGCGCTCACTATTCGTCAATTGCCCAGCTGTAATTTGTTCACCCAACATGTTAGTTATCTTTTATGGAGAGACACCACTAGTGAACTGTGGACCCCGGTCCATTCTTTTACACTGATTAAACAACCACAAACTGCAAACTGTTCCTTTTTCATTCTCTGCAATTTAATACTCATTTTCCACACCATACGTTTAATCCTTTGTTTTCAGCAAGCCAGTGAGATTGACAACCTCACTGTTTCGTTGGGGCAAAGTAGTTTGATTGTGTTGTGTGCAGATTCCACGTCAACAGTCCAGACTCCCTGCGACAGCTATTTTTCTGGCGCCGTTGACAACCTTCTGAAGAGTTGCTGCTCCTACTGGTTCGATAACCTTGGTTTCTTTCTGAGGGAAAACTTGCTGCTGACTACATCATACCTTCCTCTTGGGGTCTCCCAACGAACGTGTGTTTCACGTCATCACAAACCCAAAGCTTTGTGGGACTTGGGGATCACAGACACCATGATTATGAACATTGGCCTTATGGTTAAATGGATTTGGTGTCTTTCGACGGGGGAACAAGGTCTGTGGGCCGAGATCATATGCAACAAATACGCCATCCTGTTGAAGATCTGGATTTTCCTTTGGCAGATGATCCAGAAAAGGTTGCCATCTAATGAAAACCTCAAAAAATGACGGGCCCTTTGACGTGGGTCTACCCTCCGGGTGCCCCACCATGAAGATACCTGGTGCACGTATAGGCTAAACCCCAACCGACGACCTACCAGCAAGGCCCACAAAGGAGGCCCAAGACAATGACGTATGATCCAAGACTGGCAAACCTTATGACGGTAGAGACCTACCTTACCTGTAAACCGGATCGGATGCGAACTCCCGAGACCCAGCCTATTATATAAAGGCTGGGAGGGTCGCCGATCTAGGTCACGCCATATTCTAGCCACAAAAACCCTAGCGAGATCGTATCTTGCCGGGACACCATTGTAGATCCATTATTGTACACCTCGAGATCAATAACCAGACAAGCATGAAGTAGGGTGTTACCCTTCGGGGGCCGGAACCTGGGTAAACTCCTTACTTGTCAGCCGACGGATCTACCAGCGCTACCAACTCTCTCCCTCTCTAATGAAACCCTAGGTAGCTTAACCATGGATTTGATGTGGTCACCCCACGTCACCCTTCGAATGGTAACTGTGGTCTATGTGGGGACGCAGAAGATACAAACCACACCTTTTTTTACCTGCCCCTTGGCCCGTTTTATGTGGAACATAGTTAGGGAACTGCTCTCCTCTGATTGGAATCCCTCTTGCTTTGCTAATGTTTACTGGATGGTTATGTGCTCTGCTTGGCATGCTAGGAGGATCCTTTGGATCAGTTGTGCGGCCCTCTGCTGGACTCTTTGGAATGTTTGGAACAAAATCTCAATTGAGCGATCGTTTCCATCGCAGCCAGCTAACTGCCTCTACAAAATGACCACTTACTTGCAGGTGTGGAGACTCGTGGCTAGGCGACAAGACAAGAAAGAGCTGGAGCTAGCTGGTGATCGGACGTATTCGGGTGCTTCATCTTTCGATCCAAGACTAGCCATAACTACATGTTTTGTACTTTTGTTTGGATGTCCCACCTTCGTGTGGCATGTAGGTGTTTTGGAGAACACCTTTGTTTGCCCTTTGAGACGCTTATTCGCTCTAGTGTAGTGTTGTCTGATGTAAAACTTGAAACTGTTTGGTTGGGTTTGCTTTATTAATTTAAAGTCGGGCTCTGTTCGAGCTTTCTGTCTAAAACAAATATAGGGTGACTTCAACCTAATTCGGTTCGATGGGCCGAAACTGAAACTAACAGAAACAAGGTCGAAACCAAACTTGGTTCAACCAACTAAGACACAAACCAAGACCAGTACAACTGTGGTCAGTGAAATAACATGGGGCCACCCATTAAAACATAACCTATCCAAGTACTACATACATGGATTACAATGCATATCCAAGTATTCCTCTAGCTCGGTGAAGTCATGAACGTGGCTTCACCTCATCTTCCGGAGGAGTCTCTAAGAAGAAGGATCCAACCTTCAGAATGTTTGGAGGTGGTGCAACAGCAGGAACTATAGCCGTCCTGCCCTCATCAAGGAGGAACTTAAGGTTCATAATACTGAGTGACGAGAAGTGATAAAAAACAGTCAATTTTTTTTCATTATAAGTACAACTACAGATGACTATGTCTACCATCTTATTATCACCCCGTAGTGAAATAGTAGATGTGAATAAAACAATTCCTATTTTCTTTTCTATCGCTCTAGTACTGTACAAGTCTCAACTGACAAGTGGGCATCCCTTGGCCACCACTCCTGGCGCCGTTGGGCATGACGCTAGGGGGCAGTGGTCGTCCGCAACACCGCCCCACCACCGCACCCCGTAGATGTCGAAGTAGCCCAGCGAGATGAATGTGAGCACCCCCATGAAGGCGACACCGCTATCAAGCCCCGCAGCGAGCACGTAGTTGTGCCTCATCCACCACGCCTTGTGCCGCCGGTATATGAAGTAGTTGAACAGGATGCCGACAAAGCCCCACATGATGAAGTTGACAGATCTCGCCGGGAGAAGGCCGCCGGCGCCGGCGAAGATGAGTGGTACACTGATGCTCTTGATAAAGGCGTTGCGCGGGTGCCGCCGAGAAAGCAGCCAGATGGGCACGGGCGCCAGGAGGCCGACGAGGAAGAAGTAGTTCATTTGCCAGTAGTTGCCGAGGCGGCCGAACATGCGCAACGGCCCCACGACACCCCAGATGATGGAGGCGTTGTAGAAGACGTCGTCCCCTGGACACGTCCAGGGGCTGCCCTCCGGCAGGATATCCACGTCGCACACGTTCTTCACCGTGGTCAGCAGCCACCACGCCGTCGCGAAGTGCACCGTCGACGCCGTGACCGTCCCCGCCAGCTGCGCGAAGAACATGGACCTCGGGGGTATCTTCATGTAGTGGCCGAGCTTGAAATCTGACACGAACGTGAGCGCCTGCCCCGTGCTTATGTAGCCGTACGTCTTGAACACGACGTTCGCCAATGGCTTCCCAGGGTAGAGGTACCCGATGATGAGCTCCGTGATGATATTTAGTCCCGGTTGCTGCATCAAAAGGAAATGGTCGTCTCGTCATTGCAGATCAAATTTTCAGAGAGCTAGTGCACAGCTCCCTGGATCGACAGAAATAGTTACCATATTAGTTGTCGCCGTGATGATGCCGATGGGCAACGTGAAGATTAAGGCGATGGCGCAAGCGAGGAGGAGTCCCCAGTAGGGCAGCTGCAGCTGGCCTCCGAAACCCTCGCAGGTGAAGAGGGACAGCGCCAACACGAGGACCAGCATCAGGTGGAACCACCACTGCGGCACAGCCTTGTAGTTCCTCTTCATGATCCTGGTGTGCACGTCCCGCTCCTTGCCCTTCTCTGTCGCTGCCTTTCGCCAGAGGTCGAAGATCTCCCTGCATCAAATAAAATGCGAAGCATAAGGCATAAGCTAATTTTATTGGGAGTATTTTGGAGCGTATGGCAGCTTGTCTGTCTATAACCTTACTTGCCATGGTAGAGCGCGACGTGCGAGAGCGTGGCCATGAGGCCCGCGAAGCCGAACCCGTAGTTGATGGCGAAGAGCACGCTGAGGTTAATGCGGCTGTAGGCGTTGTACTCGTTGAGGTTGAGCGTGAAGGCTTTGGGGTCAAGGATGCGGTTGGTGTCGTAGCGCTCGCCAGCGGCGTCGAAGACGTGCGACGAGATGATGGGGAAGCGCTTGGCGTTGTAGGCGTTGGTCCAGTAGAGGAACGGCACGGCGACGTAGTTGTTGAAGGCGAACCCGACCATGATGTTGAAGATGGCGAACGCCGGCGAGGCAAGCGGGTTGCCGATGAACCCCGCGACGGTATTCCAGTCAAGGCCGAAGGAGCCGACGCCGAGGCCCTTGAGCCCCGAGCCGATCTGCTGCGCCGTGACGGAGTCCTTGTAGAACCAGCACAGCGCCGACATGGTGCTGGCCGCTGGGAACAGGTAGCTCGGGATCAGGTAGTAGGCGAAGCTGCAGACCATCACGATGATGAAGAATTGCAGCCGTGTCAGCTGCCCCTTGCGCCTCTTCTCCTCCTCGTGCATCGCCCTGCAGAGTGATACAGATGCATACTCTGTATATCACAGTATGTTCACGAAGCTACGTGTTTATATCGATCAATGCGTACCTGAAAAGAGTGACCTGGACAAGGTTTATTGGCCACCACATGTAGGCTGAATCAACCAGGTACGTCCGAAACAGGCCAGCCCATCCGTACCCAAGCAACTGAAATTAAGGAATTTGTGTTGGACAATCATTCTGCAGGTTCCACACAAAAAAGTTATGGAGGGAATTAATGAATCACCTGGGTTGTTTGTGCGAGCAGCATGGCCGCGTAGGGGTTGATCTGCCGCTTGTAGAAGACCTTGACGATGGCGATGATATTCATGGCATACACGCCGCTCGCACCGGCGCCGGCGAAGATGGTGATGAGGCAGTGTTCCTTGAGGCTGAAAGGGCCCGGGTTGAGGGAGAACGACCAGCCGATGACCGGAACGCGCATGAGCTTCACCGGCAGCGTCGACGCCATGAACCGGCCGATGGGCAGGGTCGCAATCTGCACCACCACTGTGCCGATGGCCAGCTGGTTGGACCGGTACATGAAGAACTCGTTGACGAAGGCCAGAAGCACGCAGGACGACATCCCCAGCACCCATGTCCGGAACGTCAGGCATGGCTCCGACGGGTCGTCGGTGATCGGAACCGTGTTCCGGACCTCCTCAATCGGGTGGTCGTTCACCTCTTCTTCTGCATCGTCGACTGCAGATTGGTCATCATTCGGAGTAGTAACATCGGAATGCATCGACAGAGAATAACCAAGAACGAAATGTGCTCGGAACGGGCAAACGTACAAGGGGTTTCCGCCATCGATCGGAATGTGCTCGCCGGACTGCTGGCCTGCCGGCCTACGAAAAGTTGGCGGTCCTCTCCACGGTGCACGCGAGGACCATGCACACCGTGGTCGGATTGTCTTGCTGTACTAGGCACCTCCTCCTTCCAGTTTGTCTCCGGTTTCTAAAATAGGCTGGCTATTGTTAGAAAACAGTCTCTGCATGAGCTCACTTCTTCCTGGGGTCTTAGACCGTGGATCCAGTAACCATGTAACCTGGAAGACGCTGGAGTTGTTGGTAGTTCTTAGCAGGTTTTTCGCCGTTTGTCTCGGTCACTCAGCAGCGGGTCCACGAGCATAAGGTTTGTGTCTGTTATGGCAGCCACGCCGTTGTCATAGCCAAATCTAACCAAGAAAAAAAAATAGCGTGCTATAATAAAATAGCGCCGGCTTAAACTACGATATTGGCGTGCTATATCGCACTATAGTGCGACTATTAACGAAACATTGTATACTCACTACAGGAAACGACAAAAAAATTGTATATCGCACTATAGTGCGACTATAGAGGAAGGGGAGGAAGACGGAGCTCGGAGCGATCGCGGAGCGTCTCAGAGAAGCGGTGGCCAGGAGGAGCTCGGTGCTGTCTGCGGAGGCGCAGCCCTTCTCGCCGCGCTCAGGTACGATCCCCGCGGTGGTGGATGGCCGAGCTTTCAACAGCGATTCAGACGGAGAGTCAGATTGGTTTCAGATGGTACGTGGTAGAGCGATCCGGATACCATCCCGCTTGGATCCCTTCGAATCGAACACGAGACAAGATGTTGTACGGTCTCCGTGCGAGGGCAAAAGTTCGTCGCCGGTGAACCTCTCTTCTCGATCTCCGGCGAGATTGCAGGGAAATCCAGGGGATGATTTGGTGATTGGTGTGGGGAAAACGCGTGTTTCGATTTGAACATTGGGCCGCAGTGAGCCCCAGCGACACCGAAGGGCCGTGGCCCTGGAGGACGAAGTGGTGAAGGAGGTGGCGATTAGGGTTTCGTCTGGTGACGGATTCCCAAATCGAACACAATTCCTATCCCCACTTCTCTCGCACCTCTAGAGCTCGACGGCGGCGGTGGGGATCTGTGAGCCAGCATCGAGCCAAGTTCGGGTTGATAGGCAGAGTTCGGAGGTCGAAGAGATGCAGGGTGGTGGGAATGGCGGCGGAGGAGATAGCAGAGGCGCAGGGAACAACTTCAACAACTTCGCCGACAGGCCCCCGCCGAGACAGTTCCAAGGTAACTACCAATACAATCAGAATAGAGGGCAGTATCCGAATCAGAACTTCCACCCCAACAACCAGTACAGAGGGCTGAATCAGAATTAGAACCCAAACTTTCAATATCAGCATCGTTACAACTCTGGGAATCAAAGGAATTTGCCTCCGCAGAACAACCAGCAGCGCTCTGTTTCTGCAGATTCAAACACTGTTCAAACAGGAGGGCAGAACAAGACATATGTGCCAAAGCCAACATCCAGCGCTGGGACAGTGGACAAAGCAAAACAGAAGGAAGCTACGGTTGGTTCAGGTTCAGAGGGAGTTTCTGCTAAATTACAGTGTTTCAAGTGCTACAATCATGGAGTTCATGTGACAAAAGATTGTGATGTTCTCTGTGTGAATTGCGATAAAGTCTCACATATCTCTGACAAATGTGTGTGGCTACACCAGAGGAAGCCCATTGCATCCTTTGTTGGTTTTGGGGGAGAAGGACTTGGCTGTTTCGTGGCTGAACATGCCAAGGAATTGGCGTCAGGTGCTAAAGGGAATGTTGTGTCTTTGATCAAGATCAAGGAAGGATCCAAAGGAGAGATATCTGCGGAGAATCTGGAGTTGGGTCTCGCAAGCACCTATCCCTGGAGGTGGACTTGGAAAGCAAAAATGTTGCAGCTAGGGCCTTCCTAGTTGGTTTCCCATCTGTGGCCAAGATCAATGAAGCCTCTATCTACGATTGGGTTCCGTTGAAGAAGGTAGACATGATGGTGAACATTAAACTCTGGACAGATGAATCTCTGGCAGCAGGAAAGCTAACAACAGTTTGGGTCAAAGCGAAGGGAGTGCCAAAAATACTGAAAAACTTTCATGGTCTGTGTGAGGTTGGCTCCACACCGGGGCTACACCTTGAAGCTGATATGCAACTTCTGAAGAGTACTGGACAAGTGAGGCTAAAGGTTGGGTGGTGGATCATCTAAAAATCCCCAAATGGACTCAACTAGCCACATCAACACCTTGAAGCTGATATGCAACTTCTGAAGAGTACTGGACAAGTGAGGCTAAAGGTTGGGTGGTGGATCATCTAAAAATCCCCAAATGGACTCAACTAGCCACATCAAAATTGTACTACTACAGGATTTACTTTCAGCTTGAGGAGATAGTTGAAATGGGATGGGACATAGCAGAGGAAGAATTCTTGCAGGACTTTGAGGATGTCATGGACAGTCAACCAGAGAAACCTAGTGACAGAGACCCCAAAAGGCAGAAGAGTAGTGAAAATGTAGCTCCTTCCCCCTCGGGGCAGCTCATCATTAATGAGAAGCAAGTAACAGCCAATACTCGGACGAGAATAGCTCTGGAAGAAAGGGAACAAAGTTTGAGGGAACAGGATGAAGAAGACATTAGAATTAACAAGGAGAAAACTGGGAAAGTGCTTCTACCGCAGCTAAACGAAGAGACAAACAAGGTAGTAGATGTGGAACAGATAGGGGACACCACAGAAGAGGCAGTTGAGTCTGAGAATGAGAGAGTGAAGCTATCGAATGAAGAAATGTATGAGGATTTTGATGCATCGCAGTCAGAGACTTTCAGTGAACAGGTCAGATCAATTAATGAGAGAGGAAAGAAGACAATGAGTAACTCGCAGGAAGAGAATGGTCCGAGGTGTAGTGGTAGGCTTGCCACGAAGAACCCTGAAGATAAACCGGTGATGGACCCTGCAAAGAACATTAAGGCAAAGAACCTGGACAAATATGAAGGTAACAGCTCAGTCATTCCCACGGTTTTAAATTCGGATGATCAGACTTTATTAGACATTGCTAGACTAATAGGTGTGGACTTAGGAACTTTTGTGGATATGGTTGAGCATAATTTAAATTTGATCAGATTACAAGAGCAAGCTAGAGTTTCTATGTTTGGGGAAAAGGTTAAGGTTGCACGCAATAATATAGAACCTGATAGTACACATCTAAATCCTAGTGATATAGATGCTGTACTACAGGAACTCATGACTATGAACAAAGATGGTTTGGAGGAAGAAATGGAACAATGTAATTTCCTGGGAGGTCAAATTATCAGTCCAAATAGGGGTCTGACAAATAAACACTCGGTTGAGGTTTATTCTGTCAAATCACCTGTGAGGACGGTGGTGAAGAAGCGTGGAAAAAAAATGTTAAATGGTTTTATTTGGAATTCCAGAGGGGTGGGTGATAAGGGTAAAAGAGATTTTGTTAGTGAATCTGCTCGTAATTATAAACTAGACTTTATTGGTATCCAAGAAACAATGAGACAGGATTTCTCTGAATCAACCTTGTTGTCTATAGGTGGAGAAATCCCGTTTAATTGGTCTTGGACTACCTCTAGAGGTCGACCTGGAGGTATTCTGTTGGGAATTAACACTTACACTTTAGAAGTTTTAGAAAAGGAATCTGGGGATTATTTTGTAAGAGTTTTGGTTTGTAGTAAAGTTAAAAATTTGACTTGGAATCTTGTGGTTGTCTATGGTGATGCCCAGCCTACTAGAAAAGCTAAATTTCTAGTTGAGTTGGTACATATCATCAAGAAATCGCAACTTCCGATTTGCATAGCGGGAGATTTTAATCTTACCAGAAGAGCTATTGACAGAAACAAACTGGGAGGCTTTACCAGATGGAGTATGTTGTTTAATTCTATTATTGCGCAAGGAGAGCTAATGGAAATTCAGCTTAGTGGGAGGTAGTACACCTGGTCCAACAACCAAGAGGATCCCACCTTTGCTTTGTTGGATAGGGTACTTGTTTCTCCTTCTTGGGAAGAGAATTTTCCTTTAGTGACAGTGACTGCTTTGACTAGAGACCTCTCTGATCATGTGCCCTTGTTGATTTCAACAGGGGAGAGCGTGAAAATTCAGAGGAGCTTTAAGTTTGAGAATTGTTGGTTTCTTAGAGACGATTTGGAAAAAATTATAGCCAGGGTATGGAACCAAGAGGTTAGGGGTTGCTCGAGTATGGATAAATGGCAAAACAGATTCGAAAATGTTAGGAAAGCTTTGAAAGGTTGGAACATAAATTTTGAGAGTGCTAATAGGAAAATTAGGAAGAAACTCACGGCTGATATTGATGAGCTAGATAAAAAAAAAGTGAGACAAACGGCCTGTCGCTAGATGATTGGAATCAGTTGCAACAATGTCGTAATGATCTCAGCAAAAATTTAAAGGAAAAGGAGGTTAAATGGTTGCAGAGGTCGAGAGAAAAAGAACTGTTGGAAGGAGATAGTAACACCAAATACTATCACTCTAAGGCAAACAGGAGGAGAAGGCGCAATAGAATAGTTAGCCTTCATCAAGATGAAGGGGTGATCGAAGGACAAGAGAATTTGAAAAAGTATATTACATGCTTTTACAAAAAACTATTTGGCCATCCTGATCATACTCAGATACGTTTAGATACTGAGGGAGTCGACAAAATTGGAATCTATGAGGGTGAAGCCCTGATAAAAAGATTTAGTTTGGAAGAAATTAAGAATGCAGTTTGTGGCATGGAAAAAACAAAGCTGCTGGACCGGATGGTTTTAATGCAGATTTTTATCAGAAATTTTGGAATATTGTTCACAAGGAACTGTTTTCCTTGGTGAATGATTTTTTTCGATAACAAAGTGAACATAGACAGAATAAATTATGAAAAATGATTTTTGGTACAAAGTGAACATGATTACCTTGGTACCGAAAGTGAACATGATTACCTTGGTTTTAATCATGTCTGCATCAGACATGATTCAAAAATACAGACCCATCTGTCTTTTGAATGTTGTCTTCAAGATCATAACAAAAATGATTGTTAATAGACTAACCTTAGTGGTACCCAAAGTCATTAAAATCACTCAGACAGCTTTTATCAAGAATAGATATATCATGGAAGGAGTGGCGATTTTACATGAAGTACTGAATGATTTGCATGTTAGAAAAGCTCCTCGAGTCCTTTTCAAGATAGACTTTGAGAAGGCATTTGATAAAATCAAATGGCCATTCTTATTGCAAGTTCTTGAAATGAAAGGGTTCCCAAGCAAATTTAATGATATGATTATGAAAATAGTCTCGGGAGGGAAAGTTGGGGTGAAAGTAAATGGAGAAGAAGGAAGTTATTTTAACACACACCAAGGGCTGCGGTAGGGAGACCCTCTTTCTCCTATACTTTTTAACCTTGCAGCTGATGTGTTAGCAATCATGCTAGATAGAGCAACGACACACAATGTGGTTAGTGGCCTGTCCTGTCACCTGGTAGATAAGGGGGTGTCGATACTGCAATATGCAGACGACACGGTCCTGCTACTACAGGATAACTTGGAACAAGCTAGAAACCTTAAATTTATACTTTGTCTTTTTGAGCAAATGTCGGGGCTGAAAATAAACTTTCACAAAAGTGAAGTTTACTGCCTTGGCATGGATCAGGATAGAAAAGATCAATTTGAGGAAATCTTAACTTGCAAAGTAGGATGTCTATCGATGAATATCTTGGGTTCCCATAGATGAGACTAGACTGAATAACAGTGAATGGGATCCTTTGGGAGAGAAATTAATGAAGAAACTTGGTTGTTGGGATGGTAAGAATATGTCGTTTGGGGGGAGATCTCTGTTGATTATAACTTCTCTCTCCAGTGTTCTTTTATATATGTCATCTTTTTATAGGATCCCTGTGGGGTCTAGAAAGAAGTTTGACAAGATTCAGTCGAGTTTTCTGTGGAGTAATTTCCTAGGTAAAAAGAAATATCATTTAGTCAAATGGAAGATGGTTTGCCTTCCGAAAGAACAAGGAGGATTGGGAATTATTGATCTGGAAATCATGAATATTGCGCTCCTGGGTAAATGGTTGTGGAAATTATTTAATGAAAAAGGCTTATGGCAAACAATCCTCTTCAACAAATATTTGAGAAATACCACTTGTCATCAGGTTTGAGAATAAGTGGCCAGTTGAGCCGATAGAAGTGATTCACCGTATTTGTTATTGGATTGATTGGTGGGCAAATTTGCAGGGATCGGAGGACGCAAAAATGGAGCTACAGCGGGGCGCAAGGCTGCTGGCGCGAGTCGCGGATGAAGTGTTCAGAGGATCAAGAGGATGGGCGACCTGGAGGCTAAGGCTGGGTGAAGGTTGGTTGAAGTGGAAAAAAGAAAATTGAAGAGGGAAGATGCTCTTGGCGGTAGTATCAGTTTTTAGGTCCTTTATAGTTGTTCGCCTGATGTTTTCGTTTAGTTGTGTTGAATTGAGAGTTGCTGCAAGTAGCTCGTTTTTGGCTGTAAGTTTGAATTCGCTGGGTTTGTGGAGGTTTTGGTGGTGGTTGCGTTGTGGTGGGACCTTGTAATAACTGGTTTCTATTAATGGAAATCAGGGAAAACCCCTTTAAATTCATAAAAAAGGAAACGACGGAATAGCCGAGCGCTTAAGGTATGCCGAGCGGAACGCTCGGCATACAAACCTGTATGCCAACAGTATTACAACAACTCTCGGCAACTAAACACGCTCAGCATATAGCATGTATGCCGAGGATTTTCTGCGAGTCACGCTCGGCATATATGGACGCTCGGTATATGTTCCCTGTATGCCGAAGGTCACGCTCGGCATACACGAACGGCGTCTGGCGGGGCCGTCACGGTGCTTAATGTACGCCGAGCGCCACGTGGATGTTATGATGTAGTATATGTCGAGCGTATCAGCTCGGCATACACTCATTTTTTACTTTTATTTTCTAACCTACCATTCAAAATAATTATGTGTTGTTTATTAAATATATTTTATTGGTCATAATACTGCAGTATTTATATCATTTTTTTCAACCTTTTATCCCCTCTCTTTCGTCACGTTCGACTTGACCCCCACATCGGTTGCACCAAAGTCAAACTTGTGAACTTGGTATCTAGTGCTAAGCTGTACGCAAACTTGGTTTTAATGTTCCTATGGCCTACTCTAACACAACCAAGTAAAAAATTCCGTTGGTCTACTCCTTTTCGACGTCAGTCAAAGGGGTAGACGAAGTGGGTCAAAGTGTTAGGGTTTGGCAGCCGTGGGGTCGCCAAAGGGTCGAAATACCTCAGAATCTTGCGTGGAGCCCTCACATATGTATACAAGTGTTTTGGGTTATTGAGATATCCAAAATACACCTCTCAAGTGTGAACCACTTCACACGCCACACTTATCCCGCACGAAGGTTCTGCTCTTCTAGGTCGAAACTCCCATTTCGGGTGCAACGGATGGAATCATGCGATAACATGGGGCCAAAGTTGGTTTTCCATATTTCTATTGTCTATCCTAACACAACCATGTAAAAAAGTCCATTGAGCTACCCCTTTCGACGCCCGTAGAAGGGGTAGACGACACGGTTGACTTTTGGTCAACGGTTAGGGTTTCCGAGCAAAGTGGGGGCCTCTGGAGAGTCGGAGTCACACCAAAATCTAGGTGGTGTCCTAAAATATCTATATAAGTGTGGTGGTACATTTGAAGATTGAAAGGACAAGGATGTCGCCTAAAGGGGGTGAATAGGTGATTTAAAACTTTTCTGGTTTAGACTTGATAATTGCGGAATAAAACTAGGTGTTTTAATTAACAAGCCAACAATCTAAATATACTAGGCTCACCTATGTGCACCAACAACTTATGCTAAGCAAGACAAGCAACAAAGTGATAGCAAGATATAATACTTCAAGCACGAAGGCTATCACAATATAAAGTGCATAAGTAAAGAGATCGGGTATAGAAATAACCGAGGCACGCGGAGACGAGGATGTATTCCCAAGTTCCTCCCTTTTAGGGGAGTACGTCTCGTTGGAGGGTGTGAGTTTCATACTCAAACGCCACAAATGGCCTCACCCTATTCTCCGATGAACCTTGCCCAAAAGCTCGGTTCACCTTCCACTATTGATTTCCCTTTTGGGCGGAAATCGAGTCCCGTACAACAATCTTGAGGCACAACCCACAAAAGGATTGGGAGCTCCCAAGTGGCCACAAAAGGCCTCAACTGCCACAAAAGTCATCTAGGGTCCAAAGACCCAAGAGTAACAAGCTCACAAACTTTCACTTCCATGAATCCTCGTGGAGAGCACAAACCGATGCACAAAAGCAATGGCAAGAACACAAGAAGTTCTCAAGTCCTTCACTCTCAAATCCCACCAAAAGCAACTAATGCTTGTGGGGGGAGAAGAGAGGAAGAACAAAGAAGAGAACCACACAAGAATTCCAAGATCTAGATCCACTAGGTTCCCCTCACTTAGAGAAGAGATGGATTGGTGGAAATATAGATCTAGATCTCCTCTCTCAAATCCCTCAAAGATATGCAAGAATCATGCGAGGAATTGAAAGAGAGAGGCAAGCTTTCAAAGGTCAACAATGGAGGTGAGAGAGGGGGAAATTTCGTGCTTGGAAGAGCTTACACTTTGGGGAAGAAGGGGGGCCTTTTTATAGGTCCCCAGAAAAAGAGCCGTTGCAGGAAACTTACACCGGAGAATCCGGTCCAGGAGGGCCGGAGACTCCGGTCTGGGCGGAGACTCCGGACCCAAAGGGGCGGAGACTCCGGCCCCAACCGGAGACTCCGAGGTCACTCCGGACCCACTCCGGCCTCAAGGCAGAGAGTGCCGTCGAGTTGCTCGCTTTGCAGCAAAACCTGATAGGCCGGAGACTCCGGCCCCTGAGCACCCCTGAGGCCGGAGGCTCCGGCCTAGGCAAAACAGCAGCAAAACTACAAAACCTGAAATGCAATAACTTTCTCGTTCGAACTCCAAATCAGGTGAAACCAATTTTGTTGGAAAGGTAGCGACAAGAGCTTTCCTACAAATATTAAGAACCATAAATAGAGTTAAGTTGACACACATGGGAAGGTGTGGAACTTTCCTCACGGATAAACCGATAATATTTCCAACACGAAAACACAACAAGTTTTCCATCCGGACTCCGATTTCGATGATCTTGGGTTTGTCGGAAACGCAATGAAGAGCTTTACAAGAACATGCATAGAAACATCATAGTCCATCATGTGAGGAGTAGACCATAAGGAGAGAGTTTGACCTCTCTTAGAAAAGACGCATCGGTAAAACCTCCAACATAAAAAACGCAACAAGATATTCATGAAATCCGTTTTTGATGAACTAGAGCTTGGTATGGAGATGAACTCAAGCTCTGAATCCTCACATGGATAAAAGCCAAATAAGAACTAAGAAAGATGATATGCAAGTATGCAAAGGTTTGAGCTCTCCACAAAGATGCGATCAAGTTACTCCCTTGAGAGCCCCTCTTGATAGTATGCCGTCTATCCTATAACCCGGTCTCCCACTAACACCATGAGACCGGTAAAATAGAAACCCTATCAAGATCATACCTTTGACTTGCGCATTCCACTTGAGCTAGATGATGACGATCTTTATCTCTTCAAGTGGACCACCTTTCTTGATTGCGCTTTCTAGCACATGCTTGATGAAGACTTCTCTAAATACTCCCTCATACACCATTATGGGAGAGCCTCGCTTAGCTCCGTCTTCATGAATCCACTTGCGCTTTATCTTCTTCTCTTGATGTATAAGATGGCTTGGAGCTGAACAAGAATATTCACTCAATCTTCTTTTCCAAGCCATGCTTGCAATAAGCTCATCTCTAGATGACCATTCTTCATATAAACCCTCGGATAGAGCCTTGGTCATCATATACTCCTCTAGAGTCCAACATATGAACTCCAATCTTTTCTCATGGACAAGATCTATAAAGATATCTCAATGCAAACATTAATCCATAGAGATTGTCATTAATTACCAAAACCACACATGAGGGCACATGCACTTTCAAAGATCCAACATGAAACTCCTAGGTGTGAGACAATTCTTAAAACGCTATGGCGTGCTATAAGCGGCGGTATAATGCGCTATTTTTCCATAAATCTAACACACAACAGTCATATACCTACAACGTTGCTAATTTCTCTTCAAATGTTTAGTTGACAAATTCTACACATGGGACCCACTACATGCAAAAAGTAAGTAAAATATCTCCGTTCTCTCTCTCTTCTCCTATTATTTCCATTTAGGGCTCGTTTGACACCCATCATTTCACTTCATTTGGCAGAAATGAAATTTCATTTGGAATGGGAAATGATAAGGTTAGGGATAGAAATTGACATAACAAACAATAGCTATTTGCTGAAATTCCAAATGAAATGACATGTCCAATTCCATGACAGCCAAACAGGTTGTGTATGGAATTACAAATGAATTCTATGATTCCAGCTTGAAGTGATGGGTACCAAACGAGCCCTTACTTATCTATGTATAGGTGCTTGACATGTGGGAATGATATAACGTGACAAAATATCGTCAAACAGATGCCCCGGTCAAGTTGAGCATGGGGCGGAGCTAAGTAATCTCAGCTTGATGAATTTATTTTTATCTAGCGTAAGTAATTACTGCAGCCGCAATTCTGAACCAGGTAATATTTGTTCTCAAAAAAATAGAAACAGGAAATTAGTTGCGAAAATCCTTGCCAATATAAATAGAACACCCCAGCTAAGATCATACAGCGAGCGACCCATGTTTAACACATTTGAAGCGATACAATGCCAAAAGAAATATGATGTGTATATATATAGTAGTGAAATAGGGGCACAAATTACACTTTTAGCGAAACCATGCTACCAACAAAATAGTAAAATTACGTCAAAACCATTCCACGGATCGAATATTGGGTGGTGTGACGAAACCAAGGTACCGATGTAAGAGATGGAAAATTCAGACGCGAGTCCATGCCACGAGTGAACCGTATAAATATGGCCAGCGCTAGGCGTAGGTTGCTCTAAAGGTGGCAAATTTAGGTCCCTCTCCGCACCGTCGGATCACCATCTACCGTCCAAAAAATTAGTGCAGCTCACTTTCTGTTTTAGTCCCTGAAGTTTTTGAGAATAAACCCACACTACACATCGCATTGCCCCCTGCCTTCTCGATATTTACAACAAAAATGACACGGTTGTGTTTCACTCTGAGTGTTGATTTTTTTTTCTAGTATTGCAACAAAATTTCTTCCCCATATACAAAAATAAATAAATATTGCAACAAATTGTCGCAATATTTCGAAAACAAGTAATGCTACAATTTTTTAACTAAACAACAACCTTTTTTTCTGCAGATTTCTTTGAAACAAAAATCGCCAGCAATTTCAACAAAAACCACAAGCTCTTACAGCAATATGTTTGTGGGAAATAAAAGGTGAGTGATCAACAATCTTGTTGTTGCAGATTCATTTGCAATAAAATCACGAACTATTTCAACAAAAATCACAAGCAGTGACAACAACAAAATCATGTGTTTGCAACATTTTGAAAAGACGGTACGACAACATTCAAATGAAACACCTCTCGTATACTTTCACAACATTTGGCATGTGCGTTCGCAACATATCAGGTGACCTTATGCAACATCACATTTCGGTCATATCGAACCATCGTTCGTGGCGGCCCCGGACCCGCGCATTCGGTACCGCCAGCCACAAATTCTGGCTCACCGGAGACACATCGGCGCTAGATCCTACGATCTCGGCTTTATTCCCACAACTCCATCGTTCCATTTTGCTGAACTGCGCTAGAGAAGCCCTGCTGGGGGTCGCGCGAAGATTTGTTCCTGTTGTCTACAGGGCAATGCAGTCAAACACTGGCATCACTTCTTTAACTATTTTCCATAGATCTCATCACCGGCCACGCATAGTATAGAATGACAGATAGTCAGATACCCGATACCTCAGGTGGCTGCAGCAGTATTCCCAGGACGGTGCCGACCCCATCTGGGTACCCGCGGCATGCATGCACAGTCGACATCACAAAAATAATCAAGACGCCACCACACCAATTCACCAGGAGACATCCACAAGTTTTATCAGCAGCCTAGCACTAGCAGCCGAGACAAGTACAGTGCAGTAGTAGCAGCTTCATAAGCATCAGCAACTTAATTTTGTCCCAGAATGCATGCCTTGATCAATCTTGTGGTGTTGTCCATGGTAATGGCGTCACTCCTAGATGCAGTCTCCTCAACAGCTACGTCAGTTGCTGCCAATACAACGGCGAGCACGAGCAGAAACACGCCGGCCCTGCCGCCGTTCGGCTCGAACCACACCGTCGGCGACGGCGCTGGGTGGTTCTTTGATGCCAAAGCCAATGCCTCGGCGGCCAACTACTCGGTCTGGGCTACGAACTGCACCTTCTACCTCGGCGACTACCTCAGTATGTAACTATGTCCCTAGGATGCCCGGGTACGGCGATACGGATACCGATACCGATACCGCGATACGCCGATACGCCGATTTTTCAAAAACACGGATACGGGGATACGTTTGTATATATATAATTAAGTTAATAATATATATAAATTAGTGATTTTTTGTACGAGAATGAGAATCTCTACTATATAATATGTCTTGAGGTGATGGTGCGTTTTCTCTTTCCAGTTTTACCCCTGTCTTTTTGGGAGATATTACCCACTTTGCCATCAGTAAATTAAAAAACGGTTCGGAAGGAGTGTTTCTACCCAATGTCCGTACGTCGTGCAACTTTTGCAATTTAGCCCCTCTAAATTTCGGAAATCAACCCGCGATCCCAAAACCCGTTGACCCACGACACCCGTTCACACGATCCCCTCCCTCACTCTCGTCCCAGCGGCGGCAACGACGGGAGACGCAGCGGCCGCCGGCGGAAGCCTCGAGTTTCGCTGTGCTCGTGATTACTCCCGGGCCGGCCCTGCCTCCACTCTGCTCCAGCGCCGACGACCCACAACAGCGCCGCCAAGCACGTCCTCGATGGTAACTCTGCTCCCCGCTGTCATGGATCCCGGCCGAGGTCCCCGCGATCCAGCGACGGCGGACACAGCTCTTAGCGACGGTGGCCATGCAGTGCCGCCGCCGCCTCGCCCCTCTGATGAGCCACTTCCCAGAACCCGAATCGCGTCTGTCTTCCTCCCTCTCTTACTCTGCCTCTATCCTCCGTCCCCAAGACGTGGAGTCTGCAGCCAAGGTGCACGACGGCAGCTTGGTTTCACTCTTAGCGCCGACTAGCGGAGGAGGTGAGGATACGACCAGAGTTACTGGTGGTCGACGTGCTCCAGCGGCCAGTTCCGTCCGTGATACGCTTAGAAGGTGCTCGGTGCAATGCCTGACATGGTCCGAAGTTAGCGCTGAGTACACATGGGGTTCTGGCGACCTTGGAGAGGTGCTTCTCGTGGTGACAGTGGGGCGTCGGCCGGAGTTGCTGGTGGCCGACGCGCTCCAGCGGCCACATCCGTCTGAGACTCCACCATGTCGAGACTGCTTTCCAGGTTCTTTCTTCACCGGCCATTGTTGGCCTGTTCTTTCCATGACAGCGGAAGGATCATCAATAGGTTAGCAGTAAAGAATCAGTTTGATGTACTGCTTAGTTCTACTCTGCAGCCTTTAATTTTCTATAAATACCAGCTTCTCTCTGCCTTCTTCAATGACAAGCCATACCGTGCTGAAGAAGGAGAGAAGCTAATTCAGAAACAAAAAACAAGGACAAGAAAACTCTGCAGTGATGCTCCGTATCTGCCTAATCTGATCTCCCCAATTTCTGTTTATTTTTTCAACAGATACTACTTGATTTTGGGACACGTCGTGAGTCGCTAGCGGCGGATATGAAGAAGGGCACAGAGGCAGAGCCCGCGGGCGTCTTCTTCGCAACAGGCACACAGGGCGTCGCCCATGAAACAATCTTCTATTCTCAGGCATCTTTAATAGAGCCTTTTTAGGCATCTTTAAAAGAGCGTGCATGTGCTTTGTAACAATAACAATTAAAAATATTCAAACGTCAAATTAGTTTTGTTTTGTTATTATTGTGGTTCCGTAGTGAAACATGGCAGCACTGGGTAGAGATCTATGAGATGTTGTTGATTTATATTTTGAGCAGTGAAAATTGATCTGCGAATCTGTAACTATTAGGTAAGTTGTACATGTCAATTTTATGCTGAGTCAAGAAGAATTTCGGATGCAACGGACACAATATGTTTGCAGATATGGCTCACAGACACGGCCTTTGCTTGTAAGGATGGCACTCATATTTTTTTGACTATCTATGTCACTAAAATTCTGTCTTAGAGGTAGTGTACATTAGTATAGGTGTAATTTTGTTTGCTGATATACTTATGTTTGAAGTATGACCAGAATAAGATGTACAACGAAACAAAGAGACGAGTGGAAAACCTTTTGTCAAGGCACAGTCGAATAACAATGGTTTTGCTAGCACATCCGGTGTCTCAACTTTTCTAAATAAATCGACAAGTGCATTGTGTTGCACTATCTGAATTTGTCATGATCATTTTTTATATGAACTTGATCATCATGTAAGACATGATCATTGTTTCCTGATAGAGTGAGATGAGTCATTTTGCGTGTGCGCAATGGGTCATTTTGTTCGCCCGTGGCAACGCACGGGCATTTTGCTAGTTACTAGTAGTATATAGAAGTCTTCGTGACTTTCTGTACATGCCTGACACTTCCGATAATCATTTGGAGGAATACATGAGCAACATTCAACATCTGGACTGCATTTGATCGAGGCGGATAGCAATGCATCAAGTTCGATGGAGGCGTTTTGTATCCTGATGTATCCGATACGTATCCAACCCTGATACGCAACTTTTTTGCTCTATCCGCGCTTTCTAGCTATGTCCTACTATTTCTTCCGCTGCACTTTGTTGTACCGCTGGTTTCCGGATTCAGGATTCATCTTCTTCTTTTGGTAACATGCTCGTTGCGCATATATATGTTCAGGCTTCAGCACCCGCACTGACAACACGGTCGTGCACACGACCAACGCTACGGTATACAAGCTCTGCGGCTTCCACGGCGACGGCGTCGGTGGCGGGTGGAAGGCAGAGGAGGCGTTCTTGACAGTGATGCTAGCGGCGGAGGGTGCCAACTACTTCTTCTCCGACGCCGGCGAAGGGGAGCACTGCCGCAGGGGATGCGGTTCGACATCACCGTTCGGCACGGCCGTGGCCTCCCACAGGTACCGCCATCGTGCTACGAGCCGCTGTCCGGCACGACAGAAGGGAGGTGCCTCGTCGGGATGGTGCCCGCGTGGGTTTTCATAGTGCTGGCTTTGTTGTTTTGTTGATGCTCTGAATGGTCATCGTTGAGATATACTGTTAATTTTGGATCTTTGTGCCTTCCCTTGTCTGTATCGAAAAAACTAAAAGCAGTATGGGAGCTCTCTTCGAGGCACCATGTTAATCAACACGATTGTAATTATTTTAGTTGTTAGATCTCTAATCCAACATGGATGGCAGCATAATTTGCGTCTTGGCTCTATACTTTCAATTTTTCAAGATGATATGTAATTCGTCTTTTAAGTTTTTTAGTACCTTCGAACTTGTTGCGGCTATGTGCATCTTGGTTATGCAGAGGCTGGATATAATACTTAAACCTTTTAAATAATAAAAGCTCACTTTATCTAAAAAAAGATCTCTAATCCACGGCTTGGATTTAATTAGAAGTCGTACTACCCCTCTATTTTTATTTGCTTTGTAATTTGGGTTTAGTCAAAGTCAAACTTAGTCCAGTTTGACCAAATATTTAGAAAATATATCAATATCTACAATATAAAATATATAGTATTAGAATCATCCTAAAGTATTTTTCATTTTATATGTATTTGGTATAATGGATGTTGATGTTTTTTACTATATTCTTGGTTAAACTTGACAAATTTTGACTTTTGACTAAACCCATAACGGAAAGTAAATAAAAACGGAGGGAGTATCATATTACCATGTGTAGTTACCGATAGAGTCCGTCTCAAATACAATCGATTCGATGTGGCTAGTAAGATACTCCCTCCGATTCCTAATAAGGGTTCGCCAGGCTAACTGCATTCTTAGATCCTTAATCTACTGCTACGATTTAACCAGATATTAAAACTCCTACTATCATATTACCATGTATATACATACTAATTAAAAGAAAAATATGGGACTCCCCTCCACGCACCACCATCTGCGGTGACCCAGCACACCACTGCATGTTGTAGTGTACAAGTCGTTGATGTAACACGCACGGAAGGACCTCTCCGCAAATATTACATCACTCAGAGTAGTACAACAGAAACATAGCCGGTCCAAGGTAACACTATAGGCACCATATTGTGAACAACCAAGGCAATTCTCCGATAAATTGGATACCGACTCTGGCTAGCATTCCAATTGGCTCATCCAATGGTCTCAAGAAAAGAATCACACACCTAAACTTGTGCATTGGATGCTATCTTATCTTCAAGCTTGAATAGGATGTTGGTCATCAAGGTAAAGTTCAGCTGACATATTCGTTCCTTCCTTTCTGATGCTTCAGACTAATTCTAAACAGTTGCGACTTGTTTGACCATGTAACTCGCCTTGATTGCATCTTCCATCATCCGATTGGTCAGCTCTAAGATGTCAATTCTCTTGGTAATACATCTTTCTCCACAATTGCTCTAGATATAAACTCTGACTTTGGTACCTCGACATCCTATGTGATGAGGTGCTTTCATCCAAGTACTTTACTTCTGTCATCCCTTTCTGACTTATCATCATTTGTCTGATGACTTTCTCATCCACTCCTTCTTGTAATATGTTTGTGTATCCAACACAAATTCTCCTTATATATATCCAAGTTCTAATCACGAACTCTTGCTTGGCGGTTAATTTTACCGCTTCCATCTCTAGTAATGCCTCTCAATAGACGATCAACTTCTCCTTTATTCCATTAGAACTGGAAATATGCATGTTCTTCCAGTCTTCATACACCTTTGTCTTCATCCTTATAATACTCTTAGACTCCTAAGTTCTGCTAAACTCATTCTCAAACTCCATTTAACTAGTATCAATACCTCTTTATTGCTCCAACAATAACTTCTTTCACCAAGTTATGACAACCTCATATGTATCCTCCATATTTTCCTTCTTTCCTCTTGATCTTGGACTTCCATGGATAAACTTCATGACTTGATATACAAAAACTTCATAACTTTCCTCCTTGGACATATCTCCTCATGTGATTTTTCTGGCATCATCCTCGATATATCTTTGTCCAACTTGTGGTGATAATCTTTACTGAACTTACTTCGTTCCTCCTCCCTTCCATGGACTGGTGAAATATGTCTCCAAGAACTAAATATGGTATAGAATGTTGTCCATCCCCATCAGTGGCTTCATTGACTTTTGTCTTCTCGACTTCCTTCTCTTCCTGAGCTTGCTTTGCTGACTCATTGTTGTCTCATACTTCTGGGAACACGCCTCTCCCTCACATGAATACTATCTACCTCTAGATCAGTAACATTAAGAAAAGAACTTAATGTGACAATCATGCCATTGTACATCAAATCCTAACTTCATGTACCAACCTAGTCAATCAAAAATCCAATAAGATCCAATAAATCCGAATGCAGTCATATAGCAATCATGCAACATAAGCCCGTAAAGTAAATAGTACTTTGAGTAAAAACATCTCAAAACTACCCAGGCTTAGATGCTATACACTACAATATAGGTTTATATCACCTTATGGTCCTATTCTAACAACTCTTTGACTCAGTAGTTACCCCAATTGGCCATTTGCAAAGGAATAAACTAAGAAAAAGTACTCAAAGAGTAGTTGTGGTCTGGTTTGATTACGTCCAGAACTAAACTTCATGTAAATTGAATTCCTCCATCTGGCTAGAACAAATATCTCCGGCATCTTTGGATCCTTCAGGTAGTTGTTGATTGTACATCTGAAGTAGTATTGTAGCTTCCTTCATTGTTTATGCCATCTCCTAATTTCTTAAGAATCTATACTATACTAAGATGAATCTCCTTTGAAATGAAACTTTAAGGTATTGCCATCCTCTCCATAGTTACCATACTTGTTTATCTCTGGTTCTTCACCATCATCAGACTTCTCCTATCTTCCTGCCTTCACAAACTTACGATAGGGTTCTACTTCATCATATGTCTTCCCATATAGGATGGTGTTATCAATGATACCATATAAGTAACACTGACTTGGATGTATTCTATTGGGTATACTAGCTTGTAGAAGATAATTTCAGACTTGTCATTCCAAGTTGAATAGATATAAGATAAGTAAGTATTAAACCTGTAAAAGAACAGATAAGAAAATTTACTCTAGTTGAGTAAGGGAATTCTATACAAGTGTGATAGTATTATTCTCAAGTGAATAATCATCATCGTTGTAGAAAGATATGGTTTAGATAAGATAACTTCCTATAGCCTTACCAACCTACAAGTCTCCTAAAAGGGTTTTAATCCTAAGGTCGTTTTGCTCTGATACCATCTGCGGTGACCCAGCACACCACTGCATGTTGTAGTGTACAAGTCGTTGATGTAACACGCACTGAAGGACCTCTCCGCAAATATTACATCCCTCAGAGTAGTACAACAGAAACATAGCCGGTCCAAGGTAACACTATAGGATTACAACACTATTCAATACAAAATCTTGAGACCCTCCTTTTATATTGAAGCAAGTCTCTGGCAAATGAAATACAGAAAGATCCAAATCGTAACTCTAAGCTGGATATCAGCTCTAGCTCTAATTCCTGTTGCACTACTGCTGTTGTCACAGCCCTAATCTATTCCATCTGGAATATCTTTATCCAGAGTTGTACTCCTCTTTCCAATAGGCGTTGTCTTCTCCATTAACAATGTGGTCCTCATGTACGTAATTGCGCTGGTGTCGTTGCTCCTCCATTGGCATTGTTGTCGTCGTTCTTCTGTTGACGAAGTAGCACTTGGCTCCTTCCAGCTTCACCAGGTAGACTTGATTCCTTGTTGAAGACCTTCTCGACGTCGTGATAATTATCTGTCAACTCCTTTGCTGTCTCCAAAATCTAAGCAGGGGGTCAACGGGGAAAGGGTGAGCAACTCGAGCGTTACTCAGCAAGTTCAAATAATATAGGAAAGAGTTTTTGTTTTGAATGCACTAGCTACTGCCATGACCAACGGTCATAGCATAATGCATGTTTTGGAAAACATTTCTTCAAAGGTCAAGTTTTATTTCAGAAAACTATGCTCACAGTCTCCACGGGTCTTTAGTCATCACTTGGGATGCCTTTCCCGCAGCGTTCTATAGTTCCTTCCAGGAACACGGATGTGACGGTCACAATTTCTTGTTGTTGACTCTGCAGAGCTGCGTAACTTTACCCATGAGAGAAACCCAACCTTGTTGCCTTTCCGGGCGTACTTTCCCGTCCATACTTCCATGGTATGGGGCCAGGTGTGAGTCCAAAGCCAATCACCGCCCTCTCCGCACAACACATATCCGCCCATTTGTGACGCGGCTGGTAACTAAGACCACTGGCCCGTCACCCCTCCCGAGCTTCTATTCCAGTCACCCCGTCGAGTGGGAAGGTCACGCGCTTTCACGCAGTTGGCCGCCGCAACGGACGCAACCAGGTAATAGCCTGCCGAGGATATGTGAACGAGAGAAGATACGGCTAACTTTTACCGTCCATAGCAGATCTCATGGTAAACGCTTCAATACGGCGCAAGGATCACTGTGACATTGGTAATTAATCCTAGGTATATACTTTCCCGTACAATGGAACCTCCACCACAACATCATACCGTGGTTCCATTGCCAGCCAACAAATATATATATAGCAATTCACATCATTCGAAAATAGGTTTTTCTCTTTATGCAGATGATAAATATATAGTATTTTATAAATACTTTGATAAAAATATTTCAACGGACATGCAAGAATGAACTTGCCTGTGGTAGAAATGGCCGTTCAATCCTTCGGGGTTCTAGGGTTTGCGGTAAAACCCCGAGTTCTGAAAATAGCAAGGTAATCCCGTTAAGGACTACACAAAACTCTGGCAGCATGCTATTATGCATAATCGTGATATGCATCGTCACCCCAAAATTCCCAAGTTGCGGATTTAAGACTTTTTGGAGTGTTTGGAAGTTTTTAATTATTTAAAGAGTTTGACAACAATTTTTTATGAGGAATAGATTTTAAAGTGATTAAATTTTAATAGTTAAACATAATTGAACTTCAATACTTCATTTTCCCATATTATTTTCTTTTAGGAAAATAGTTTTGAAAAAGAATTTCAAATCATTTCCACTTAAGGATCTTTGAATTTTATCCACAAAATATTTTTCAAAACTTCAATTAAAACTTATATTAAAATTCCTCATAATTTATAGAGTGTGTTGACTATTTTTAGCTGATTTTTGTTCCTTTGGTTTGGGAGTTAGAATTCATTTAAATTTGGATAATTTTATTTGGTGAATTTACCAAAATGTCCCTAGACCTATTTGGTTGGACCAAACCACTTGGGCTGAGCCCAACAAGCTACTGGGTCGAACCCGACCCAGCTTCTCTCTCTCACCCCCGTGCGATTTCCTCTCTCCCTCTCGTTCCTCTTCCTGGCGATGCGCCGCCGCCGCGCCACGCCATGCTCGGCACCGGCCGACTCTGGCGATGCCGCTGCCCGGCACGAGCTCCGCCTCCTCCTACTACCTCGATTCCCCACCACTAAAGCCTCCACCTGCGCCTCCATGCCCGCTTGGGACAAACCCTAACCCTAGCTCCGCCACGGCTCCTCAGCTCCGGCTGCCATGGCTGCTCCTGCTCGCTCTCCATTTCTCGATTCACTTCACCGCCACCACTCCAGGCTCTCACCACGACCACGACCTCACCTCGAGCCTCTGCTCGACCACTTGCTCCACCCCACCGCCATGGCCTACCTCTCCTCCACTTCAACCTTGATGCCGGTGGGACGGTGCCCTGGTGCAACCCCGGCGTTGACCACGAGCTCCTGCTTAGCTACCTCGACACCCTCGAGCCCTTGCTCGACCGCCTGTGCTACTACGCCGCCAAGGTCTCTCTGGTGGTCACGGTGGTTGGTGCGGTGGTCTGCTGCTGATGCTACTGTCGCCGACGGGACGGCGGTGTTGCCGTCACCGCAACCACGGCGACGTGTGCTCCTGCATCTACTTCCTCTACTACACCTACACCAACTTCTCCACGCTCTGCCTCGGCTACAAATCCACGAGGTGAGTTAACTGCTGTGACTGGCTGTGTGCAAACGAACTGTCGTGGTCTGAACAATTTAGTGGTCGATCTAGTGGTTCTGGGGTTCATCCAGGGATGAACTGGTGCATGTGATCGTGTTGCTAGTTAGGTGTACGTGCTTAGGGATGCTCCTGTTTGGATGTGTTGCACATCCAAGGATCAGTGGCTCTAAGGTAAAATGCGGTTAGATGTCTAATGCAAGTTCTTGTGCTGTTGGCTTAGGCTTTGGTCTCTGACAGAATGGCTAACTGAAGAAATATTCAGTTTTACCAGGGAACACTTGTGTGGAATAGAGCTGGTAAATCTTGTGGCCTTCCTATACTTTTATTAAATGAAGAATTGCTTCTGTCAGTTAAATTCAGAGATGATATCTAGATCATTTAGCTTATTAAATAAGTTGATTAGATGTTGTCATGATTTATTTGCTTCCTGGACATGCTTGTAACATGTTCTTGTGTATAGATTGGTAAATTTGTGCTTGATATTTTCATTGGATCCCTGTGTAAGTGAGAGGTTTAATTATATTCTGCTAGAGTAATTTGTTAACACTCTATTTAGTTGCAAGATCAATTTTTAATCCAGTGCATGTGCAGATTATTTTCTCTGCTGTTTTACGGGTCTTTGCACTGTTGTGCTAGTCCTTGATGTTTGGGAATGTATCTCCAGAGATCTACATGAATATGGTATTGCTATTGGTAGATGGATCATTTACTTGCTGTTTTAGAGACTATAAATGATTTTTCTTGCTTGTTCTCAAGCTGTTGATGAGCAGGAATAATATAGATGTGTTGGCTATATGTGCAGGAAGATTTGCTGTTTCCTTAATAGGAACTTGTTGCTGTCCAGCAACAACTGCCCTACGATTTATTCCTGTTCCAATTTCTATAAACTGATAAGAACAGAATACTGCACCCCTCTCCTCTCTTTCCCTCTCATCTAATGATAAGAACAGATCTGGCTTGTTTTCTTAGCCATGCCAATGATGCAAAGGCTGAGGCAAATATTTTGATAAGAAGAGATATTAGTGTGTTGCTTTAATTCTCTATGATGATTTAGCATAGCATCTCTATGCCAATCTGAGAGAAACACTTCTTTCTATCCTCCTAGTGAAAATCTAGTTGAAGGGTAGTTGGAATGATTTAGAGATGTATTCTTGGATCGATTTTTATGTGCTGCCCTGCTCTCCTCTCTTTCTAGCACTGTCCTGCCATTTACAGAACCTGCTAGCACCTCTCCTCTGCCTCACACACACACAAAGAATTAACCTGCTGTTGTTGAGCAGCTTGGTCTTCTGGAAAATGATGATAACCTGCGTCTTGTGGCTAGCCTGCTCCTCCTCGCTGCTTCAATTTTCCTAGAGGGTATTTATCTAGCTGCAATTGTTTTAGTAGATGTTCTTAGTGTTCTTGAGATGTTCTTGGGTTCTGGCTGATTTGGGAAAGATACTCGATAGTTGAATTAGCTGCTGGAATAGTTGTGTTGATGTGAGAAAAATATGGTGCTAGATAGATGATTGGCTGCTGTGTAAAACTTGTAGTGCAGCTGGCTGTTCTTGTGTTCTTGCTAAAATGGAAATATATTATTTGGTCCAATTCGTTGGTCCCATAAAACCATGGTGTGTAGTGATCAAAGGGCTGCCATGAGATGTCTTTTATAAGGCTTTGCTATCCCTCACAAGTTGACACCTCAAGTGGTGACTCTTGCTTTACATGGGTGAGTAAGCTACTTGTTGTCATGCCCTCACACATGAGCATTACTTGGGGTTCAAGTTAACTTAGATATTTTGGTTGTGGATAACTCTCCTATGTGGCAAGCTTATCCATTCCAAGCTTGGTCTTATCTTCTTGCAAGATTTATTTTTGAGCAAGACAAGTGGCTTTTGTCACTAGATGGACTTGTGGGCTTATTCTCTTTTGTGGGCTTGTGAGAAATTGGTGGCTTTCCAAGTTATGGGTGGTGATCAAGTGGGCTTGTCAATTTCAGATTTGTGGGCTTTACAATTAACTCTCTTTCTTCCTTGGTAATTAATACCATTGGAGCAATAATCTATCTTTTCATGTGGGCTTTCTTATTTAGGAACTTGACTAGATTAGAGGGAAACAATTGTGTTGCCTTATTTGCTAAAGATAGTTGGATCAATACTAATAGCCTTTGCCCCAAGTTGCCTTTGTTGTTTGATCGAATGGATCAATGTTGCCTTCTTGTCCTTGTTGCCTATTTGCCTCTAATTGATCCAAAAATGATCCATGATCCATTGTTGCCTTACACACAATTCCCTCTAGTCACTACTTTGGTATTAGGACAAATTCCTAATATCTAGTAGTCGAGTTCCAACACAAAGTTGCCTCACCCTTGTGGTGAAGGCATACATTTTAATTAAGAAACATTTCTTTTGTCTTTGTTTTGTTTTTGATGATTTTCAATGGCTTCATGTATGTAATAAGAATTTGTCAACAAGGGGGCCAGCCTTGCTTCCATCTTCTTTTACATAGCACAAAACGTTTGAATTTCACAATTTCCAGAGAAGTTGATAAGAACAGATGCTTGCTTAAATTCCTTTCTTTCTGTTCTTCTTCTTTTGTTGATGTGCAGGAATCAAGAATAAGATTTGGGAGATAAGAAGATCATGATAAGTTGAGAAGGTCCAAATGGTGTGAAGATCTAGTTTAAGATTTTGTTTAGGAATTTGCTTTTATTCTTTTGTACTCTTCCTTTCTTTTTGGATGAGATATGTACATATTCTATAAATGTTGTAGCACGATTTATTATTTCAACTTCAACATGTGAAGTTTGTATAAATGTCTCATTTGTAATATGTGTATCTTATTGTATTTTGGACATTTGAATTGTGTATAATAATGTGATGAGATATGATGGATTTGAGATGTTGTATGTTCATATAGATGAAATTATGTGTGTGTCTTTTGTTTAATGAGAATATATCTTGTCATGTTATAAATTGTGATCAGAATGTCGAGAGATTTAGGAAGGTCATGTCCAAATTTTGGAATGCCTCGACAGATGATCCTAGTTTCTAATTAGTTGTTTCAAAGATCACATCGAAGTTTATAGCACTCAACAGGATGATCTAGCTCCTAATTCATCGAGTCGAGAGAAACATCGATCACTTTGCATTGTTTGATTTAACTCGCCAAAATTTCCCGTATTTTCAGATGCATGCTATGCAAATGCACATATTCTATTTCTACCCTTCCGACTCTCTAAACTGTGAGGTATTACAATAAACCATATCTATAAACGGATTTGCTAATTCTCGGTCAATAGAGAATTAGTTAAGACAGATCCCACTCGCATGAGCGACGTGGTGTGATAAGAGCGGTTGGCTTTCTAACCGTCCAGGCCATAAAAAATAGGGCTCGTGTGCATTTTGGGGCTTTTTCAATGTAAAGATACCGTTTATTGACCCGACCCGTATTTTTTTAATGTTCACCACAAATCATCCCAACCGAGTGATATATTTAGGGTTTATCCTCCATTTTATGGTACAAAATCCTCATTTCCCCGATCTACCGCTCGATTCCGCTTCCTCTGCCCACCTCCCCACTGGATCCAGCACCCTGCTCTCGCGGCCGGATGTGGCATTTAACAACTCCTGCAGTGACATGCGGGCTCGTCTGGCCGTGGATATTTCTCCGCCAACGAGGAGGCGTGCGGTCACAACAGACGATCTGGCTCGGACCCGCTCGGGGGCGTGGCTCGAGCTACCCGAGATGTGTGAGCTGCTAGTAGGCTGCATGTCGCCAAGATGTGGAGGCGGGGATCTTGCGGGATTCCGAGGGCCGATCTTCCGCACCACCTCCAACGATGCCGGTTGTCGCCGTCCACGACGACGAGGAGGCCATGATTGCGCGGGTGATCGGGCGGTCGCTGCGCACCGAGGCGCGTGAGGTGAAGTGCCGCAATGAAGTACATGCCTTCAAATGGGAGCATGAGGAACGTGGGCTTCGACAGGCCGCTGAGCATGAGGCTCGCGTACGAGGCGCGGGGAGGCGCAATGCCAGTCCTTCACTTCATCGTTGACCTCTCCAACAGCGAGTGAAGCTCGCCGGCACCAACACGTCCATACACCCCAGTGAGGTATCTTGGATGGCTCTTTTGCTTATGTTAGGGTTAGGGTTTGAATCTATGTATGAACTATCCTAGTTTGTACCATGAACAATGTAAGATATTTGACATGCTTCCTATAAACTAGTTTGATAAATGTCGTAAAGCAGCGCGAGCTGCTTAAAACAAAACAAATACATTACAACTTATGTGATCTGTTTGGACCAATGTTCAAGATATCGGCCGATATAACGATATATCGGCCGATATATCGGAAATCGGGGTCTGACCGGTAGGATAAGTGGGTTTCATCTCTGTTTATCGGTCTGGGCGATATATCGGTCTGACAACCGATTTATCGCGTTTTTTGCCGATAAATTGCTTGGGTCCCACATGTCTGAAAACGAAAAAAATCCATCTTTTCTACCGCGCCGCCCCGCCGCCTCCCAGAATCCCAGAAGCCTCGCGCTCGACCCTCTCGAGTCTCGATATAGGGTTTGGCGTTTGGCCAGACCGCTCCCCTCGCATCGATTCAACTCCACCCAGCCGCCATGATCTCCTTCGGTGGCTGGAGCTAGCTCGCACGCCCGAGCTCGCCGCCCGCCTGATCTCGTTCCGTCTCCAGCACACTACGGCGACCAGGAGCAGGACGGCTGGAGCAGCTTCCCCCGTCAGCCCTCCTCAGGACTCCATCTACACCGGCACGGCGGCGTAGCAACTCGCCCCGCCCCTCCTCCTCGAACCAGCAGCAGCCAAAGCTCCACACGCCACAACCACGGTATGGATTCAGTTTCTCCTTCCAGTGCCTCGATTCTGTTAATCTATTCCAGTGATTTGTGATGCATTACTATTTAGTAGTCAACTAGCGAGTAGTGATGCATGTAGTACGTAATGAATTACTGATGAATGATTTGTAGAAGCAGCAGTGCAGCCGGCCAGGAGATTGTACTATTGAGAAATTTTCTATTTTTGGTTCACGTTTGTAGTCTGATACATGCATGGTTGCTTGCTTTTATTTGTGTAGATGGCTGCTTCAGGTTCAGCACAGGTTACTAGCTCGATACTTAAAAGGAAGTCAGATGACATGGCTTGGGAGTTTGCTGAGGTGGTCGACCCGCTTGATACGCAAAGGCTCAGGTGCAAGCTGTGTGGAAAAGTGATGTTTGGAGGGGTGACTAGGATGAAGCAGCACATTGGTCAGATCAAAGGTAGTGTGAGCAGTTGTATGCAGGCCACACAAGATCAGATTTCTCGGGCTTTTGCGGCACATGAGGCCCCAAAGACGAGGAAGAGGGAAAAGCAAAAGCGAGAAGAAGAACTTAAAGCTGCAGTCACCATAGAGGTCAATGAGGCTGATCAAGAACAGCTTGATGAAGTTGGTAATGGTGATCCGAAGAAGGGACCTATGGATCAATATGTTGCTCCAATTGATCCTTCAATCCCGCTGAAATCAACTAAAAAACAGCAGAATATAAAGGATAGTGTTGATAAGGAAAGGGCCTACAAAGTTGGGCAATATTTGGCTAGATGGATGTATAAGAAAAATTTACCATTCAATGCTATCAATGATGATGATTTCAAACAGTTTTGTGAGGCTCTTGGTCGCTATGGTCCTGATTGGAAGCCACCTTGGCGTTGATGAGGTCCTATACCAAAAAGAGAGACATTGTTAGACCGGGGGTGACTAGATTTGCTTCGGCATTTCCCACCTTGCAAAGTCTTGCTTCTATGAGGATGCAACTAAAGGAGATGTGTTGTAGTGATACTTGGGAAGAATGCAAGGCCACTACAACAAATAAAGGGAAGTTGACTCATGCAACAATAATTAGTAGCATTTTGGTCAAGTCTTGCTTCTAAGACGAATTGCCAAACCACAAAACAGGTTTGAGGGGTTCAGCATTTTAATAAGTGATCTGCTAAAGATGCAATAATAGAGCATCTCCACCGGGGGCCTCCAAGTGACCCCCAAAGGCCCAATGGGGGTCCGGACGCCAAATATCGCCACCAGTGGCACCCCCCAAAGGGTCGCCCCGGGCAAATTCGTGTCCGGCACCCCCGAAAGGGCCTCCAAGTTTGGAGGCCCTCTCGGGGGTGCCGGACATGGGGCGGACATGCCCTCCGACAGGGGTGGCCCGCCCGTCATAGGCACAGCCCCAGCGTGACCTGAATCATTCGCTCCCCACACCCTCATTCTTTTTCCTCTCGCCGGTGATTCGCACCATCGCCGCCACTCTCGTCGCCGCCTGCTTGATTCGCACCTCGGGGACCTAGCCGCAGCGCTAACGCAGACCCGCCTGCCGCCACTCCCCGCTGGCCTACGACCTGTCTAATACCGGCGTAGCTAGTTTCTAGCCGGGTAAGCCTCTTCTTTCCTCCCGCCCCGCCCGCAACCTGTTCGACCATTGGTTGATAGGCTGATTTTATTGATTCGTCATTCTTGGCCTTGTTTCAGTGCTTTGTTTCGTCAAATAGGCAATGGACAGCAACGACGAGATCATGTTTTTTGAAATGATGGTGGAGGATGCCGCCCTTGCGGCCGACGACGAGGAGAATGAGATGGTCATGGCCGCACTTCTAGATGCCGCAGTCAGGGCAGACGCGGCGCCGAAACTTGGAGGATCATCGAAGGGGCGGAGGGCCAACAAGGAACGCAACCGAGCAACTGGCACATGCTCTTGTACCAAGACTACTTTGCCGAGAATCCGACGAACTTGCCTCATGAATTTCGCCGGCGCTTTAGGATGGGCAGGGAATTGTTCAGGACGATCGTGCATGGCGTTCGGGAATACGACGACTACTTTGAGCTGAAGAGAGACTGCACCGGCCTCCTTGGGTTTTCATCTCTTCAGAAATGCGCGGCGGCCATACGGTGCCTTGCTTACGGGCTTCCCGCCGATGCGTTGAATGACTATCTCCGCATATCTGAGTCCACCGCCGTCGAAGCCACCTACAGATTCTGTAAGGCAGTTGTGAAGGTGTTCGGAGGCGAATATCTGAGGACACCAAATGAGGCAGACACGGCTCGTCTCTTGGCACAAGGCGAAGCAAGAGGACTTCCAGGGATGCTTGGAAGCATCGATTGCATGCATTGGAACTGGAAGAACTGCCCGTTCTCTTGGCAAGAGATGTAAAAGTCAGGGCATCACGGAAAGTGCAGTGTTATACTTGAGGCCGTGGCAGATTATGATCTTTGGATATGGCATGCGTATTTCGGCACCGCCGGTGCCGCCAATGACATCAATGTGCTCCACCGCTCTAATGTGTTCAAGAAACTTTGTGATGGCCTAACTCCACCATGCAACTATGTGATCAATGGCCATGAGTACGACAAGGGGTACTATCTTGCTGACGGCATCTATCCCACTTGGTCTACATTTGTGAAGACCATCCGCAACCCTGTCGGCGAGACAGATTGCCATTTTGCAAAGAAGGAAGAGTCTGTTCGCAAAGATGTGGAGCGGGCTTTTGGTGTGCTCCAGGCCAGGTTTGCCGTTGTCTGCTACCCTTGTCTTTCATGGTCGCTAGATGAAATGTGTGAGATCATGAATGCTTGTGTTATCATGCACAACATGATCATTGAGGACGAACGTGATACGAGGAGGCAACTGGTCGGCGAAGTGTTTGATTTCCAGGGGGCTATAGCCAATCCACAGCCGGGCGTGCCGACGCAGTATGCAGAATTTCTTGCCATACATCGAGAAATTCGTGATGGAACAAATTATCTGCAGCTGCACAATGACCTCGTGCAGCACCTGTGGACTATCAAAGCGACTCAGCCGGCGGCTATTTGATATGTCATGGTTTAAACTTGAATTCGTATTTAAACTTTGTATTTTGAAATTTGAACTTGTGTTGTAATATTTATTACATTTTCTATCTTCAATTCGTATCGAAATGCTAAACCACCGCTGATGTGTTGATGATTTTTTTTTTTTTGGAATTGGCCTTTAGCGTGCTTGTTTGGGGTGCGTCGCTGTGGACAACACCCCCAATTGGCCGGACACATGTCCGACACCCCCAATGGGACCTCAATTGGGGGGGGGGGGGTGTCGGATACGAATTTGGAGGTCCCGGTGGAGATGCTCTAAGTACCCTTCAAATTGTTGGTCAGGATTTTGTTGTATGTTTTTTGGCTGCTGATGGCTAACTAAAGATGATTATGATGGCCGGAGTGAAAACAACAAAGAAATAAAGTGTTTGGCTATCTTAACGACACATAGGTAACCCACCACCTAATTTCCGGGCATCTAATCCACGTCTTTGTTCTGAAAGGACACCCATGATCACCAAAATATTCCGTCTCCCTTATCACACCTAATTTCTTATAGTCGGGCGCTTTGACAATGCAGCATTTCGAGAACTTGCCTGTGGCAAGATGGTTAGGTGGATGGTTGTATCCCCAGCCCACCAGAGTTCAAACCCCAGGTTTGACGCTGGTGTTTCTCATTTAAGGCGGAATATTCTTCAGTGGGAGGCGACGTTCCCGTCGACAGCGAGGCGCCCGTGGTGACTTCGTCAATCTCAAGACTCGACCCGCCGGCTCAGTCTCTCGGAGGTGCTCATAGGGGTAGGGTGTGCGTGCGTGCGTTCATAGGGGTGAGTGTGTGCGCGTGTATATGAGCGCTTACGTTGTACTGTGTTTCGCAAAAAAAAAAAACAATGCAGCATTTCGTCAAGAAAAATCTCGTACTTACCTAATTTCCAGAGCCAACTCAGCCCACGGAACCCAACCACCAAAACTGCTTTGGAATAATAGCGTCGTCCTTCGTTCTCCTCGGGTAAATAATGGAGCCGCCGAGGCCAGCTGAGCTGACTGATCTGTTGTACCGTGTATCGCTTGTGCGGGTGGGAACTTGCCGTACAGCTTGGTGGCCGGCCTTATCGTATTCATTCATATATGCCATATGACCTTTCAAGGGTCTGGATATAGCCAGCTAAAATCAGAACCGGACACAAGTTTCTTCTTCTTCTTCTCCTTGTCTCTGATTGGAATCGATCTGCAACCGTCCACAGGGCCGCCTAATCACTCCTTGCGTGGAGATTCCTCATGCCTCGCTTATAATAATAAGATGATCAATCACGGATGATAACCGCATCGGCGAGTTTGTTAATGGCAGGTTGGTTTCTTCATAAGCGTTGTTTTATTAAGTATTAAAATCCAGCTACTGAGCTAATGCCTTGAGAATCCACGTCTTGGGGTCTTCTCGCGGCAGAGACCACACGCACACGAACATTACCTAGCAGATTTTCCATCCGAATTAGCCAAACCAAAGAATTATGCACTGAGAGAAGAAACCCCAACTTAACTGTACCAAGACGAGCTACGGCCTTCACCGGTACCGGACGCCGTCTTCGTGCCCGGTTGCCGGTTTCTTCGTCGCCTCTCCCAGGTCCACCCGCGCCTGCGCAAAAGCGAGCGAGCACAACTCGGGAGGGCTTGGAAACGCCACCGTCTTTTGCTAGAACCACATGCAATTCTTCTTGGACACGCAAGACGAAAAAGATATGCCTGCGTTTGGCTTTATCATTTTTTCTGGACTCTTGTTTTTATACAATGAAGCTCATCCGGCCTTTGTCTTGCTTTCCAAAGCAAAACCATCGGCCATTCCAAATGCCAGCTTCTTTTGCTGGAAAGATAACGCAAGTCTTCTTTCTACATTATCTTACACTACCGATGGAGACCGGCGGCTCCCCCTCTCCTTGCATGCGCCCTCCATTCCCATGGATGTCCCCGCAGTGGAGGAGTCACGGTACATCGTTCAGGCGGCGCCTCTGCCATCTTGACATGGTCGGCGCGTGACCATGCCGAGAGGCGACCGACAACTTCATCAACCTCACCGACGACAATGGCGCGGCTCTTACATATACTAGTATGAATCTTCTCAAGAAAATAAAATGCTCTCTTTGACTAGCGAGCCTTGACTGACCACATAATTCGGGACGGGTGAATTTCTCAAAGAAACCCACATCCATTCTTGCAAAACAAGCAAAAGCATACGAACCCCTCATCGCAATTCTCGTAGAGTCACGCTTTGTCACTCGATCCCTAATTCCCTCTACTTGTCTTTATCATGTTTTTGGACTCTGGTTTCTATACAATGAAGCTCATGTATTGTCTTGATTTTCAGAAAGCGGCTCTTCAAAACTCTATCTTTTTTTTGATAGAAAGATAACGCAAGTCTTGTTTGACCATCAAGCGTGAGTCCAAAAACTTTTTTAGACAAATCTATGACGAATATAGCGTGTATATAGTATCTTTTTTGGCAAATATTTGAGTTAGGGTGAAATTAAAATATACCTGGCCAAAAGTCGGGCCGGGCCTAAAAGCCTGACTCTGAAAACTCAGGACCGAGCCCGAAAAAGCCCGACCGACCCGGTCTGAACATGGCCAAAAGCATGTTTTCTGCAAGCCCAAACCTGGCCCGGCCCGAGCCTAGCGCGAAGATCATACTTCAGATACCTATTCAAAATTTTCGGGCCAAGCTACCCATGGCCACGTATAGGTACAATACTTGATCATACTTGCCCGACTGAAAATTTCGAATTTTTTTGAATCTACTACCCCCTCCGTTCATTAATATAAGTCACTTGATTTACCGTTTCAATTTTCTTGATTCAAATGTAGACTTAATTTATACATAGATTTGCTAATTTAGTACTGTTGTATGTAATCAAAACTAAAAATAGGTCCAATGCTTAGTTTTTTTTTTCAAATATCGAGTGCGCTGGTACGTGTGTATTTTCGAGCAAACGCGCCCTCATCGTCGAGTGAAAGTGAAGACCAAGAAACGGAATATTCCTTTTGAGTATGGAATATACCCTAGAAGTGTATCGTTCAAGACAAAAACCTGGGCCAAGCACCCCGACGTTTCTCTTGGCTTTTACTGTAGTACCTTTCCCAGAGCAGAGCTAGCTTCTTCCAAAAACAAATCGGTCTTCAGTGGAAAAAACAACGATGGCCACGCGTTGTGACGTTACTCCAGAAGAAAAAAACACGGACGAAATGTCAGAATTGCACCTCACTGCGTCAACACTACTCCAGTAATTTTTTGGTACTCACCACAGAGTAAAATGAAGTCAACCACAGCTAAGTCAATAGCAGCGATTAATTATCTGCACTTCTTTGGGATACGAACCTCTGTGGGGGCATTCCGGTCATCTTCTTCGGCTCAGGTGTTACCTTCACCTGGCCTGAGACAGGCGGTATTCCGACAGGCACTACCTATCCACATCTCCGCATCTCTTCTTCCTCCTCCTCCTCATTCCGTACCCTCCCCCAGTCCCCACCGCTCGTCTCCCTCCTCTGCCGGCCGGACCATACCACGATCGCATCGTGCGCCGCCTCCTTTCCTCCCCGGGGACCGATCCTACCATGCTGAGGCGCTGCGCCTTGTACCGACCCCCCTGGGCCGCCGCACCGCGCCTCCGGTCCTCGACGGCCTACCCTTCGTCGCCGTCTTCTCCTTCCTCTTCATCCCCACATAAGCTCTCGGTCAACCCTCGTCGCCGACCTGCCCGGACGGAACCACCATCAGCTGCTCCACGGCACCGACCGATCCCGGGATGAGCGAGGAGGAGGCGCAGCGGTACGGCACCGGGAGCGGCGGCGGCGGCGGCGGCGGCGGGATCGGCGCGCTGTCCGTGGATCTGCTGGGCCAGTGCTCGACCGCGTGCCGGACCGCCGCGACCGCAAGGCGTGCCGCCTCGTGAGCCGAGCCTTCGCGCGCGCCGAGGCCGCGCACCGCCGGACCCTGCGGGTGCTCCGCCGGGAGCCGCTCCCGCGCCTGCTGCGCGCCTTCCCGGCGCTCGAGCGGCTCGACCTCTCCGCCTGCGCCTCGCTCGACGACGCCTCCCTCGCGGCGGCCCTCGCCGTTGCCGACCTCGGCACCGTCCGCCGGGTCTGCCTGGCGCGGGCGAGCGGGGTGGGCTGGCGCGGGCTCGACGCCCTCGTGGCGGCTGCCCCAGGCTCGAGGCGGTCGACCTCTCGCACTGCGTCGGCGCCGGGGACAGGGAGGCCGCCGCGCTGGCCGCGCCCTGGGCTCAAGGAGCTGAATCTGGAGAAGTGCCTCGGAGTCACGGACATGGGGCTCGCCAAGGTGGCCGTGGGGTGCCCCATGCTGGAGAAGCTGAGCTTCAAGTGGTGCCGTGAGATCTCTGACATTGGTGTCGATCTGCTTGCCAAGAAGTGCCGCGAGCTCCGTAGCCTCGACATATCGTACCTAAAGGTTACTACTCCTATATATGAGCTATTGAACGCATACTTGTTTCTCGCAGTAAAAATGTAGCTACATGTTGCTTGGTCTGATACTTCGATTGAGGATTGAAGCCCTTGCGAGGAAGGTGGAAAAATATGCAATGACTACTGTCAAGTGGGGATTCGATTTCTATTGATTGCTTTTGATCAGAGAAAAATTCAAAAACGGTTAACTTAGACTTATTAGCATGGGTCAACTTATTGGATACATTCTTGTACGAATGCAATTGGAATAGGATTTCTTACATCTTTGTTCTGTTTATGAGTATGTATATTCTTGGTAAATAACTAGTGCCACCTAGCATCATACCTTGGATTACATCTTCTGTTGTAACAAAGGTTAAGTTGGTGTTAGATAGAAAAAAGTACATTCTCAAGTGACAGCTGGATAGGTATTGGTATGTATTGTCAAAATTATAGGCATGGAAGATAGATGTTAACCTGGACAGTTGTTGGTTCTTTTGATTTGGAAATTATGATGAATTGGTACAATTTAACCTTGTGATACTCTGAATCTGCTTCTGTTAGCAAAGACTTGAGGCCACTCATTTTACGGAGTGCAATGGGAAGTAGTGGCAAGTGCTAAATCTTGGTAAAATGTAGTAGAGTTGTATTTGTGGCACATAATGCGAAGTTATATTTTGGGTGCATTTTCTATCATGGAACTGAAATGAAGTGTCCATGTTGCAGACGTACTTAACTATTATTTTCTGTTGCAGGTGAGCAACGAATCCCTTAGATCAATATCGACTCTTGAGAAGCTAGAGGAGTTGGCCATGGTTGGTTGCCCATGTATAGATGACGAAGGCCTTGAATTGCTCCGCAGAGGGAGTAATTCACTGCAGGTAATCACGTTTTAGGGATACTGATTTTTAGGTTCGTGTGTTATCATGTCTTCAATCATCTGAAATCTGAATATTTTGAATTTCTTGTTTCCTAGCGATTGGATATTGCTACTGTTGTCAAACATGGCATGTTCATCACTATAGTGTGCACCTTAACCAGCACTTGACTATTTAATTATTCTCTTCAATATTATCAAACACCGATCCATATTTACATGTTGTCTGTCATTGCAGAGTGTTGATGTGTCAAGATGTGATCATGTGACTTCTGAGGGCTTAGCTTCACTCATAGATGGTCACAACTCTCTCCAGAAGATAAGTGCTGCAGATAGTTTGCATGTGAGTTGATATTCCTGATGTTACTTGCTTGTTGCACACATTTGCTCTATTTTTAGATAAAATCATGTTTCACTACTAGAGAGGCTCAGCCCTCCATGAGATTTCTTTTTAATTAATCTAAAAGGATAAATATCTGATTGCTGATGACTACTGAACTTGTACTTAATCTTGTAGGAGATTGGACAGTCTTTTCTATCCAAGTTAGCAACACTGAAGGCAACTTTGACTGTGTTGAGACTTGATGGCTTTGAAGTCTCATCCTCTCTTCTTTCAGCGATTGGTGAAAATTGTAACAACTTGGTTGAGATTGGACTTAGCAAGTGCAATGGTGTTACAGATGAGGGCATCTCTTCGCTCGTAGTTCGGTGTAGCTACCTAAGGACAATTGATCTCACATGCTGTAATCTCCTCACAAACAATGCCCTTCATTCAATTGCTGACAACTGTAAGACGCTTGAATGCCTCCGGTTAGAATCCTGCTCGTCAGTAAGTGAGAAAGGATTGGAGAGAATAGCAACCTGTTGCCCCAATCTTAAGGAAATTGATCTCACTGACTGTGGGGTGAATGATGCAGGTTTGTGATAGTGCTTGTCACATCTTTGCTTATTTTTATCCAAGCTGATTTTGTGATTAGACTGCCATGATATGAAGTCAACTCTTTTGCAGCGTTGCAGCATTTGGCTAAGTGCTCTGAACTGCTCATATTGAAATTGGCCCTTTGCTCAAGTATTTCTGATGAAGGCCTTCGTTTTATCGGTTCAAACTGTGGAAAGATTGTAGAACTTGATCTCTATCGGTAATTTAATCTCCTGATTTATTCCTTTATAGTGACTTGCAGCCATCTTGTGCATGTCATAACCTGTCTTTTTATGTTTGTATCCCCAGCTGCAGCTCTATAACTGACGACGGGTTGGCAGCTTTAGCCGACGGTGCAAGAAGATTAAGCTGTTGAACTTGTGCTACTGCAACAAGATAACTGATGGTGGTTTGAGTCACCTGGGCTCTCTGGAGGAGCTCACGAATCTTGAGCTGAGGTGTCTGGTCCGCATTACTGGTATCGGAATTTCCTCAGTTGCTGTTGGTTGCAAGAGCCTGATAGAACTTGACTTGAAGCGCTGCTATTCTGTCGATGATTCTGGTCTATGGGCTCTTGCCCGATATGCTTTAAACCTTAGACAGGTAAACACGATGCAGAATTTAGCTCCTTCCTTGACGAGTTCTGATGACATAGGAACCTTATGAGCTTGTCCATTCTGCAGCTTACTATATCGTACTGCCCAGTTACTGGGTTGGGCTTGTGCCACCTGCTCAGCTCCCTGAGGTGCCTCCAGGACGTGAAGATGGTGCACCTCTCGTGGGTCTCCATCGAAGGGTTCGAGATGGCGCTGAGAGCCGCATGCGGGAGGTTGAAGAAGTTGAAGATGCTCAGCGGCTTGAAGTCCATACTGTCCCTGAACTGCTCCAACTGTTGCAGGCCTGCGGCTGCCGCGTCCGATGGGTCAACAAGCCTCTCGTATACAAGGATGCCATCTGATGTGAACCCCGAGACTACGGAATGTTAATATCTATCCGTTCCCAAAGTTTGTTCTAGATAATCCAGAATAACTGCATGGTTTGTCAGTTCTCATCCCTGAGATGTGATCAAGATGGTACTTGTGCTTCTTGCTATCTTGATATCCAGCGATGGTAGACTGGTTACTTCTGTAAGATGGGTTGTCGGTATTATAGGTTGACAAAGTACCTGTATAAATTGGGATGAAGGAACATGTAGAGATCTGATGTTTTATGTTACCTTTGTTGATAAGTATATCCTTAAGAAATTGTCTCTTGGGTTCAAAACAGATGTCGGAACTTGCAAAACAAATTTAGCATCTATATTCTAGATTCTACACTTGTTTATGCATGTCACAAATAGTTCGAGACAGGAACTTCATTTTGTTCCTCTGGCCCAGTCGGGAAGCAAAGAATTACCGCATACCTCTCGCCAAAACAAATAGTCTACTATTCCTACTTCTGTACGTGGGCCCAAGTTCCAGAATTGGCCCAGCAAGCCCAAGGTGGATCACATCGAAGATACGGCCCCATCGGTGCAGGCAAGTACAAGGCTGCCATAAGGACAAACAAAGCCGAAAAGTCACATTGTACCCCGGGCTACATGTAGCCCGGTTTTTGAACTTTTTTGAAATCACCATTTTAAAGTTACTAACCGAATTAACTTGGCGGACTTCTCGAAGCATCATCCGGAAAACAGATTTCTCGAAGCATCATCCGGATGTTGACTCCTCTAGGCCAGGGCCGGGCCGGCAAAATCCGGGGCCCAGTGCGAAACCTTAAATTAGGCCCCTATATCAGAAGAACATTGAACTAATTGAATTTAATCCTATTTTTTCTCTTGCGCTTTTGGGTTATTACTTTTCCATGATGACTCAAATTTTGATTCTTAAAATACTAAAAGATGAATAGAACAAAACTGAAGGATAGATGTAGCGTCATCAATCAATTGGATTAGCAACAAAATTACTAATTTGCTTAGCGATTGGATCTCACCTCGTGTTTGTTCATGCCCTGGTCCCATTAAACCGATCGTAATAGGAGAAGGCGAGGAGTAAGCGATCCCGGCCGAGTGCCGAACTTGATCAGATCGGGATTGGAGAACCAACGTTTTGGCTTTGTCGTGGTGCCGATCAGCCGAGACTCGAGATTTCGAGAAGAAGGCAAACCGCCACGGCGTCGCTTTGGTGATGCGGTTTGGCGTTGGCGGCTCTCTCTCTAAATCGGGAGTCTTTTTTTACTAGAGTTGAGATTTATAATCGAGCTGCGCTGGAAGGGCCCGCCTAATTGATCGATCAAATAGATCGATCGACTTAGCTCCTAATCTAGTGCCAGGACTTGGGGCCGCCTTATTGATCGATCAACTAGCTCGCAATCTAGTGCCAGGACTCGTGCTCCACGGATGGGCCAGGTTAACTTGTACTAAACGCCTAGCGGATTGACTACTCTAACGTTTGGTATACAGGCTAAATGAAATATTGGGCCCTCATAATTTCTGGACCCTGTGCGGCCGCACGGGTGGCACACGTATGGGGCCCGGGCCTGCTCTAGGCGTCACCATTAAGATAGAAGTTACCATGCATTCATGACGGAGAACTTCGATCACCACCAGTAGACATTACCCCGCATTTACTAGTTAGTTCTACTTAATACTCACTATATCATTATTGTAACCTGGATGTGTCATCCTATATAAGGCACATCCTCAGATTCATCTAGACATGGTCATCCGTGCGCACACACACAGAGACAAGCAGAACTAGATCTTTAACTGCACCGTGAGGGGCGAATCTTGGTAAAACATCCTGCTTATCCCGTCCCTTGTCTCCACGGCGATCTCCCTCGAACTTGCCATTCCCGATGGCTAATGCCACGAGTTTATCGCGCCATAAATAGATAGTAGTAATTAACTTGGCCACTAGACACTTATTTCACTTTGGAAATTCTGGTAACTATATAAAACGAGATAGTTGCACGAAAAGTTAGGATTGGTCACCAAGTTGAAAAACCTCAAAACGTGGTCATGAAGTTGTAGATTAGCGAAAGATTGGTCATTCCGTCATGACGGGCGTTAAGTCGATGACGTGGCAGTCTGTATTTTACAAAAAAAATCTTAAAATTTTGTTTCTTCTAATTGTTAGGTCCTTTTCGATTTTTTTTGTTTGGATTGAAAGAGGAAGAGGCACACAGCAGAGCTAATTTTTTTTTAAATAATACACAATAATTATTTAATTCCAGAAATATTACGCGTTTTAATTTTTTTGCAAAAATAGGATTCCGTCGTCTTTGCCAAAGACGAAGTTGGCCTGTCGTCATTGCTGAAGACGACGAGCAGGCTGTCGTCGTTGACGATGACGACTGGCCTGTCGTCCTGAGAGGCCATGCAACGTCGTCTTTGTCGAGGACGACGCTCGCCTGTCGTCTTTGCCGACGACGACGTTGGCCTTCCACGGCAGAGCGCGCTAGGGCCAAAAAAAGAAGAAAAAGTTGCTAACTCACGATTTAATTTTTGTGTTTCCCGGTCGTCGCAATTTGTCTCCCGCCCTTCTTCTCCCGCTCTTTTTCTCCCGCCCATTTCCTCCCGCCATTTTTCTCCCGCTCTTTTTCTCCCGCCCATTTCCTCCCGCCATTTTTCTCCCGCTCTTTTTCTCCCGGGTGAGCTTATATATACCCCAGCAGACGTTGTGATGGAGGCGTGTGGTGTGTGGTGATTTTCTTAGTCGCATAGGAAGGATGTCTGGTAGTTCGGGTCCTAGTTTGGAACATAGGTCATGGTGTGTTCTGTATGAAGCCGTAAGATGGACTGATGGTAGTATTAGGGAGGGTAGGGCGAAGAGCTGTTATAGGGAGCTAGTTAGTGAGTGGGGAAACATTCGTGAGCTGAGAGAAACTATAGCCAAAAAATACAATATCCCGCATATGACCCCTGAATAAATTTTAGATGAAATTGATGGGTGGCGGTGGAAGTGGCAGAGAGTGAATGAGCTAAAAGATATCGAGGCGGGTCTACGGGACATGCCTATGACACCTAAGTCAAAGATAATCCATTTTTCGCGGGAGGCCTATGCATTTCACGTGGAGATAACTGAGTACAGAAGTTATATTATGTTAGAATATAGTGTTATTTGTCTGAATTTTTTTCCTCTGCTATTGTTCTTGTGCAGCGCTGGCCCGCAGACGCACAGTTTCTGAACAAAGAGATCCCTCATTTTTGTTGGATGGAAGCTCTTTTTGGCGCTTGTCCTGATGGGCGTCCACAGAATGCATTGTACGCTGATGGCGTGAAGAGGGCTATACCAAAGGCCAAAGATGACAGTGATGATGATTTCATGCCTCCTAAACGAGGCAAATGCAGACGTAAGTTTAAGAGTGTTGGCGCATCGAAGGCTGTCGCATCTGAAAATAGTGATGATGACTTCATGCCTCCATCACGAACACGTGGTAGAGGGAAGTGAATTCGTTGATTAGAATGAGTTATCGTTGAGTTCCATGTATTATTTACAAGTATCTTAAAGATCCGGTATGTAGAATTACTGAAGTTGTAACGTAGAGTTGTAGTTGTATGTTAGATTAATTTATCGATGCAATGTGGAAGGATATGTCTCGTACATAGATAATAATATGTCTTCTACATAGATAATAATATGTCTCACATACAAATCGAAATACATAGATATCACTGGCCCCTGCGTGGCCGAGGATCACGAAGAGGGGGCTCGGTGGGCGTCGACCACCCATACCTGTGTGGTGCCCTGTTTTGACGAGGCACTGTGAAGTCCACGTTATGCTGTGTATCCTGTGTGGGGTATGGTGGAGGAGTCTGCTGAATGTGACCCTGTGACGGCTGCGTTGGGTATCCTGCAGTGTCAAAAATGCTCATCCAGTGGGACATCTCCTGCAGTGTCCCCCCCTCTTGGTCACTCCCCCACGCTGATCCAGATCCGGACGCCTGGTGTCCGGACGTACCCGCATGATGTCCATAGGATCCTAGAGATGGAATCGTTAGTACGTAAGAAATACGCGGGCCCAATTGAAATTTGAAAACAATATATGTACCGTAATCATGGTATGACGGGGCGGGACCTCGGTACTGAGGTGGAGACTGTGGCCCATATCCGTAACTGGAAGTGGGACCCTGCCACGTCGAGCCTCCTGGTTGGTCGGGAGGAGGTGGCCTAGAATGTGCTGATATACGTGGACGCGGCTCTTGTCGGTGATGGTGCTGGTCGTCGTGCTGATGCTGCTCCTGATGCTGCTCCTCCTCGTGCTGATGCTGCTCCTCCTCATGCTGATGCTGCTCCTGATTCATCTGCTGTTGTTGCCGCTGCTGGCGTCGTGAAGGGGGGCACGGGGTCCGTTGTCCAGCCGGGTGGCGAACAACGTCCTCTCTGCGGGTGCACGTGAGTGTCGCGTAGACGTCCCGTAGCTTTCCCTCCAGCCTCCTCATCCAGGACATCGGCTCCTCCCGTGGTACCAAAAGAGGGCCAGTGGAAAGAGAACGTCCATACTCAGCGAACTCATTCTGAATCTCCTGTGTCAAATTAGCCTGACAATAGAAATATAACGGACTAAATATATATATATATGTGTGATAGCATGTACCAGATAGATGAATTAGTGAAAAGAAACAAAATATTACCGCGTGCTGTCTGGACGCAGAAGTGTCATATGTCGGGTACGTATCCCACGTAGTAGGGGCAGGTATAACCTCTGGGTGAGAGTGCTGAACGATTTGTAGCCGTGTTCCTGACATGTACCTCTGCAGGTAGGCATTGTATAGAGCGATATCAAACCCGGCAGTCTCAACCCAGACCCGCTCCGTCGCAGTGTCCCAGTCTGAAACGTAAGGTTGTAGCCTCTGCAGCCACTCTCTCGCGGTCCACCTAATTCCCATCCTCGAGGTACTATAATTTGGGTGAGTTTTTATCAGTACAAACTGATGTAGTAGGAATAATTTAGGAAATAAACAACTGTGTGAGGTACAAAGTCACTTATCCTTCAGCTATAACCATTCTTTGGGAGATGTCCATGCACCCTGCCGGGACAATTTATTTCAGCACATTCCATTGTCAAATATTTCTGACTGGACACCACAGTATTCATAACCCTCCAGGTGGACAATGCCCATTTGATGACTGCATCCCTCAAAGCTTGCTTGTCAGTATACATAGCACCCTTGGCAATGTTGTTCTCATGATATTCCCATGCTGAATCATGACCATCATCTACGGTCATGGTCGTAGAGAAGTCCCGATCCCATGCTGCAGGATTTGGTACCTCATCTACGTTCTCTTCTCCGTCTGACTCATCGGAATCATCGCCTTCAGTACTATAGCCATCTATATCTTCAGCTTCCATCTCGTTCTGCATGTGCCCGTTCATTTGCCCGTCTACCTCGTTGCCATCCACCTCCCCACTGTCATTTACCTCATTTTCTCCTTCAACTTGACTGCTCTCACCTCCACCAAAATCAGACCCATAATTTGACATAGACATGTCTATCGGTTCACTTCCCTGGCCAGGATCATAAGCACCCTCACCTTCATGGGCAGAAAACTCGTCCTCAGGGACACTGACCTCGTTGAAGGCGGGAAGAACTAGGGCACAAGGAGAGCAACTCCTTTTTGCGCAACCTTTTAACCATCCCGACCATTTAGAATCAGACTCCAGTGGTTTCAAAACGAAGTAAATATTTGTCCTTGAATTGCTCCACAAAGCATGAACACTGACGGTCTGTGTCTGACTATCAAGCCCTAAACTTCCCGTCAACCAATTTTTTACCTCACTTATAGACCATGTTTGAGGAGCTGGGAGGTCAACATCTATATAATCAAACTCACTCAGATCAGCTCCCGTTTCACACATTTGGACTCTACCAGGACCATAGAAAAACCTGATCTTCACTAAATCAGACATCTCCGCTGACATAAATAAATATTGACCATCGTTAATATACCTACAAATATTTACTACAAATATAGCTACAATATTTACTACCGTCACAAACTATTTCTTAACAACGCATGTTCATACATATAACAAATATAGGACTACAATTATGGTAAAGCATATGACTGTCGAATCATACCCTTGAAGCGTGAGAGGCGGCGCCGTCCGGCAGTCTCGAATCAACGGCGCACCAACACGAGCAGCAGCACCACAATGCAGACCTCCAGCACCACCACCACCACCATGCAGCCCTCCACCACCACCATCACCCCCACCCGCCAACCATCACCACAACCACCACGAGCTATCCCATCAGGAGATCGGAGTTCCCCTGGCTTCTCTCAACCTTCTAGCACCGATTTATGGTGGCAAAGGTGGAAGTTATTGGTCTAAAATGCTGAATAAATTCAGTTTGTGTGAGTGCGTGTGGAGAGGAAAGAAATAATACGACCAGGAAGCTAGCCTGAAGCAAGGAGGAAGAAGGAAAGAGAGCAGCGCGGCCGGGCGCGGTGGGTGCATGCAGAGGTACCTGTCGTCGTTGGCGTGGACGACGGGGCCCGCACCTGTCGTCGTTGGCGAAGACGACAGGCCGGCGAGGACGACAGGCCCGCTGTGTGACTGCGTCGACGTGGCCCAGCCAGTGAACGTCCACCACGTGGCCTTGTGGGACCTCTCGTCTTCAGCAATGACGACAGGCCAACTTCGTCTTTGGCAAAGACGACGGAATCCTATTTTTGCAAAAAAAATAAAACGCGTAATATTTCTGGAATTAAATAATTATTGTGTATTATTTAAAAAAAATTAGCCACAGCAGAAGGCGATAGAGAGACTCGCAGGTCTCAATCACAAACAACTACTGCTAATTGGTAAGAAAATAATATGATCGAACCCCTACACAAAAGAACGTTGAGCATCTCCTTCCATCGCTATGTTCTTACCGCTTTGACAACATCGGATGACGGTCGATTTCTTCTCCGCAGTCAACTCACCTCACCTCCACCGGCAGCGTACCCGCCAAATCTGGAGAGGCTGGGCTACTAGTAGCCGTACGCCACTAGCAACTCATGGCGCCGGCGGCCGCAACAGAGCACCGATTCCTCCCGGCGCGGCGGCGACCGGCGAAGGCGGAAGGCGGCGCGACGGCTCAACGCGGCCTGGACTCATCCTCCGGCCGGCGGTGCCCTCCGCGTCAGCCCCCGACGATCTCCAGTGGCGGCCGATGAGACCCTCAGTGAGGAAGCGCCAGAGCGGCTGCCACGGCGCGGCCTCCTGCGACACGGCTGCGACGGCGGAAGCCCACAGCCAGCTGGTGGCGGCGGTGCTCTGCCGGCGCTCGGTCCCATGCGTCTTAAAGTCGTCGGTGGCTAAAGGCGAACGAATCGAACCAATCGATTCCAAAGATAGAAGACAGGGACGGAATTATCCCTGGTAGCGGCGTGCAGCTGCACTTTGGGAACCAAAGAAGGCAAAAAAAATCATTCGAAAAGGACCTAACAACTAGAAGAAACAAAATTTTAAGGTTTTTTTTGTAAAATACAGACTGCCACGTCATCGACTTAACGCCCGTCATGACGGAATGACCAATCTTTCGCTAATCTACAACTTCATGACCACGTTTTGAGGTTTTTCAACTTGCTGACCAATCCTAACTTTTCGTGTAACTTGGTGACCTCTGGTGCAGTTCACTCTTTTTCTAACACATCTTGTCCACCCCAGTAAGTGAACCTTTTGTGACGACCTGGTTTTCTAACTTTGTCGTCATGAGTAATTATCTTTTACTTAATTACAGCTTTAATGATCCAATCCAATGATCCCATGAGCCACGACAAAAATGCGAAACCAAATCATTGTAAGGAAGTACTGTAGCAATTCCTTTTCGAGACTATCTCTACCAGATTTTGTAAAACATTCAAAATCTTTAAATAACAGCAATTTTATGGTTTGGAACGACAAAAAAAAATTTAGATCCCGCAAACAGAGCCAGCCCGTAATTATTTTAAGGTGAATCTTAAAACGAGCCTGCTATACCTCGTATGTTCAGCTTCGGGGGCTAATTTTTCAATCTACCGTAAACAATTGAACGATTGGCAGGAGGGAACTTTTAGCTCAAGAGTTTCACGTACTCGCCGCCACCGCCCAAGGTTGATTCTGGACATATCCACCACCGCCGCCATGTGGGGAGAGTCCCTCGACTTCGCTGCTCCAATTCCAACATGGAACCGCTTCGGCCAGCGCTCGAACCAATGATTCCTTGCCGATTGCGGTATCGGAGTCAGACACCTATGCGCGAGCAGTGCCGAAGCATGGAGGAGGTCATCTCCTTCCACCTTTAGGTGCAACTCGGCCTCGTCGGTTCCCTCCAGCAACTAGTCCCAGACCTGGCCTAGTCCCCCTCCCAATGCCGGCGACAACCAGAACACCCCCCAATTGTGCTTCCCCACCTATCATGCAGCGTGCCTCCTTTCTCACCAGTGCCACGCCGTCTGCCCGGCTCCACCCCAGTTCCGCTCGCCTTCAACCTGCTCCCCTACGCGGCTCCTGCTCCACACTGATACGTCCATTTTGCATCACTATTTTATATCATAATTTACTGCTATTCATCGATATATTTCATATTTAGAAGTGTTACTTATGTTATTTTACCTATTTTGCATGTTTGATGAATAATGGAGAATTGGACACCGGAGTCAGGATTCTGCTGGAAAAAGCACCGTCGAGATGCACTATTTCTGAAGATCAATAAATCGAAGGAGACATATGGAAGTCCTATTTTACCAGAAGATGGAGGAGGCCAAAAGGGGAGGCTGAGAAGGGCCAAGGTGGGCCCTCCTCACCTGCTGGCGCGGCGGGCCCACCAGCCGCGCCGCAGGTGGTTTGGGGGCCCTGGCCCACCTCAGCCGTTCCCCCTTCGCGTACTTGACCCCCTCGGAACCCTAACACACGGAGGACGGCCATCGAAATATTCCGCCGCCTCCACGAGGCGGAAAACACCAGAGAGCGAAAAGCTCCCCTGCAGGAAGAAATCTGCCGGGGGAAATTCCCTCCCGGAGGGGGAAATCGTCGCCATCATCACCGTCATCGAGCTGGACTTCATCGGGATCATCATCATCATCTCCACCGCCAACACCATCATCACCGCCGCTGCACCCCGTCTCCGCTATAACATCTAGGGCTGAATCTTGTCTATTTCATAGGGGAAACTCTCCCGGTGTTGATTACTCTTGTTATTGATGCTATTGGGTGAAACCATTGGACTAAGGTTTATGTTCAGATTGTTATTCATCATCATATCACCTCTGATCATGTTCCGTATGATGTCTTGTGAGTAGTTCGTTTAGTTCTTGAGGACATGGGAGAAGTCTTGATGTTAGTAGTGAACTATGTTGAGTAATATTTAATGGTTTGATGCTTAAGTTGTGGTGTTATTCTTCTAGTGGTGTCATGTGAACGTCGACTACATGATACTTCACCTTTATGGGCCTAGGGGAATGCATTGTGTATTCGTTTGCCAATTGTGGGGTTGCCGGAGTGACAGAAACCTGAACACCCGTTGGTATATCGATGCATGAGGGATAGCAGGATCTCAAAGTTTAAGGCTGTGGTTAGTTTATCTTAATTACTTTCTTGTATTTGCGGATGCTTGCAAGGGGTATAATCACAAGTATGTATTAGTCCTAGGAAGGGCGGTGCATTAGCATAGGTTCACCCACACAACACTTATCAAAACAATGAAGATTAATCAACTATATGAAGCGAAAGCACTTGACAATATTCCCGTGTGTCCTCAAGAACGTTTGGTCATTATAAGTACAACAACCGGCTTGTCCTTTGCTGTAGAAAGGATTGGGCCACTCGCTGCAACTATTATTACTGCATTTTATTTACTTGTACTTTATTTATCTGTCATATCAAAAACTCCTAAAAACTTGTCTGAGAGCATTTACAGTGAATCCTTCATCAAAACCGCTTGTCAACACCTTCTGCTCCTCGTTGGGTTCGACACTCTTATTTATCGAAAGTACTACGATACACCCCCTATACTTGTGGGTTATCAAGACTATTTTCTGGCGCCGTTGCCGGGGAGTGTAGCGCTATTGGTAAGTGGAATTGGTAAGGGAAACATTTATTGTACGTGCTGTTTTTATTTTTGCCTGCTGCTATATCTCATTATGGAGGGGTCTTCTCTTGAATTCCTATTTGGGAAAACAACTACCACTGCTAAGGTAGTAGAGGAGGCGCCAGATGAGCAGGTAATACCGTTCAAAATTCCTATGAAAATTGTTGAACGTGTCACAAATAACCGCTATGCAGGAGATGGAACTGTCCATCCTGGAGATCATTTGTTATTTCTGCATGAATTGTGCGAGTTATTTAAGTGTGCAGGTATCTCGATGGGAGAAGTTAAGAAGAAATTATTCTCTCTATCACTGTCTGGTAAAGCTGCACATTGGTATAAACTGCTGAAGAATGGGTATTCTCTTGGATGGGAGGAAATTGTACCTCTCTTTTACTCCAAATTCTATCCTCCAAGTGAGATTCATAAGGATCGGAACCTCATATATAACTTCTGGCCCTATGATGGAGAGAGTATCGCTCAAGCGTGGGGGAGATTGAAGGCATTAATGCTCAAATGTCCCATTCATGAGCTTCCTGGTAATATTGTTATTGATAACTTTTATGCAAGACTCTCCTTTCAAGATAAAACTCTATTGGATACCACTTGTGCTGGATCGTTCACTCGTAATAAAGAAGAGTTTAAGTGGGACCTTCTTGATCGGATTCAGGAGAACACTGAAGGATGGGAGAATGACAAAGGTAGGGAGTCAGGTATAAGCTATGACTTTGAGTGTGTTAAAAATTTATGGATACTGATGATTATCGCAAAATTAGCACTACTTATGGTCTTGACTCTCAAATTGTTGCAAACTTTTATAAAGCCTTTGCTTCCTATTTCGGTTTGCCGAAGGAGGGTTTTAAAAATTATCATGAACCATATAAAGATGAATCTGTTTCTCATATATCTAAAGGTGTTGAGGTTAATGTTGCTGATCGCATTATTCCAGAACCTTATATTGAAAAAGTTCCTTTTCCTAATAAGATTAAGGAACATACTATCATAACTGGTGTTGTTAGTAAAAGTAATAAGAAAACTACCAAACCTGATGAGCAAATAACTGTTGAACCTGTTGTAGCATTGGTTAAAGATCTTGTCACTGAAAATTTAGAAGATAGACACATTATCTTTTGTGAGGATGCTTCTAATATTGTCTCACATCCTAAAAGTTCTAGGAAGTCTAGTGTTCCTGTGCTTTCTGTTAGGATAGGTGATCATTGCTATTATGGTTTATGTGATATTGGTGCAAGTTCTAGTGCTATTCCTTATGAGCTTTACAGGGAAATTATGCACGAAATTGCTCCTTGTAAACTTGAAGAGATTGATGTGGTTATTCAGCTTGCTAATAGGGAAACTATCTCTCCAATTGGTATCATTAGAGATGTCGAAGTCCTTTGTGGTAAGACTAAATACCCTGCTGATTTTCTTGTACTTGGGTCGGCTGCCAATGATAGTTGTCCTATTATTTTTGGTAGACCTTTTCTGAATACTTGTGGTGCTGTTATAGACTGTAAGAAAGAGAAAATCTTTACTAAATTTGCTGGTGAATCTTATGAATTCAATTTCTCTAAATTTGCTAAAGCACCTTATGAAACTGAATTGCCTAGTGAGGATTTTGAAATTGCTCAACTTGCATCTATTGTTCTTGCTCCTAACAATGCTTTGCAGCAACATATGGAGAATCATGAAAGTGAGAACTTCAGGGAAGAAAGGAATGAGCTTGATGAAGTATTCCTTCGTCAACCTATGCTCAAACACAATTTACCTGTGGAAGATTTGGGTACCACAATGCCACCCAAGGAGGATCCTGTTTTTGATTTGAAACCTCTGCCTGATAATCTTAAATATGCTTATATTGATGATAAGAAAATATATCCTGTTATTATCAGCTCTAAACTTTCAGGTACAGAGGAGGAAAGGTTATTGGGAGTGTTGAGGAAACACCGCGGAGCTATGGGATATACTCTTGATGACCTGAAGGGAATTTCTCCTACTATATGTCAGCACGCCATCAACATGGAACCTGATGCAAAGCCTGTTGTTGAGCATCAGCGTCGTTTAATACCCAAGATGAAAGAAGTGGTAAGAAATGAGGTATTAAAACTTCTTGAAGCTGGTATTATTTATCCTATTGCTGATAGTAGATGGGTAAGTCCTGTGCATTGTGTTCCTAAGAAAGGAGGAATTACCGTTGTTCCTAATGAAAATGATGAACTAATTCCTCAAAGAGTAGTAGTTGGTTATAGGATGTGCATTGATTTTAGAAAGGTTAACAAAGTAACTAAGAAAGATCATTATCCTTTGCCTTTTATTGATCAAATGCTTGAGAGGTTGTCCAAGAAAACTCACTTTTGTTTCCTTGATGGGTATTCTGGGTTTTCTCAAATTGCTGTGAGAGCGCAAGATCAAGAGAAAACTACTTTTACTTGTCCTTATGGAACTTATGCTTATAGACGTATGCCTTTTGGTTTATGTAATGCTCCTGCTACTTTTCAAAGATGCATGTCTGCTATTTTTCATGGCTTTTGTGAGGAAATTGTGGAAGTCTTCATGGACGATTTCTCCGTCTATGGAACTTCCTTTGATAATTGTTTGCACAACCTTGACAAAGTTTTGCAGAGATGTGAAGAAACTAGCCTTGTTCTTAATTGGGAGAAATGCCACTTTATGGTTAATGAAGGAATTGTTCTTGGACATAAAATTTCTGAAAGAGGTATTGAAGTTGATCGAGCTAAAGTGGAGGCAATTGAAAAGATGCCTTGTCCCAAAGATGTTAAAGGTATTCGTAGTATTCTTGGTCATGCTGGTTTTTATAGGAGGTTTATTAAAGATTTCTCTAAAATTTCCAAGCCTCTTACTAATCTTCTTCAAAAAGATGTACCCTTTGTTTTTGATGATGATTGTAAGGAAGCTTTTGAAACTTTGAAAAAGGCTTTAATCACCGCTCCTGTAGTTGAACCACCTGATTGGAATTTACCTTTTGAAATTATGTGTGATGCTAGTGATTATGCTGTAGGCGCTGTTCTTGGGCAGCGAGTAGATAAAAAGTTAAATGTTATTCATTATGCTAGTAAAACTCTTGATTCTGCTCAAAAGAATTATGCCACTACTGAAAAAGAATTTCTAGCTGTAGTTTTTGCTTGTGACAAATTTCGACCCTACATAGTTGATTCGAAAGTCACTATTCATACTGATCATGCTGCAATTAGATACCTTATGGAAAAGAAAGATGCTAAGCCAAGGCTTATTAGATGGGTACTTCTTTTGCAAGAATTTGATTTGCATATCATAGATAGAAAAGGTGCTGAAAATCCTGTTGCTGATAATTTGTCTAGATTGGAAAGCATTCCTTATGATCCTATTCCTGTTAATGATAGCTTTCCAAATGAACAATTGGCTGCAATAAGTGTAAGTTCGCGAGATAGTCCTTGGTATGCTGATTATGCTAACTTTATTGTTTCCAAGTACTTGCCTCCAACCTTTTCAGCTCAGCAAAGAAGGAAATTCTTTTATGACTTGCGGCATTACTTTTGGGATGACCCACACTTATATAAAGAAGGAGTCGATGGTATTATGCGAAGATGTGTTCCTGAATATGAACAACAGGAAATACTGAGGAAATGCCATGGAAGTGCTTATGGAGGGCATCACGCTGGAGATAGAACTGCGCAGAAAGTTCTACAATCAGGTTTTTATTGGCCTACCCTCTTTAAGGATGCAAGAAAGTTTATTTTATCTTGTGATGAATGTCAAAGGGTTGGTAATATCTCTAGACGCAATGAAATGCCTATGAGTTATTCTCTTGTTATTGAACCATTTGATTGTTGGGGATTCGACTTCATGGGTCCTTTTCCTTCTTCACAAGGTAATACTCATATACTTGTTGCTGTTGATTATGTCACTAAATGGGTAGAAGCTATACCTACTAAAAGTGCTGATGGTGAGACCTCTTTAAAAATGCTTCAAGATGTCATTTTTCCTAGGTTTGGTGTACCTAGATATCTTATGACTGATGGAGGTTCTCATTTTATCCATGGTGGTTTTAGAAAGACTCTTGCTAAATATGGTGTTAATCATAGAATTGCTTCAGCCTATCATCCTCAAACTAGTGGACAAGTAGAATTGTCAAATAGGGAGATTAAATCTATCTTGCAAAAGACTGTTAATAAATCTAGAAAAAATTGGGCTAGTAAGTTAAATGATGCTTTATGGGCTTATAGAACTGCTTATAAGAACCCCATGGGCATGTCTCCTTATAAAATGGTTTATGGTAAAGCTTGTCACTTGCCTTTAGAATTAGAACACAAAGCTTATTGGGCAGTGAGAGAACTTAATAGAGATTTTAAACTTGCCGGTGAGAAAAGGTTGTTGCATTAAGTTCTTTAGATGAATGGAGAAGTGAGGCTTATGAAAATGCTAGACTCTTTAAAGAAAAAGTTAAGAGATGGCATGATAGGAGAATTCTTAAAAGAGAATTTAATGTTGGTGAGAAAGTTCTATTGTATAGGTCTCGTCTCAGATTTTTTGCAGGAAAGTTACTCTCAAAATGGGAAGGACCATTTGTTATTGTGGAGGTGTATCGTTCAGGTGCAATAAAAATTGCTTCATTGAAAGATAACTCTACACAAGTGGTAAATGGTCAAAGACTCAAGCATTATATTTCTGGAGATTCTATTAATGAAGAGGTTGATACAATTAAAGTGGTGACTCCGGAAACTTTCATTGAAGAACATTTTTCTGGGACTGCAGAATTCGATTCGAATAGGTAACAGTTTCGGTAAGAAAAGTTTCGCGAATAACTTTCTAGAAGATATTTTCGTCGTTTTTATTAAATATGGAAAAATAAGAGACCGAACCGGATGGGAGACGGCACCCGTGGTGCCCAAACCATAGGTCGGCGCGGTGGGCCCCCAGCCGCGCCGCCTGGTGGTTTGAGCACCCCGGAGCTCGTCTCCGATCAGGTTTCCTCCTGTACCTTCCTTATGTTGTAAAACTTTTTGCTATATAACTCACCCGAACCCCCGAGGTTCGTATCTCGCCTTTTCATCGTGTTTCGTTTCGAGCTGTTTCTGTCCAGATATTGTTTTCAGATTTAGAAGCGCCATGGTCTCCAACAACAACAACAAGGGCAAGGAGCCTTTGGAAGACGAGACTCAAGACCCCAAGCTGAAGGAGGAAGTCAAGAGCAAAGATGAAAGCGTCATGAAGGAAGTAAAGGGGATGCCGTCAACAAAGGGAGAACAGCCTGCAGTCAGGAAGCCCACCTTTGTGGGATCGGTTAACGCTCAACGTGCTTTTTCTCATAACCTGCAGGGAGCAATACCACCTATTCCGGACTACAGCTCTTTTCCGGCAGTGACGGAAGTACTTCGAGTTACAGATGAGTTCTGTGATCAATACCGAGCCCTGCGGAGGGAGGTGGAAATACTCCAGGAAGAGAATATCAGACTCCGCCGAATGCTGGAACGGTTTCTTACTCCAATCCAAGTCATACCGCCACCACCACCGAAGGAGTAATTCATCATAAGTATTGGCATCCCCTTGGTTTGTTCCAAGCTTGGGGGAGTGCCGCGGTATCACATCATTATCTTTACCTTTTACTTTTCCATAAAGTCATATCGTGAGTAGGGAAGTTATCTTATATGATGGTTTGCAATGTGGAAGTATCTCTCTTTTAGTTGGTTATCTATGTATCCCTTGGTGTGAGTTGCCGTTATGAAATATTAATGAGAAGTTTTATCATTTACTTTCTGCATACTTTATTTTAGCTTGCAATTCTCTTTCATATTGATAACCTTGTTGTTAGTATAGGGATCACTTTTTAGAGCACCAAGTTAATCTTTTTGGTTTTGGCAAACTTAGCATTGGTCAGTAGTAGACAATACTTTGAGACTTAAGTAGAGAGAGGGAGTGCATGCAAATATATTATTCCATGATCTTTCTTTCTTTGTAGCTCATAAGCTTAGTATTCTTAAGTTAAACTATTTGTGCTTCTAAGGAAGATTGCATGATTATTCTTATCACTTGTATAATTGTTTGTATCCCTCAACTCTTATGCTTGCTACATAACCTTGCTAGCCAAAGACCTGTATCGAGAGGGAATGCTTCTCATACATCCAAACCTTGAGCCAAACCATTGCCATTCGAGTCCACCATAACTTCCTACTATATGGTATTTTGCGCCATTCCAAGTAAATACTTCATGTGCTACCTTTAAATTATTCAAAACTTATTACTCCTAGTTTTGTGTCACTGTTTATTAGCTCATGAGGGTTCTGTAGAGTTTCTCTAGCACTTTTGTCAAACAGACTTTCACCAATGGACTAGTGGCATATACACCGCTTATCCAACAATTTGCAAAAAGAGCTGGCAAATGGGGTGCCCAGTCCCAATTAACTACAACTTTCATTAATAATTCTCTTCACATGTTTTGCCCTGATTTATCAGTAAGCAACTTAATTTGCAAATAGACACTCCTCCATGGTATGTGAATGTTGGAAGGCACCCGAGGATTCGGTTAGCCATGGCTTGTGTAAGCAAAAGGTTGGGAGGAGTGTCAACTATAAAGAAACTAAAATACATGTGTAAACAAAAGAGAAGAGGGATGATCTACCTTGCTGGTAGAGATAACGTCCTTCATGGGAGCCGCTCTTGAAAGTCTGGTTGACAAGGGGTTAGTGTTCACTTTACTACGATTCGTTGACAACGACATACATAGCTCAAACAACTATTTTCATACTCTCTATATGCTTTGCAAAACTTAAAAGCTCTAGCACATGATTTAATCCCTGCTTCCCTCTGCGAAGGGCCTATCTTTTACATTATTGTTGAGTCAGTAAACCCATTCCTCTCTATCTCAAGCAAGCATTTGAGTTGTTGAGATCCAATTAGTTATATGTGTTGATACTTCTAATCATATCTCTCATTTCCTTGTTTCGCACAATAGCTTTTATCCGAATGAATATAACTTTGAAAGTTATCAATGACTGTAAGGAGACTGTTATGATTAAGGCATGTAAGTTCTGCTATATAAGCTCTGATATAAAGACTCTTCTCGAAAGATAAGTATGATCTGTTAATTGTTCTCTGACCAAGAGTTTAAGTTTGCCTTCACCAATCATGGTTCTCTTTATGCACTTCATCGTGGTTCCCTTTACTTATTTCAAGTTAGATTATATGAAGGGAAGTTGCTGTCTAGAATGACTTGTGTATCAATGAATGTGATGCTTCTTGTCCGTATTTTATTTATCGACACTTTGCTCCATAAACTTGTGGTCATGTTTACTGAGCTCAGTTTTCGCTTGGGGACAAGCGAGGTCTAAGCTTGGGGGGGTTGATACGTCCATTTTGCATCACTATTTTATATCATAATTTACTGCTATTCATCGATATATTTCATATTTAGAAGTGTTACTTATGTTATTTTACCTATTTTGCATGTTTGATGAATAATGGAGAATTGGACACCGGAGTCAGGATTCTGCTGGAAAAAGCACCGTCGAGATGCACTATTTCTGAAGATCAATAAATCGAAGGAGACATATGGAAGTCCTATTTTACCAGAAGATGGAGGAGGCCAAAAGGGGAGGCTGAGAAGGGCCAAGGTGGGCCCACCAGCCGCGCCGCCAGGTGGTTTGGGGGCCCTGGCCCACCTCAGCCGTTCCCCCTTCGCGTACTTGACCCCCTCGGAACCCTAACACACGGAGGACGGCCATCGAAATATTCCGCCGCCTCCACGAGGCGGAAAACACCAGAGAGCGAAAAGCTCCCCTGCAGGAAGAAATCTGCCGGGGGAAATTCCCTCCCGGAGGGGGAAATCGTCGCCATCATCACCGTCATCGAGCTGGACTTCATCGGGATCATCATCATCATCATCTCCACCGCCAACACCATCATCACCGCCGCTGCACCCCGTCTCCGCTATAACATCTAGGGCTGAATCTTGTCTATTTCATAGGGGAAACTCTCCCGGTGTTGATTACTCTTGTTATTGATGCTATTGGGTGAAACCATTGGACTAAGGTTTATGTTCAGATTGTTATTCATCATCATATCACCTCTGATCATGTTCCGTATGATGTCTTGTGAGTAGTTCGTTTAGTTCTTGAGGACATGGGAGAAGTCTTGATGTTAGTAGTGAACTATGTTGAGTAATATTTAATGGTTTGATGCTTAAGTTGTGGTGTTATTCTTCTAGTGGTGTCATGTGAACGTCGACTACATGATACTTCACCTTTATGGGCCTAGGGGAATGCATTGTGTATTCGTTTGCCAATTGTGGGGTTGCCGGAGTGACAGAAACCTGAACACCCGTTGGTATATCGATGCATGAGGGATAGCAGGATCTCAAAGTTTAAGGCTGTGGTTAGTTTATCTTAATTACTTTCTTGTATTTGCGGATGCTTGCAAGGGGTATAATCACAAGTATGTATTAGTCCTAGGAAGGGCGGTGCATTAGCATAGGTTCACCCACACAACACTTATCAAAACAATGAAGATTAATCAACTATATGAAGCGAAAGCACTTGACAATATTCCCGTGTGTCCTCAAGAACGTTTGGTCATTATAAGTACAACAACCGGCTTGTCCTTTGCTGTAGAAAGGATTGGGCCACTCGCTGCAACTATTATTACTGCATTTTATTTACTTGTACTTTATTTATCTGTCATATCAAAAACTCCTAAAAACTTGTCTGTGAGCATTTACAGTGAATCCTTCATCAAAACCGCTTGTCAACACCTTCTGCTCCTCGTTGGGTTCGACACTCTTATTTATCGAAAGTACTACGATACACCCCCTATACTTGTGGGTTATCACACACCGGCGGTGAAAGGACAAGGATGTCGCCTAGAGGGGGGGGGGGGTGAATAGGCGATTAAAACTTTTCCGGTTTAGGCTTGATAATTGCGGAATAAAACTATGTGTTTAAATTAACAAGCCAACAACCTAAATAAACTAGGCTCACCTATGTGCACCAACAACTTATGCTAAGCAAGACAAGCAACGAGGTGATAGCAATATAGAATACTTCAAGCACGAAGGCTATCACAAAGTAAAGTGCATAAGTAAAAAGCTCGGGTATAGAAATAACCGAGGCACGCGGAGACGAGGATGTATTCCCGAGTTCCTCCTTGTTAAGGGAGTACGTCTCGTTGGAGAGGTGTGAACCAACACAATGGTTCAACAACCACGAAGGTTTCACCTTCTTCTCCGATGAACCGCACCACAAAGGTTTGGTTCACCTTCCACTATCGGAATCCTTCGAGGCGGAAATCCGGAGCCTTTCAACAACAATCCGGGGCACAACCCACAACGGGATTGGGGGCTCCCGAACAGCTACAAGTGACCACCAAGGGTCTCAACCACCACACGGGCGTCTAGGGTCCAAAGACCCAAGAGTAACAAGTTCACAAGCTTTCAACTTCCACGAATCCTCGTGGAGAGCACAAACCGATGCAATGAAGCAATGGCAAGAGCACAAGGCTCAAATCCTTCACTCTCAAATCCCACCACAAGCAACTAATGCTTATGGGGGGAGAAGAGAGGAAGAACAAAGTAGGAGAAACACCAAGAACTCCAAGATCAAGATCTACTAGGTTCCCCTCACTTAGAGGAGAGATGGATTGGTGGAAATGTAGATCTAGATCTCCTCTCTCAAATCCCTCAAAGATATGCAAGAATCATGGGAGGAATTGGGAGAGGGGCAAGCTTTCCAAGGTCAACAATGGAGGAGAGAGATGGGGAAAAACGTGCTTGGAAGAGCTTAGTGGCTGAAGGTAGGTGGAGGGGTATTTATACCCCTCCCAGAAAAAGAGCCGTTGCAGCCACTTAGTCCGGAGACTCCGGCCCGGGCGGAGACTCCGGACGCAGAAAGTTAGGAAAAAGCCGATGCAGAAAAACTCATACAGGAGACTCCGGACCACGAAGGCCGGAGACTCCGGCCGGGCGGAGACTCCGGGGATACTCCGGACCAACTCCGGACGCTATACCACAAGTGCCGTCCGCGGGGCACTTCGCTCCAAAACCAGGGAGGCCGGAGACTCCGGCCCTGAGCACCGGAGACTCCGGACAGGAAAAGCAACACAGAACAGCAAATCCTGAAATGCAATAACTTTTGCAAGGAAGCTCCAAACGAGATGAAACCAACGAGGTTGGAAAGGTAGCGACAAGAGCTTTTCTACAAATATACACATCATAGTGCGCACGGATGACCAAAGAGCTTGGAAATATTAAGGGTCACAAATATGGAGGAAATATCACACATGGGAGGTGTGGACCTTATCTCGAGGAGGACCGGTAATATTTCTAACACCGAGAACACAACAAGTTTTCCATCCGGACTCCGTTTTCAATGATCTTGGGCTTGCTCCGAAGATAATCACAAGCACAACAAGATCATGCATATACACATCATAGTCCATCATGTGAGGAGGATAACACAAGAGGAGAGTTTGACCTCTCTACAAGAGACGAACCGGAAAAACCTCCAACATCAAAAACACCACAAGATATTCAAATGAAATCCGTTTTTGATGAACTAGAGCTTGGTATGGAGATGAACACAAGCTCTAAATTCTCACATGGATAAAAGCCAAATAAGAACCAAGAAAGATGATATGCCAAGTATGCAAAGGTTTGAGCTCTCCACAAAGATGCGATCAAGTTACTCACTTGAGAGCCCCTCTTGATAGTACGCCGTCTATCCTATAACCCGGTCTCCAAACTAACAACATGAGACCGGTAAAATAGAAAACCTATCAAGATCATACCTTTGCCTTGCGCATTCCACTTGAGCTCGATGATGACGATCTTGACTCTCTCAAGTTGGAACACCTTTCTTTATTGTGCTTGCTAGCACATGCTTGATGAAGACTTCTCCAAATGCTCCCCCATACTCCATTATGGGAGAGCCTCGCTAAGCTCCGTTTTCATGAAACCACTTGCGCTTCATATTTTTCTCTTGATATAGATGATGGCTTGGAGATAAACATGAAGTTCACTCAATCTTCTTTTCCAAGCCATGCTTGCAATAAGCTCAACTCTACACATGACCATTCTTCATATAAACCCTTGGATGAAAGCTTGGTCATCATGTACTCTTCTAGAGTCCAACACATAAACTCCAATCTTTACCTATGGACAAGATCTACAATTATATCTCAATGCAAACATTAGTCCATAAGGATTAGTCCATATAGATGACGGCTTGGAGATAAACATGAAGTTCACTCAATCTTCTTTTTCAAGCCATGCTTGCAATAAGCTCAACTCTACACATGACCATTCTTCATATAAACCCTTGGATGGAAGCTTGGTCATCATGTACTCTTCTAGAGTCCAACACATGAACTCCAATCTTTACCTATGGACAAGATCTACAAGTATATCTCAATACAAACATTAGTCCATAAGGATTGTCATTAATTATCAAAATCATGCATGGGGCAACACATGCCCTTTCAGGCGGCAGCCCAAGGTCGGTCCCCTAATGCGTCTCTTTCATCCCCTCCAGCGCGTCGCCTCGCCCCATCTCCAGTCGCCGGACCTTCACCACCCTCCAACGCGTCGCCCTACCCTACCTCCTTCTCAGTTGCTCTCCCTCGAAGCTCCCATGCGCCGCCCGCGAATTGCTTCGCCATCTTCCTAGAGAAGAGTGTGCAGATATTAAGTTCGGATTGGGTCCATGCAAAATTATGTGTGCATTTTTAGATTTTTTGGGTGCTTTATTCTAGGAGGTCAAACGTTTTGAGGTTCTCCCGCCTCCCAAAATACTTGACTTAGATTAGTCTAAATACAGATATATCGACACAGTTAAACACGTCTAAATACATCCATATTGAAATAAATCTACATCAAGTATTTTGAAGGAGAAAATATATCTTAACACACTTTTGCGGTACGAAGTGGGTGACGTGGTATTCTGACTCTGCAGAACCATTAGCTGGACCGCACTGAGACGCGAACGAAATTTTCTTAACGAACGCACCCGCGCGGGAAGTAGGCGCCGCACGCCCTCATCCCAATGTCCCACGCGTCACGGCTAGCTACGACATGCGAGTCTACACCATGCCATTGGCACTGATTCAAAATTGTGGAAGCAAGCACGGTACCTACTCCGCTTGTCGGGGCTCCGCAGAGCATCTGGATCGTGTAGTAGCATAAAAAGCTCACCAGCTTGATCCATTGCAAGCATTACTCCATCCACTTCAAGAAACCCGCTTGACAGCCGCCATGGATCTTCTTTTCGTGGAGAAGCTCCTCGTCGCCCTCTTCGCGTCCGTGGTGGTCGCGATCGCCGTGTCCAAGATCCGCGGCCGCAAACTCCGGCTGCCGCCCGGCCCCCTCTCTGTACCCATCTTCGGCAACTGGCTCCAGGTCGGCGACGACCTCAACCACCGCAACCTGGCGGCCCTGGCGCGCAGGTTCGGAGACATCTTCCTCCTCCGCATGGGCCAGCGCAACGTGGTGGTCGTCTCCTCCCCGGCTCTGGCGCGCGAGGTGCTCCACGCGCGGGGGGCGGAGTTCGGCTCCCGCGGCCGGAACGTGGTGTTCGACGTCTTCACTGACGAGGGCCAGGACATGGTGTTCGCTCCGTACGGCGACCACTGGCGCACGATGCGCCGCGTCATGACGCCGCCCTTCTTCACCGGCAAGGTGGTGCAGCGGTACCACGCCGGGTGGGAGGCCGAGGCCGCCGCCGTCGTGGACGCCGTCCGCGCCGACCCCGCCGCCGCCACCGAGGGCGTCGTGCTCCGTCGCCACCTGCAGCTCATGATGTACAACAACATGTACCGCTTAATGTTCGGCCGGCGGTTCGAGCGCATGGACGACCCCCTGCTCCTCCGCCTCAAGGAGCTCAACGGCGAGCGGAGCCGCCTCGCGCAGAGCTTCGAGTACAACTACGGCGACTTCATCCCCGTCCTGCGTCCGTTCCTCCGCGGGTACCTCAAGATCTGCAAGGAGGTTAAGGAGGCCCGCCTCAAGCTCTACAAGGATTGCTTCGTCGAGGAGAGGAGGTGCGTTTTTCTTCTTTTAATTATAGACAAAAATACCATTCTGCTAAGATCAAGTTCACCAAAATCACACACTTGCAATCTATTCAGGAAATCTCTAATATAAAATGTTGAATACGAACGGATCGACCTACGTTAATTATCTCACTAGGTGGATTTGTTTGTTCACTGCTTACAACTTGCTATATAAATTGTGGAATCTCACACATGACACATCCGGCCGTATGCGGTTTGTATACACAGCAATGGTTCATATTTCTATTTCTAATGAATATAGCTACTAACCGTAGGTCACACCAGTGGGTTTCTTTATTCACTGTTTTTCCTACTTGCTGAGTACCGGCAGTAGAAAAACAATGAATCTCATACACACGACAGAACCTAGTTCCTATACATAACATATAACATGATCCAGAATTCCAGATTCGGAGCATTCATAAACAGACAAATTCCTCGGGGGGGAATTGGTCGTCGCCTTTTTTTTCTTTGATTGACGGAATATTTAAGCTGGTAGGGTGAAAATGGCACCACGACAGTTGTCATAAAAAATAGTATCCGTCTAATTTCTCATTCATTATGAAAAACTTATATTTAAAAAAAAATTGTGCTCTGTATTCTTCTAATATGAAATTAATAATTTCTACTAATTTGTACATAGAAAAAGTAGAGGTCAATGATGTGGCTATTTCTCATTCAACATACAAATAGTTATTTCTGAATCGACGTTCATATGATATTCATAGCCATCTGCTGAAGATCGTATATCTGTTTTATTTGCATGAATCCTAAGGTTTAGATTGGATGGTTCTTAGCGCCAGGCCACAAGTTCTTATTTCCCAATCCTCTAAGAAATAGCAAAATGAAGGTCAAATATGTAAATTTAGGACCATTTATTATTGTCTAAAAATTTATATTTACAAACGGAGTATGTTATTTCCAAGTGATGGCTAAAATACAAACTACCAATCTTAACATCTCATCATATTACTATCAGATGACCGTTTGATAAATGCTACATGATCAACCACTTTGCTCCACCCAAAAATGTAACACAAATAATTTTTCTCCCATATAATTTCCAAAATTAAGGGGTAATCTTGAGGAGCTAACATAGCTTGATAGAAAGACAAACTAATTATTGCTTTAACTAATCTTCTTCTTAGTACACTTATGGCTATTTTAGTAAAATGAGCACACATGATGCACAACATACGACTGGTATTAACTATATATGAAAAACAATCCAGATAAGCTTTTGAAACATTAATGTATTTTTCAGAACAAGCAAGTAGAACATAGACGTATACATGCAAGCACATCACCACACAACCACTCACAAATCTTTTACTATACAACTAAGTTGTTGAGTTCTTAATTGACGAACTCACCACATCTGTCTCGGTATATATCGACGTAAACATCACCTCACATCAAATAAATCATTGTTAGTGAGACACACTAGACGTCAAACAAGTGGTTTGATCCTTGATAGATTGGCAGAGAAACCATCCATCTAACCATCCAACCAATGGATGATTTTTCTCTAACATATTGTCGTAACATGGATGTATATATAGACACACCCTAGTAAATTAACATTATTGATGTTATTTATGTTTTTCACTAATTCATGAGATTTAACTTAGGAAAATAAGCATTATTGATGATGGGTTTAAATAATTCATGATAATTAACTTAGAAAAATAATAATATATTCCGACTTATTCATTCTTGTGTGCATTTTCTACCATTTTAATATAAGAAAGTGTTTGGTAACCACAAATCAACCGAGATTTTTGTATCTTATAAGTCGATTTCTTAAACGTGCAAGGTCAGTTTAGTGAAAGAAGTATCAGTCTAACAGATGTTGATGCACCCTACTTCTTTTTCCTCATGGTCAACTTTTAAAATAGGTTTAGCACAAGTCAATTGAGCAGATGTCAAGAACACCATTACAATAATAATCCAAATAAAGTTACATGAGCGTGCAATGAGTAATCACACGGATAAATAGGTGAATCGGTTGAAGTTTTGGGGAGCACCGTCCGTTGTTCTGAGATTCATGTTACTTTTGGCTTTCTGACAGTTTTCCACAGAGAACCTTTTATTTCACAGAATTCAACCCACACTCCACCTTAACGTATGCTGATTGCCGACATCTTTGCATATCGAGAGGTTTCATAAATGTTTTGCCGAAGTTTCATAAATTTGACAGTGAAGTTTCATAAATGTTTTGTTGATGTCTTCACGTATTTCCATTAAATTTTCACAATGGTTTCAGCGAAAGTGAAAGATATATGGAAACAACGTTCAGTGAAACTTTTTTTATATTTTTGTGAAATTTAAATGAATGAAAGATATATAAATAATGCATGTCTTTGTTTCATACTCCCTGCGTCCCAAATTATAAGTCGTCCTTTAATTTCGATGATTAACGATGTACAACTTTGACCATGATTTATTCATATAATATGCCACAAAATTAGTATAAAAATATATGCAATGAAAGAATTTTGAAAGACGAATCCAACTGTACCATTTATACATTCTCAATCCATATAATTTGTTATATATTGATGGTCAAAATCGGGTTAAAAACCCAACACAAAAATAGCGCACCTTGTATTTTGGAATGGAGGGAGTATATGTTTTCACTTTCGGTAAGATCTTTGTGAATTTTGGTGAAACTTTAATTAAAATATGTGTAAAACCTCAACAGAATATTAAATAGAAGGTATATATACAAACGATTGGGAAACAAAGAATATTAAGATAGTACCGACAGGTCAATAATCAATAGACACATTTGGGAAATACACATTGGATTTCGCCCATTGGAGGCGGTTCCTGTGTACTGCCGATATACTCACCCATATACATGGCTAATTTTTGTTCAAAATATATATATACATGGCTAATTTGTGCAGGAAGAAGCTGGCGAGCACCAATACAATGGACAGCGATAGGCTAAAGTGCGGCATGGATGAGATCCTGGAGGCTCAGAGCAAAGGCGAGATCAACGAGGATCACGTGCTCTTCATCGTCGAGAACATAAACGTTGCCGGTACTTGCTTCTTCGGTTTTCCTCATGGCAATGGCTGCGTCCACACGTAGCTAACGCAATTTTTCGTGATGACACCAACATAAACTTCGGGCTGTATTTCCGTTGCGCGCACGCAGCAATCGAGACGACGCTGTGGGCGATGGAGTGGGCGGTGGCGGAGCTGGTGAACCACCCGGAGATCCAGCGAAAGCTGCGGCGCGAGATGGACACAGTGCTAGGCGCCGGCCACCAGATAACCGAGCCGGACACGCAGAGGCTCCCCTACCTGCGGGCCGTGATCAAGGAGGCGCTGAGGCTCCGCATGGCCATCCCGCTGCTGGTGCCGCACATGAACCCCCGCGACGCCAAGCTCGGCGGCCACGGCGTCCCCGCCGGGAGCAAGGTGCTCGTCAACGCCTGGCACCTCGCCAATGACCCAGGACAGTGGGAGAGGCCCAGCGAATTCCGACCCGAGAGGTTCCTGGAGGAGGAGAGGCACGTCGAGGCCAGCGGCAACGACTTCAGGTTCCTGCCTTTCGGCGTCGGCCGCAGGAGCTGTCCGGGGATCGTCCTCGCGCTGCCCTTCCTCAGCATCACCGTCGGCCGCCTCGTACAGAATTTCGAGCTGCTGCCGCCGCCCGGGCAGAACAGCCTCGACACCACCGAGAAGGGTGGGCAGTTCAGCCTCCACATCTTGAAGCATTCCACCATCGTGGCCAAGCCAAGAGTTGTTTAGCTTTTCCTTCTCCGAGAGACCGAGACATTCAACTTTCACCTGTAACTGTACAAGATTTGGACCCTTCTCGAATTTTCTGGATTCATGGAAAATCTTGTGAATTTTCTAAATATGGGTTAAGCATAGAGACACCGGTTATATATTTTCCCAGTGGGAAATAGCTAAACTAATTTCTTGAATATCGAGGGATTTTTTAACCATTTTAGTATTACAAGAAATTGGAGTTGTTTAAATTTCAGAAATTTATCAAACTAGTTTTCTAAATCTAAACAAAGAAAAATTTGGGCGAATCGGGAGATTTGGACCCAATCCGCTGCCGACACTTTTGGCCCAGTCCGACGGCCGTGGTAATTGTATAAACAATACTTTCTTGTGGACTGCGTACGGACCGCAATAAGTGAACGGGCATAGCAAAACGCGTCTATATATAGACAGATATGTGATTCAGGAAAAAGTAGAACATCTTATCCTGAACGGAGGGAGTTGTGAGATATGAGGATTTTGGTTTTGACCTCAAGTCAACAAAATTAGTTTATATGACAAGTCACACACGATACTTATCCCCTTTTTATCATGAATGTGTCATGGCGTGAAACACTTATATCGATAAGACCCGCCAAGCTACACCCAAGGGACGTACCATGGTCAAGGAAGATCACGCACCCGAAATTTGGAGTCACGACACACGACGTCAAGGAAGAGGCGGACCCACCTAGAGGAGCCACGCCCCCATCGGCGGCGCAACCAGGCGGGCCGAGGCTCCGGTGGCCCCACATTCCATGTGGGTCCCCTATGTACCTCCGCAGCTCATAGGAAATGCGGCACGACTCTTTCCGGTTGATCGTGGGCATGATCAGATTAACCGCGTTGACGTACATTGATCGTGGACACGATCAACCGCGTTGATTATGTTCTGACCATTAGCAACCATAACCACTATGGGAAATGTTTGTACCAGCTTGGCTTTGATAAAGTTTCCTTCCCTCATAAACCAGCAATTCCCAGATCAGAAATCATATTTCCAACTTCTCTAGTTTTATTAAACCAGGAATGTTTATTTATCCAGCGGGGATATTACCGAAAAAGAGCTTCCGTTCAAAGTTAAAGAAAGAGACGGTCCTCCCTCTTTGCCTAGCGGTTAAGTAGCCCCCTGGCCCCGCAACCAAGAGTCACTCGTCGAAAGCTGACTAGTGAGACAATAATTGCAATTTCAAGATAGCAGAAAGACAAGGCAATAGGAAAACAATCATACCGTGGATAAAAAGGGCTTTTCTATGTGTTATGCCCTACGTTACATTCACCTTATTTATCTTCATTCTCTTCCGCACGAGCTAGTATGCCCAAAGCCGGCAGTGCATAGGAGGTCACTGATCGAGCACTCTTGCGCCGACGAATCCGGTCTTAGATAGAATGAATAGGCGAAGAAAGGACAACCTGTGTAATGACCCGTAGTTCATAGAGTAGAAAGCGGCTAAATTAGATTTGTTTATTTGCATAGAATGCATCTGAAAATACGGAAAATTTAAAACTTTTTCAACAAAGTCATAGAGTGCTTAACCACCACTCGAAAGGCTAGTTGAGAATGCCGATAGTTTGATGAGTAACTAAAAACTTGGAATCCAACTTGTGAAACTTACATCGAGGTTTCGCTGATGTTGGTAGATTAGACTTAGTCATCAACATGAGTGTTATAAACTTCAAAATCTTGTCTTATCTAAATTCTCAAACATTTGGTTACTAACGAATAATACAAGAAACTATAAATCAAATTATGAGTATGACTTACGTCATTAATCGAATAAGTACATATCTTAAAGAAAAGAAAAGAAGGAGTATATGGAAGGTGGATAAAAGACTAAACAAATCTTAATCTAGATCTACTTAATCTATCAAGACTATCTTATCTTCTTATCTCCCAATCTTCTCAAATTCATTCTACAAGAGAAGGCAACACAAGAAAGGAGGAAGTTCAACAAGAAGATTATGAAGAAGGATTTCTTAGATATGCATAGAAGCACTATGCCAGTCTATCACCAGTATTTGGAAACTCCTATACCAAAAATCTACTCTTATTAACTTCTCTAGTAATAGTTTGATATTCCAGTGTTTGTGTTATATAGAAGTAGTTTGGTAACAAGCCTAATTACCTTGTTAACAAATCACTTTGTATGCTCAAACAATTGTGTGTCATATACAAATAAACAGAAGGTCAGATAATTCAATACATCTCAACCATTTGAATATGAGAAGTAATTTGGTGACAAGCTTTATAACCTTGTCAACAAATTCTTATGATATGCATAAGGCAAATTGAGATGTCATAAAACACATATACATTCTTCTATCACCAATTAAAGAAATCACATGAGTTAATTCTCAAATTCATGTGAGTGTGGACATGTCTCATAGGAGAGGAGTTCACAAGTTCATCATGTGATCAATATCATTTTGCTTATCTAAGATTTCATTCTCTAGAAGAGATAATTATGGACATGTGGTAATTGGAATCACATGGACTACTTAGTCAGCACTTGTTCTAACAATTTGCTTCCACATACTAAAGTATCAATTTCTATCAAGGAGGACTACATAAACGTTTTATCTCAGAATGAGTTATGGAACCAAGGAAGATTCTATTCTCATCATTTTATGTCAACATAAGACCTGACTTCAGGCAAGATATTTGTACTTGGTGCATCCATAGACATTTGATCATGTTTTCACATGCTTTAGTTGTCAGGGATCACAAGTTAAAGACACTAAGAAAATATATCATGCTTGCATGAATTTGAATTGAAATACTGTGTATACTCTTTGCAGTCATCACAGGGATCAATTCATGTTTATATTGTTGGACAACAATTGGTGTTGTCAGGAATTAATAAAGCAACCATGACAAGTTTGAATATTATCTAGAGTTGAAACAAGCAAGAAATTATCTTTAATATTTGAAATAACAAGTATTCACCAATAAACAATAAAGCAATATATATTCATGTTGCTAAAATAATGCACAATAAATAAAAGAGGTGTTAAGTTACACATTTTAAAATGAGAAATAATCCAAAATAAGTAAATTCACTTCAAATGACAAGTGAATTTAAAATATATCAAATATTCAAAGTTCAAAGTTGAAATCAACATAATATTGAAATTCTACACATCCAGGGATTTTCCTGCAATTAAAACCATCTCAAACAAGTCCTCAAATCACTTAAAACATGAACCAGGGGCCTGTTTCAACTGTGTCTGCAATTTCCTGGAAACACAGGGGGTTTTCTGAACAGTGCCATTTTCTTTCTTCTTCCTCGCGCCAGAAGGTCGTCGCCGTGTCGAGCCGCCGTGCGTCCACCTGCTTGGCCTCCGCGCGAGGATAAGGGCCGCGGAGACATCCCAATCTCTCTCGTCTCCTCACTCGCTCAATCCTCTTCTCCCTCTCTCTCGCGGGCGCACAACCCGAACCCTAGCCACACTGCCGTCGCCGATTGCCGTCGACTCCGACCTCGCCGAGGTGTTCCAAGTAGCCAGGAACCTCCGCCGTGGCTGCCTCGTCCTTCTCATCGACTCGCGTGTGCTGGGAAGCTCTAGGGAGGGAGAAATCCGCCGTCGTCTTCAACTCCGGCCGCCGGATGTCGAGGAAGTTTCCGTCGCCGTTCGTCCTTCCCAGGCCTCGCCGAGCCGTCCGTCAGGCTCGTGGTGAGCATACGAACCTCCCTGCACACTTAATTTGATTTTAGTCATGTTGAGTCGCCGCCGTGCCGTGCACCACCGTCCGCCGCCGTGCAAGCTTGATTCCGGCATAGCTCCGGCGACCAAAAATGGGCGGCACCACCACCAAATGGTCGGCCGTGCTCCACTCTACCTTTTGCCCATTTCAATCCGTGCTAATTCGTTCGATTCCAACGAATTGATCCACGGATTTGAACCAAGGTCATTGATTCATTGTTTTTTTTCCGAAATGTCTAAATTCAGGACAGGTGGGGTCCACTGTCAGAAATTTCAACATTATTCAGGAATTACTAAAAATATTCAAAATTTGTAAATTCATAACTATTTCATACTAAATCAGAATAATACAAATAATATACCAAAATGATCAGAAAAATAAAATTTATCTGTTTGTATAAATAAAATTTTTGTTTGACTAATTTGAATCATTCTAAAATTGAAACAACAATTTGCTTATTATTTGAAATATGAAGTTAAATTTGAAATGCTAATTTGGATATGATAACCCACAAGTATAGGGGATCGCGTGTAGCCTTTTCGATAAGTAAGAGTGTCGAACCCAACGAGAAGCTAAAGGTAGGATAAGTATTCTCTCAAGTTCTATCAACCACTGATACAACTCTACGCACACTAAACGTTTGCATTATCTAGAAAATAAAACTACGGTCGCAATACGGGTATGAGAGGTAGTTTTGTAAGATAATAAATACAAGAAAGTAAATGTTAGTGCTGCAGCACTAAAATACACTAAGTAACCATATACTAACAGTACCATGAGTGTGGAAAAGTGGTGGTAATTGTGGTGACTTTTTCCAAGATTAATTGGTGAAGGTACTTGGTTCATTGTCTTCGATGCAGTTTTCTATGTGGGAGAGGCTAAATATACATGCACTCCACTACTTGGGATTACAAGTACTATATGATTGGATTGTTTAGCAAGCATCCGCAAATACTAACAATGCATTAAGGTCTCCCCAACCATAGCCTTAAGTTCAAGGTCCTCTTACTCCCATACGTGCAACTAATCGGTTCGCGTTCTCAGGTTTCTGTCACTCCGGCAGAACTTTCCCCGCTTCGTCACAAATACTACCAACCCTAGGGTGTTTGATCCATGCGCGCACAAATATAATGGACACCAAAGGACAGCACCATATAGACATACAACTCTAATGAACCTCATGCATTCAATTAAGCAATCAAAAGACAAATAAACTACGGAAACATGATGTAAATCATAGGATAAATATTATAGCATCAAACACCATGTTTACATAGGACGGTACAGAGGTTTGTGGGAGGATGAACCACTGAATACAAGGAGGATATGGTGATGGAGATGGCGGTGAAGACGTCGGAGAGGGGCAGCGCGGCGGCGCAGGACGGCGGCGGCGCCGGCGGTGCGGGGAACTCCTTTCCCCGCCGCCGGTAAGCTTGGGGAGCGCCGCCCCTTAGCCTCCCTCCTTCATGGCTTCTTGGGAGCCCTCCCCCATGGAGATGGGATCCATGGGGGAGGCAAAGACGTCGCTTTTGGTGGCTGAAATTCGTGGGTGGAGGAGTCCTCCACGAATTAGGTTTCCTCCCTTTATATATCTTCTCGGATTTCCATCACCCCCTTTTAGGGTTCCACCAAAACGGGCCTACAGGCCGCGTCCGAACTCCGATTGGGATGATCTCTGGCTTAAAATCTTCGTACGGAAAATTGTGACAACTTTCGTAAGAGCCAGGTCTCCATTTGACGTCATATTCGAGGGTCAAACTGGCAATCTTCGTAAAACGTTCTCAGACAGATTTCAGGAAAGTCCCAATTTGACTCCAACAAGGTTTCCTCTTGTATTCTTGATAATTTCTACATATCAAAGAGTAAAACAAGAACATTTTGCACTTTTGCAACTATTAGTAGGTTAGTCCAAATAAATAATAAAATTAATATAAAACAAGTGCTAAAAGCATAAAAATGGCATGAAACAATCAAAAATTATAGATACGTTTTGGACGTATCAGGATACATTTTAATTTCATGTAAAATGTTTCACATGCTTCACTTCAAATTCTAAAATGTGTTTTCATCATAATATATAACATTTTTATTTCAAAAATTGATTAATTAAAATGATACTTTATTTAAGAAAATAATCAATAAGGATTATTTTCATAATTTTGAAAATGAAGTTATAAGCTTATAAAATTTGTTCTACTCTTATTTAATAATCATTTCAAATGAATACAAATTTAACAACACTTTGAAATACTAAGTTCCTTTTGAATAAAGGTTTCACATATTTCATTTATTACTTAACTTCCTTTCACTTATATTTTGGTTAAGTAAAGAAAATAGGAAACAACTTAAAAGTTCATAAACACTAATGTAGCAATGCAAAATGTTCTACTCTAAAAAAAATCCTTCATCCAAAAATAAACAAAGCTAAGTATAAGATAGTAAGTACTTGTCTAAGTAAAACAAGTACCCTTATAATATATGTTGATACCAACAAATGGATATATTATTTATTTCTTCAAAAGTTATTCTTTTTGTATTCATGTATAATAATACTACACCATTTCTTCAATTAATTGAAGTCAGTATATGTTCTCTACAAACATAAAGATTATAATCAACCCTAAAACAACCACTTAGTACTATGATGTTGTTTTACTTTATTCTTATGCTCAACATGGTACTTTAAGGTTAGAGTTTTAAAATTCATCTCTCTTGTGAAGTAAACTTGAAGACAAAACAAATCTAAAAGAAATCGTCAAACTCAAACAACCCTCAACCATCGAGAGTTAGCTACGTGGTTTAAAGCGATGCATCTCATACTTATGCATAATAGCATATTGCTTCTTCAAACATTAGTCCTTACCGGACCAATGACGTTTTTTTCCAGATGTTGGAGTCTTTATTGTATCGAAGACCTTGGCTGCATAATCTTGCAGTCAAAAAGGCAAGTTCTCTCTTCCTCATGTCCTACTTGATTATGTTTATCAAAGTAATTACAAAGTACTATGGTTTATCATTGCATGAAAAAGGGAAAACCTATTTTCGAATGATGTGAATTGCTATATATATATATTATTGGCTGGCAGATGGAACCATGGTATGATGTGGATGGTGGAGGTTCCATTTGCACGGGAAAGGATTATCTAGGACTTAATAACCAATGCCGTCAGTGTTCTTGCGTCGTAAATGAAGCGTTAACCATAATACTTGGAATGGGACGGGAAAGTCATCTGTGACCTTTTCCCTTTCGCATGTCAACGGACAGCCAGTTCCGTAGGCTGTAGATCTTGCGGGACTACATGCACATGGGTGGGATCCCTTAATTCCCACGGTTTCTAGTGTCTATGATGGATTGTAGGGGTTGTCTGGAACAATCTATCTGTTTGGTATAGGGGAGGACTTCGGTCCGGAACAAACTACCAAAACATATAGGGGAGGATAGACCTACAAAAGGGTGGGCATGCGGGGTTGTTGGAGAAGCACGGCGAATGGCTTAGATCATCGACTGGGCCCCATACCAAAGAGAGTGTGGACGGGAAAGATCGCCCGGTTGTGCAACAAGTCGTTGATCTCTTATGGGTAAAGTAACGCACCTCTGCAGAGTGTAAAAAGTGTGACATGTTACTCCCTGTTCCGGGAAGGAGCTGCGAACGATGCAGGAAAGGTGGCTCCATGAAGCCCTAGCACCTGTGAATGGTTGACGGGCATAGTTTTCTGAAGATAAAATGAATCTTTTCCTGAAAATGTTTTACAAAGATATGCATGTTCATCCATGACCTTTTGGTATGGATGGTAGCTAGTGCATAAAACACCTTATTCCTATTATATGAACTTGCTGAGTAACGCTCGTGTTGCTCACCCTTTCCTCCGTTGACCCCTGCTTAGATTTTTGGAGACATCAATGGAGTTGACAGGAATCCAGGACGACGTTGAGAAGGTCTTTAACAAGGAGTCAAATCAACCTGGTGGAGCCTGAAGGAGTCAACCTCTACTTTGCTAAAGGAGGAGTGGCGACAACAGTGCAATGGTGGACACGACGCCAATAATGCCTACGGAGAAGACAAGGATTATAGGAAGGAGGAGCACTACTCCAGACAATGATATTCCAGATGGATAGATTAGGGCTGTGACAACAGCAGTAGTGGATCAGGAGTTAGAGGTAGAGCTGATATCCAGCTTAGTACTTCGACTTTGATCTTTTTGGAGTTTCATTTGCACGAGACTTACTTCTGTTTGTAAAGGAGGTTCTCGAGATTTTATATTGAATAGTGTTGTAATCCTATAGTGTTACCTTGGACCAGCTATGTTTCTGTTGTACTATCTGAAGGATGTAATATTTACGGAATGGTCCTTCCATGAGTATTATGTCAACGACTTGTACACTACAACATGGAGTGGTGTGCTGGGTCACTACAGGTGGTATCAGAGCGAACGACCTTAGGATTAAAACCCTTTTAGGAGACTTGTAGGTTGGTAAGACTATAGGGAGTTATCATATTTAACTAAACTCTATATTTCTACAACTATGATGGTTATTCACCTGAGAATAATACTGTCATACTTGTATACACATTTCCTTACCCAACTGGAGTAGATATTCTTATTTACTATTCTATAGGTATAATATCCATCTATCTTAATTCTTTCAACTTGGTATGATCAGCTAAGACTGTTCTGTACTAGTTGATACACCAAATGGATTACATCCACGTCAGTGTTACTTATATGGTATCATTGATAGCCCTATCCTATGAAGTAGAACCCTATCATAAGTTTGTGATGGAGGAAGTCAGAAGATGTTTGATGATAGTGGAAAATCATCGACATTCCACTATGAAAAGTATGCCAATACCCTAATGATGAAGTTCAAAGGGGATTCACCTGAGTATAGTATATAGTGTTAAGGAAATTAGGAGATGCATAAACAATGACGGGAGCTACACTAATAATTCAGATGTACCATGAGTAACTACATGAAGGAGCTGGATATGTTCGCAAATAGATGTTCTAGCTAGACGGAAGATCCAAGCTACATGGAGTTTAGTTACATACGAAACCAAGCCAAACCACAACTACTCTTTGAGTACCTTGTCCTAGGATTATTCCGTTGCAAATGGGCAATTGGGGTAAATACTGAGGCAAAAAGTTGTTTTAGCATAGGACTATAAGGTAATATATACCTATCTTGTAGTGTATAGCATCTAAGCCTGGGTCCTTGAGATGTTTTTACTCAAGGTACAACTTATTTTACAGACTTATGTTGCATGGTTGATATAACTGTATTTGTGATTTATTGGATCTTATTGGATTTTTGGTTGGCTAGGTTGGTACATGAAGTTAGAATTTGATGTACAATGGCATGATTGTCACATTGAGTTCTTTTCTTGATGTTACTGATCTAGAGGTAGATACGATCCGTGTAAGGGAGAGACGTGCTCTCAGAAGTTTCAAACATCAATGAAAGCTCATGAAGAGAAGGAAGTCAAGATGATCGAAATAAACGAAGCTACACGTGGGGATGGACCACAACTCATATCATATTTGGATTCGGAGGTCAACAGCATCAGAACATGGAAGGATGGAGGAACTACAAAAGTTCAAGGAAGAGTACCATCACCATTAGAAGAAAGGTTAATCCACAATGATGACAGGAAAGCTACATGAAAATTCTACTGAAGTAGGAGAATTATGAAGTTGGAAGATCTAAATAACAGGTCTTGTCATGACAAATTTATGATTCAGACAGTAAAATTTAAAGACTTATCCAAGGATGACGATTATTGAGTGAAGGACATCGAGCAGGAAATTTAAAGACGTTGGGTGAAGAAGCCACAGGATGTAGCCATATATAGTTTGGAGTTATCGTAACTTGACGGAAGAAATGGGTGTTGGAAACTCATAAGGTACAACTGATCTTTGGAGAAAGTTCGAGAAGAAGTTGTATAGGACTTATATGTCTAAAAGAGCAAAGAGTTAAAGGTAGAGGAGTATGAAGCAACAATCCAATACTTAGCAGACAACAACAAAGTCTGATATTTCAAGCAAGGCAAGATAGTAGTATCATCGAGAACAAGGCAACAAGAGTTCAAAGTTCAATATTCCAAATGACAAATATTAGGACCATGGGAGATGAGTTCCTGGATTGTCGATAGCCCAATGAGTTAGTTATCTGGTATGTCGCCAATAGAGACATGTGATGTTGATATATAGTGATGTCACCGTCGATACGGGGTAGCTATAGAGAAGGATGGATTGCCATAGGATTGACATCCTAGATCCAAGGACTCAGATGGAGGTTGAACCAATATAGGATTGAAGAGTCACTTCGTCTGATCACCAAAAGAAAGGAACCAGTTCCAGCAACAGAAAGATGATAGAGTTGTTATATCAGCCGAGTTTGGACTAGATAACCAACAACCTATTCTATTTTAGAGTTACGTTATCACCAATTGCACCCTGTTGTGCAATAGATCTTCTTCTCTAGACTCTAGGTAAGCCAACTGGAATGCTAGTGAGCGTGTCTATCTGATTGCCGAGAGATCTTATTGCTTTGTTCACATCATGGTGGACTTATCAATTGTTCTCCGGGAAGTTATCGGATGTTGGAAAGGATATCTCTTAACCGGAGGATTATTGGGGAATCACAACCTTGTGGCAGTACCCTGAATTCTTCGAGAAATCATTAGGTAAATTTGATGGACGTTTGAATAGAAAGGTGGAAAGTAAAAGCAGATCCATTTAGCAGTATAAATTTGGTTGTACTTGAGATTGAACCAATACAACAGAATGAAGATCGACTAATAGATGGACAGGACGAAGAAAGCCCTAGAACTTTCTAAGGGAAGAGTGAATCATGCAACCGGATAGTACTTTGCGAAGGACAAGATGAAAGTTGGTAGGATACCTTAACTAAGACAGAGCTGACTTGATCACTAATACTCTAGGAGTTTTTCAGAATCCAAAAGAACTTCCTGAAACCTTCAAGAGATTCGTAAGTCAAAGGGATAGTTAAGATCTGAAAGTTAGGAGTCACAAGGAGTATGATAGTCATAGGAGTTATGACTGGAGGATCTGAAGGTGATTGAATGAAAGAAACCTGAGTTCAAGGATGAGAAAGAGTACCTTGTCAACACCTGAATCCAAAGGGTTCGACAAGCTTTTAGATCAAGAAGTTATGGAAGAAGTATGATCTGGATGAGAATCGAGAGCTCTACGCGAGTAATGAGACTACCGCAACTGATCGAAGGATTGATTAATGTCAATGTCAGGTTAGCCCAATCAGCTACTGATACAGATCAGGTTTGAACAAAGGATCAATTACATACAAGACCACGACAGAGAAGGTTCGAGAAGATGATGTTGGAAGAAGGGCTTTACACTCATCAATACGTGAGGGAAACCGCAACTTCAGGATGAAGTTGATTTTAAGGGGGAGATACTATAATGATCCGTAGTACATAGAGTAGAAAGGGGCTAAATTAGATTTGTGTATTTGCATAGCATGCATCTGAAAATACGGGAAAATTTAAAACTTTTTCAACAAAGTCATAGAGTGTTTAACCACCACTCAAAAGGCTAGTTGAGAATGCCGATAGTTTGATGAGTAACTAAAAACTTGGAATCCAACTTGTGAAACTTACATCGAGGTTTCGCTGATGTTGGTGGATTAGAGTTAGTCATCAACATGAGTGTTATAAACTTCAAAATCTTGTCTTATCTAAATTCTCAAACATTTGGTTACTAACGAATAATACAAGAAACTATAAATCAAATTATGAGTATGATTTACGTCATTAATCAAATAAGTACATATCTTAAAGAAAAGAAGGAGTATATGGAAGGTGGATAAAAGACTAAACTAAATCTTAATCTAGATCTACTTACTCTATCAAGACTATCTTATCTTCTTATCTGCCAATCTTCTCAAATTCATTCTACAAGAGAAGGCAACACAAGAAAGGAGGAAGTTCAACAAGAAGATTATGAAGAAGGATTTCTTAGATATGCATAGAAGCACTATGCCAGTCTATCACCAGTATTTGGAAACTCCTATACCAAAAATCTACTCTTATTAACTTCTCTAGTAATAGTGTGATATTCCAGTGTTTGTATTATATAGAAGTAGTTTGGTAACAAGCCTAATTACCTTGTTAACAAATCACTTTTGTATGCTCAAACAATTGAGTGTCATATACAAATAAATAGAAGGTCAGATAATTCAATACATCTCAACCATTTGAATATGAGAAGTAATTTGGTGACAAGCTTTATAACCTTGTCAACAAATTCTTATGATATGCATAAGGCAAATTGAGATGTCATAAAACACATATACATTCTTCTATCACCAATTAAAGAAATCACATGAGTTAATTCTCAAATTCATGTGAGTGTGGACATGTCTCATAGGAGAGGAGTTCACAAGTTCATCATGTGATCAATATCATTTTGCTTATCTAAGATTTCATTCTCTAGAAGAGATAATTCTGGACATGTGGTAATTGGAATCACATGGACTACTTAGTCAGCACTTGTTCTAACAATTTGCTTCCACATACTAAAGTATCAATTTCTATCAAGGAGGACTACATAAACGTTTTATCTTCAGAATGAGTTATGGAACCAAGGAAGATTCTATTCTCATCATTTTATGTCAACATAAGACCTGACTTCAGGCAAGATATTTGTACTTGGTGCATCCATAGACATTTGATCATGTTTTCACATGCTTTAGTTGTCAGGGATCACAAGTTAAAGACACTAAGAAAATATATCATGCTTGCATGAATTTGAATTGAAATACTGTGTATACTCTTTGCAGTCATCACAGGGATCAATTCATGTTTATATTGTTGGACAACAATTGGTGTTGTCAGGAATTAATAAAGCAACCATGACAAGTTTGAATATTATCTAGAGTTGAAACCAAGCAAGAAATTATCTTTAATATTTGAAAATAACAAGCATTCACCAATAAACAATAAAGCAATATATATTCATGTTGCTAAAATAATGCACAATAAATAAATAGAGGTGTTAAGTTACACATTTTAAAATGAGAAATAATCCAAAATAAGTAAATTCACTTCAAATGACAAGTGAATTTAAAATATATCAAATATTCAAAGTTGAAATCAACATAATATTGAAATTCTACACATCCAGGGATTTTCCTGCAATTAAAACCATCTCAAACAAGTCCTCAAATCACTTAAAACATGAACCAAGGGCCTGTTTCAACTGTGTCTGCAATTTCCTGGAAACCCAGGGGGTTTTCTAAACAGTGTCATTTTCTTTCTTCTTCCTCGCGCCAGAAGGATGAGAAGGTCGTCGCCGTGTCGAGCCGTCGTCCGTCCACCTGCTTGGCCTCCGTGCGAGGATAAGGGCCGCGGAGACGTCCCAATCTCTCTCGTCTCCTCACTCGCTCAATCCTCTTCTCTCTCTCTCTCTCTCTCTCTCTCTCTCTCTCTCTCTCTCTCTCTCTCTCTCTCTCTCTCGCGGGCGCACAACCCGAACCCTAGCCACACTGCCGTCGCCGATTGCCGTCGACTCCGACCTCGCCGAGGTGTTCCAAGTAGCAAGGAAGCTCCGCCGTGGCTGCCTCGTCCTTCTCATCGACTCGCGTGTGCTGGGAAGCTTTAGGGAGGGTGAAATCTCTGTCGTCTTCAACTCCGGTCGCCGGATGTCGAGGAAGTTTCCATCGCCGTTCGTCCTTCCCAGGCCTCGCCGAGCCGTCTGTCAGGCTCGTGGTGAGCATACGAACCTCCCTGCACATTTAATTTAATTTTAGTCATGTTGAGTCGCCGCCGTGCCGTGCACCACCGTCCGCCGTCGTGCGAGCTTGATTCCGGCCAAGCTCCGGCGACCAAAAACGGGCGGGGCCACCACCAAATGGTTGGCCGTGCTCCACTCTACCTTTTGCCCATTTCAATTCGTGCTAATTCGTTCGATTCCAACGAATTGATCCACGGATTTGAACCAAGGTCATTGATTCATTGTTTTTTCCGAAATGTCTAAATTCATGACAGGTGGGGTCCACTGTCAGAAATTTCAATATTATTAAGGAATTACTAAAAATATTCAAAATTTGTAAAATTCATAACTATTTCATAATAAATCAGAATAATACAAATAATATACCAAAATGATCAGAAAAATAAAATTTATCTGTTTGTATAAATAAAATGTTTGTTTGACTAATTTGAATCATTCTAAAATTGAAACAACAATTTGCTTATTATTTGAAATATGAAGTTAAATTTGAAATGCTAATTTGGATACATTTTAATTTCATGTAAAATGTTTCACATGCTTCACTTCAAATTCTAAAATGTGTTTTCATCATAACATATAACATTTTTATTTCAAAAATTGATTAATTAAAATGATACTTTATTTAAGAAAATAATCAATAAGGATTATTTTCATAATTTTGAAAATGAAGTTATAAGCTTATAAAATTTGTTCTACTATTATTTAATAATCATTTCAAATGAATACAAATTTAACAACACTTTGAAATACTAAGTTCCTTTTGAATAAAGGTTTCACATATTTCATTTATTACTTAACTTCCTTTCACTTATATTTTGGTTAAGTAAAGAAAATAGGAAACAACTTAAAAGTTCATAAACACTAACGTAGCAATGCAAAATGTTCTACTCTAAAAAAAAAACAAATCCTTCATCCAAAAATAAACAAAGCTAAGTATAAGATAGTAAGTATTGTCTAAGTAAAACAAGTACCCTTATAATATATGTTGATACCAACAAATGGATATATTATTTATTTCTTCAAAAGTTATTCTTTTTGTATTCATGTATAATAATACTACACTATTTCTTCAATTAATTGAAGTCAGTATATGTTCTCTACAAACATAAAGATTATAATCAACCCTAAAACAACCACTTAGTACTATGATGTTGTTTTACTTTATTCTTATGCTCAACATGGTACTTTAAGGTTAGAGTTTTAAAATTCATCTCTCTTGTGAAGTAAACTTGAAGACAAAACAAATCTAAAAGAAATCGTCAAACTCAAACAACCCTCAACCATCGAGAGTTAGCTACGTGGTTTAAAGCGATGCATCTCATACTTATGCATAATAGCATATTGCTTCTTCAAACATTAGTCCTTACCAGACCAATGACGTTTTTTCCAGATGTTGGAGTCTTTATTGTATCGAAGACCTTGGCTGCATAATCTTGCAGTCAAAAAGGCAAGTTCAGTCTTGCCCATGTCCTACTTGATTATGTTTATCAAAGTAATTACAAAGTACTATGGTTTATCATTGCATGAAAATGGAAAAACCTATTTTCGAATGATGTGAATTGCTATATATATATTATTGGCTGGCAGATGGAACCATGGTATGATGTGGATGGTGGAGGTTCCATTTGCACGGGAAAGTATTATATAGGACTTAATAACCAATGCCGCCAGTGTTCTTGCGCCGTAAATGAAGCATTGACCATAAGACTTGGAATGGGACGGGAAAGTCGTCTGTGACCTTTTCCCTTTCGCATGTCAACGGACAGCCAGTTCCGTAGGCTGTAGATCTTGCGGGACTACATGCACATGGGTGGGATCCCTTAATTCCCACGGTTTCTGGTGTCTATGATGGATTGTAGGGGTTGTCTGGAACAGTCTATCTGTTTAGTATAGGGGAGGACTTCGGTCCGAAATAGGCTACCAAAAGATATAGGGGAGGACAGACCTACCAAAGGGTGGGCATGTGATGCATGTAAAATGCATACATGAACTTTGCACTTTAATTGCTTATATTCCAATCATATTTGCATCATATAAGGGTTATATCAATGTTTTATAATGATTTTTGGGAATATTCATTTATTTCCTATTTTTATGGAATTAACCCTGCACAGGCAGAAAAACCCCGTTTTCTTATTTTAATGTTTCAGGGACCCAAACGTCAACGAAATCAACTGGAAATTTACGGGCGTCAATATTTGGAAGGAAGAAGATCTGTGGGCGAAGGAAGCGAGCAAACGGAGGCTCGAGGGCCAAACAAGGGGGCCCACGTGGCCTGGTACTGTAGCCGTGTGGGACCCACCCATGTGGGCGAAGGAAGCGAGCAAACGGAGGCTCGAGGTTAGATGAGCAAGTCTTGATGCCTGCACAAATAAACGGGATTAGGTTGAGACTCCAAGTGCAGAGTGTATAGTAAGTGGAAGACAGTTTTCCCCACGAGGGGTGACTCGAGGGTTTAATATCGAACTCTCGGGGAATCTGAAGTGGTAGATTTATCTTCTTATCCTTCTTTTGGTTACCTACAAAACAAGGTTAGATGTTTTGGTCCTCAACCTCACCTGTGGTTGTCAAGCACAAGGTGTAAGAATGATATCAGGATAGTTATGCAATGCAAACAAGAAATAAATATGCAATGATGGTGGATGCAATGATAAATGATATTTTTGGGTTTTTAATGATGTATGCAAGATGAAAAGTATTTTTGTATTTTCGGATTTAATGATGGCTGAAAATAGAAAAGTGGTATATGGTGTTGGAAAGGTGTTTCTTATGATTAAAAATGGACTGGGGTTCATGGTTTCACAAATGCACTCTCTCTTTATAAAGTGGTAGACAATGGAACACACAAGTTAACATATGAGATTGCAACACAGGGTTTGATAACAAGTTACTTAGATATATGGGCATCACGTCCTAACATAGAGATCTTTTGGTTATTAACCTCTCTTATACTCCACCAAGATGCGAACTAAATCATAACACCTCAGTAATTAAGATAACTCAGAGTATAGCATTAAGTATCATGACATGAAGTGAAAATAAGAACATGCTAGATCTAGTCATGGAGTAGTGGCAATGGTCACGCCCACATCCCCGGTAGCATGGTATTTTAGTTTATCCCTAGTGAGGTAACAAAGTAAGGTAAAGATACCAAAGTGGATCGCAGAACTTTCTCTCACGTTCACTGCACTAGCCACCCCCCGTTACTCCAACTAATGCACACGTTCCCCCACACACGCTCTCATAAACATGCTTGATCAAAACAAGTAGACAAGAACGGGGTACATAATATGCATCTATACTCATAACTGAAACAAACATTGCAATCTCAAACATATATTAACTCATAAAGATCCACCACAAAGGTATTACAACGGTGACCGTAATCATGTTCAGCAGCTCATACGGTGCTAATTAGTGAAGCTCAAGAGAGGAGAGATACATAAGTTACTTCCACAAACCCATAGTCCAGAGGTGGACTACTCCCTCTTCATCATGGAGACGGTGGAGAAGTCGATGGAGAAGATGGAGACCACGCCGGCAGCGCCCCGCCGGAGTTTTCCCCCTCCAATCTGCAGCTCCTGATCTCCGTTTCGGTGTTTCTGTGTTTGTGCGGCGCTCCTTCCAGAGAACGTCGGGGGACCTTTTTTATAGGCGTTTTTAGGTCAAGACGAAGTCGGTGGAGCGAAGATCGACGGCAACGGAGCCACGAGGCCCAACGGGTGGGTCCCACGCGGCCTGGTACTGGCCGCGTGGGCCACCCGTTTGGCCCTCGGGCCTCCGTTTGCTTGCTTCCTTTTTCCGTAGTCCTTCTTCCTTCCAAATATTGACGCCCGTAAATTTCCAGGTGATTTCGTTGACGTTTGGGTCCCTGAAACATTAAAATACAAAACTAGGGTTTTCTGCCTGTGCAGGGTTAATTCCAAATAAATAGGAAAACTATGAAGTATTCCCAAAATCATGATAAAACATTGATATAACCCTTATATGATGCAAATATGATTGGAATATAAGCAATTAAAGTGCAAAGTTCATGTATGCATTTTACATGCATCAACATCCCCAAGCTTAATCCATGCTCGTCCTCGAGTATGAAGATGATAAAACTAACATGGACTTTGCAATTTAATACTTAACAATGGATATCAAAGATGATTACTATTGCTACATATAGTCAAATGATTCATTCTTCAAAGGAGTAGCAATATGCAAATAGTTTATGAAGTGATATCAAGTATTCAAGACAAGGATGTTCATTGATAGTTCACAAAGTGTAACATAGTAGCAAGTAATATGGAACACATGTATGCATAATGATAAGTAGAACATCCTACAATGGTCATAGAGTGTAGATGAAAATCTGAATATGATAGGTGTACACTTTGGAAAGATGTATATGTGAGTAGAGGTAAAGCATGCATAAGTTTCATCCAACTTCCAAACTCTTCTACTTAAGTTAATGATTGCAATAAGGTATTCATTGGTGTCAAGCTCTCATTGCCCCTATCATAGCATCTTGAATGATTAAGGTTAAAGTGAAAGCAAATATGAGTAGTGTGCTTGATAAAGTAAAGGTTGGATGTCTCATGCCCCTTGAATACAAGTACTACACCATGATTACTCAACTTAGGAAACAAAGCAAGTTCAATTATATCATTGTAAGTAATAATAGTATCATCAAGAGCGTCAACTGGGGTACCTCTTGTCCCAGATATGGAACAAGCCCATATCAAAATGACAAGACAAACAAACAAATGAAAATCTCAACACCCTTTTTATTTACCATTTGGAATAGTTTTTTATTGCAAGGTGTGTCATAGAAGGTTCACCATAGTATGTAAGTAAATTTCCACCATGAATGATGCATGGCTTAGATTAGCGGCCCAGGCGTCTCTCTAACCATTTATACAAACTCATTTAAACTACTTCATTTCCACTCATTTCACCATGATAGCATCCATAACAAAAGTACATGATATCAACTAAATGAGATGAAGGAGTGTTGAAAGCTTGCATGTGACAGCACATATGGGCTAACTCCAACCCGAACATTTATCAAGCCACTACATCATAATCTTAATCACAATGGGTCAGTTTTATTATGCAAATAAAAGAACATTGTGCATCAAGTTCGTGAGAGCTATATAACCAATTTTTTCCATTGCAATCAATAACATAAACATTTTCATTCAGAGGTAAGATAACACAAACAACATGTTAAACATACTCGGAATAGCATAAAGCCAATAGGTAGATATGGTGGACTCACTGGAATAACTTTGGTTGAAGGTGTTGGAAACAAGTTTTTGCTTGTTGGAGTTTTTGGGCTAGCAAAAGGGAGAAAGTTGACCATCTAGATGCATGCATGAGTGTCCATAGAACTAACTAATCCATGTTAAACCAAGTAAATAACAATCAGCACCAAAACATGAATAAGTGATAGCTCTACAAAAAGAATTTGCAAACTATTACTCATAAACAAGCTCATGAATCATGCAACTATATGTATCATTAAAAATCAAGTCAAACATCCCTTTTCCCAATCTTATAAAAGCATCCAACATATTTCAACCCATATTTCCAGTAGCTCTCTCATATATAATTGATAGTGTGGTGGTCTCTCAAGACTCAAACAAAAACAAAAACGACGCTCCAAGTTTATGCGATAAAGTGTTTCGATCGAAAAACAGAAGTTGGACGTGTGCAAACCGAGAGTGTGTAGGTCCAGTGGGGTTGTCTTCACATCCCCAAGCTTATGGTCTTCACCATCCTTGGATAGCTCTTGGTGCATCTCCTCCAATCCCTGTGAAAAAACTTCAAAACACCGTTTCTCCCATCTCTTTTCTGTGGGGTGCATTAATAGTGATAAACAAATAGGTTCCTTGCTGCATATAATCCTTGAACAAAAATTCATATGACATGTCCAGAAAGTGTATAATGTTGTATGCCTACTCATAAACTCAATTGGATCAAAAAGATTCAACTTAAAAGCTCAAAGCATGCATCAAACAAAATGGGACAGAATCTGTCCAGAAAAACAGCAGCAGCAAAACGTATTTTTCTACCCTACCAAACTTTCTCGAAAAATTCCGAAAAAATTCATGCATACAGAGGATGAAAAGTTGCAACTACAGTTCAAATATGAGCTCATTCGGAGTTACAGAATAAGAATTAAAAATCATACCGTGCACTGATTCGTGCAGGAATAAAATCTCCGAACTATAAGCAACTTTTCAAACCAAAAAGGGTAAAACTTGGCACTTTATTAAAAACTCCAGAACCTAACTAGACACAAAATCTCTTGTTACAGCAAGAGGACACAAAGAAAAATCACACAAAAAATAACCGGGTTGCCTCCCGCAAAGCGCTTTCTTTATAGCCATATAGCTAGGCTTGATAGTTTTAATGATGCTCCCATCTCCACTAACATTAAAAGACCCAGAGGGCGGAGATTCAGGCAATCTCGACCGTACACAGAGAAGATCTAACGGCCAAAGACAACCCAATGTTTGATGTCAAACGCGTTGAGTGCCTCCACCCCATCAGCCAAAATCACGCAACTGCTCCAGTAATCACGACGCGCACCCTCATCATCCAACGACGAAGGAAAAAAACAACCGCCTAATCCCCTTGCGCTCCGCCGACGTGCTGCCTACCGGATAGACCGCCGCGTACGACCACTGCCGCCAACCGCCGCGACGACCCCGGGGTGCACCGCCGCGACGCTCCCGGCCGCCCACCGCCGAGAAGACTGCTGCATCCAACCGCCGCTACGACCCCGGCGGCCCACCGCCGCGACGCTCGCCCGCCCGCGACGAACGCTGCATCCAACCGCCGCGACGACCTCGGCGGCCCACTGCCACGACGACCCCGGAAGCCCACAGCCGAGAAGACCTCTGCCGCCCACCTCACCACCGCGTGGCTGGGTCGCCGCACCGCCGCCCACCACGACCAGACGCGACGAAGCTTGCTCCAGATGTACTAATCGCCCTCCTGAACGTGGCTGGCTCGAGCGGCGGTCGAAGCAGCGGGTCGAGGTAACTCAGAACAAATTTTTGGATCAGCTTTGTTCTTGAACAGCTCCTCCCAAACTCTAAGCTGCCGTTATTGTCCATCAAGCCTGAATTTACTGTGCACTAAAGGAGATATCTAACTGAACCAGCTAATGTGAAAGAAAGAATTTTAATCCGAATCCTTGTTAGCAGTAGCTCATATACAAGTTTAGGCTATATTTAGATTTAAATAGGCTCCAACGGGAGGCTCTAGGAGAGGAGATGGTATGCTTTCTGAATGTTCTGTTTCATCAGTCCCAAATACAGCTGCATTTTATTGGTCTGATCAATTATCTTTTAAGATAGTCTGTGAGACTTATGGAAGGTCGATTTTTCTAGATCCCAGTGTAATAAGAACGACGATTCAGGCAATCACCAAATCATCCCGAACGCGGCTGGCTGGAGCAGCGGTCCAATAAGCAGGCCCAGGTAACTCGGAACAATTTTTTTTGATCGTCTCTATAGTTCCGTGTACTGGTTGTTGCTGTTAAAGGTTAACACTGCAATTTATGCCTTCATGGGTGGGTGCATACGGGTATGTGGAGTTAATTTTTCCAGAAAGAGGAGTGCCCATTTTCTTGTATTGGTGGTGCGACTTAAGATCTAAGCCTAACTGTATGACTTATGATTCACATGTACGAATAGTTGATTGCAGTTCAAACTTAGAAGTTGATATGCAAATTTGGCATGCAGTACAAATGGGGGTAGCTACTGTGGGAAAAGGGGTGTACAGTTACTTCTGGCAATGCTATCTTTGTTCGACTGTTGCTTTCCACTCCAAGCCTTATAGTTCTGGATGTTGCAAAAAACTCTATGTGCACACACCAACAGTGGTTACTGGAATGTTTGATCCTTAAATCATACTCGAGTATACATGCTTTGGTGAGAACCTACACACCTTTTCGTGTGCAATTAATTAATGTCGAATTCTGTTTTTTCCCTGTGGATTGGATAAGCCAAAATCAGTGCTTTTTTAATTTGAAGTAAGTTAGATGCGGTTTTGCTCCCAAAGGTCAAGGCCAAGAGTTAAGGCCTGAAGCTAAATATTGGTAATCAGGACGATGAGCCAGGTAGTTGCTGATCACCAGGTTTCATGTGCCGACGCTCTGTGCATGCACGAATGAAGATTTTGTTGGGTGTGGTGACTTGTTGTTTGTTGCAGTATGGTTGTCATTGCTGTTAGTAGGATGTGGCATCGCAGGTAAAGGAAAGAATAATCTTAACTAAAGCCTCTTTGTAGTAATACTCTTAACTAAATTCACTTATGTTCCATCGCTCGGGAACCTTTCCCTACTGCTGATTGCTGTTTCGTAATGATATGCAGGTACAAAAAACGCTAATTAGGTGCACCATTTCACAAGTATTACCATAAAATAATTTTTACGAAACCTATGATACAATAACGGTTGGGCAAATCAACATTGCCATGAACATACTGTTGTTCACTGTGTTGTTTCTGCTAACGACAGAATGTTGTTTTGTTTACGAGGATTGTTTCTGCTAACAAGTTTTAATGCTTCTATGTTTGTTTATCAACTGATACCCACTGTTATCTTCCATGGCTATTGTATATGAAGCTTATTCTCGGTTTTGGCGGCAGTTATTGGATCACTGGCGTGGCTGAGCGGGTTCGGAGGACTGGGACGTCGGTTCAAGGTTTCTTCCCCACGTCCCCACCTGAAAATTATACTTGAGATTAACTTCCTGCGGAAAATGGCGATTGTCATTTGCAGCTTTGATTTTCTGTTTAGTCTGATAAAGCACGATCTATAGGTCACTGTAGGAGTATATTTCATGTTTTGTGACTTTCAGTGTAGGAGTAAATTTTGCTTGCTTGCTGAAAATAAATTTTGTTTGCTTGCATGGAGTACAGTTGCTGAAAATAAATTTGCTTGCTTGCTGTAATAGTCTGTCTACAAAAGCCGGTTAGGCCAAACAGGCCACGCTAATTTTCTTCGCATTCCATTTACTTTTTATTTTTCTGGTTTTTTAAATGATTCTCTCTTAAATATTGCACTCCAGGCATATATTACTCTAGGCATCACAAGTGAGTAGAAGAAAAACGCTTCTGGATGTTTTACAGGAGAAGAGCTTGGCCATTATTGCATCTGAGATCAACAGATCATGACTGATGTTGTGCCATACTCATTCAGACAGAATGGTGATTACCTGTACATTACAGGTTGTACACAACCTGGTGGTGTAGCAGTTTTGAGTAAGGAAACTTATTTATGTATGTTCATGCCAGATAGATGAAAGGAGGTAATGATTGTTGTGAAAACCAGGAATCATTTAGCTCAAGATTTGAGCCACAACCGAGATAGAATTAAGGAAAACTTATCTTAATGCTTGAGATGTAGTCCAGGCTTCGAGGGATGAAGCCCTTGCTCTTCTTCACCTTCACTGTAGCTGCTAGAGCTTGAGGAAGGTGCAGGAGGGATCCTTCCCATGGCTGGCTGTGCTGTGCTGGATTGGGCAGCGTAGAGGGAGTGGGAGAGAGTTTTGGTTGTATCTTCTGATTTCCTTAACCAGTCCCTAAATAGCACTCCTCTATATATAAGTATGCACAGTGCCACAGGGGGACCCACCTGTAAGTTGGAGATATTTCCCCCAATCAGGGAACTGTAGCACCGACCTACTGTAGCAGTGCTACTGTAGCAGCCGAAAAAGTTGACCTAGGTTTAGCCTAGATCAAAAATATCCAACATTCTCCCCCTTGATCGTAAGGCTAAACTTTATAAGTCCACTTATCAATGAAATGGCATACGAGATAAAAGGATTACTGCGGTCAATTACTTAGTACCACAGAAACCCAGTTACTACAATATACCACCCCATCTCAAAATAGAACTTCTTTAATTTATGAGCTCCATAAACTTAAACTTAAGTGAAAAATTTATGAGCTCATCTCTTTGTTGAAACTAATACAGAGACAATAAATTACAACGGTCAATTAAGTACCGCTGAACTAATTGACTACAGTATATCATTCCAGCAAAGAAATGAACTCTCTTTAGATTTGTGGGGAGATGGTGTTGCAATGGTCCCAAGAGTGCAATTTGTTCTCTTATGAATATGTATACTCATAATTATGCGCGCACTTGAAACGAGAACAATATGTTTTCAGAGTCTTAATTAGTCCCTTAATAATAGGCTGCCAAATAATCTTAATGCCGGCAACGTTAGAAGGCAAGCCTCTTAAATATGATGCTTAGAACTTAATATCTTAGTGTAATGCTAACATACAAGCACCCAAAATTTACTTTTTATATGTGTTCAACCCTTATGTCGTAAATCTAATACTTATTTGTTGAACACCAAAAACTTAATTCATCAAGGCCTTGAACATAATTGACTCTGTATTCAATCTTTCACAATGTCTTAGGTCTGGCAGGAACCTTTTGACATGTTACTCGAGTAGACTGCACTCTTACATAATATGTCCCGGGATAAAATTTCTTAAGATAATCCCTTAAATTATTATGGATCAGGGACACAAATCCATATATTAAATCATAGGGATCGAAACATGCCACAATTTAATTTGCATCTTGGGTGAAACCATTCCACAATATGGCTCCCCTTGCAAGAATGAAACTTTTGTGGATAGAACTTAAAATGATTTTCACTCCTTGCAGAATACCTTAAAAATCCACAACTTGGTGGTCATAATATTTCTTAAATGTGAGCATGTAATCCCTTAGTGTGATATATATATTATCACACAATTACTTTAGTGCTTGTGCCAACTAGGCAAAGCTTTTCTTAAGTATTTTCCGGGAGGTCCAAAACCCGGACTTATGTCTGCCAAGATATCCCGGACACAAAATCTTTAGGGCACATAATAACTTAAGCATTAGTGACAACATGAGGAAAACTTAATGCCCTTGAGGGAGTAAACATAAAATTTCCAAAATGAACTTAATACTCCCTTTTAATGGACCAATCTTAGTGAGTCTTAATAACTTAAAGTACATCACCATGATGAACTTATCATCCCCGAGAGAAAACTCTCGGGTCTTATGCAATATCCCTATTGCTCATAATTAACATAAGATTGATTCATCAGAAAATTATTATTGAACTTTGTACCATTATAAGATGCTTATTGTCTCAAGGACAATTGATCATCATCATTAATTCTTTATTACATAAAGGATGGTTTCCATCTCCAAAATTTTAAAATTCGGTGAATTCTCACAAACTCCTAGTCATATCATTATATCAACAAGTCTTTCGTCAAGACCTGTTGCTTAAACTTTAGATAGACCATTCCAAAAATTGGTCCTTAACTTTGTCAAGGTGACCCTCGACGATCTGGGAGTTAGAAATGGCTGTACTCATAATATCCATGATGGAGTTCTTGATTGCTATGCAATATTTGACTGCTCTCTCTTAAATTTCAACATCATACTTCGTTTCAGAATATCATAATTTTATTATCCTCCTTAAGTGATTTAAGAGATCTATTGTAGAGAGCAGAACCAAAAACTTGTATCTTACTTAAGAAACATGGCACAACCATTTAGTATTGAAAGGCAATCTAATAATTCTTAGTCATAATGATGCCCTTAGGAGATGGAGTCTTTAATAAATCTGACTAAAAAGTGGTACTTAGCTCAAACTTAGACTTGCTTAACAACTTAATATCAAACTTAAATGCCTTATTGATGGAATCTAAACATACCTGATAAAATACTTCTTCCTAAGTTGAAATTCATTCTTGGAGAAGTTCAATGCTCCCCCTCGAAATGTGGACTGAGCCATAGCTTAACATTTCGATGAACTTCTATAATAAATATTCCACCTTTAGTAGAGAAGTCAATAAAATTTGTAGCACGAATCACATTATTGGAATGGAGGATGAAGAACTTAATTTATGCTAATGGATATCTTCCAGTAGCTTTAAACATTAGCCTCCAGTCCTTCTTTAGGACTTCTCTTTAAAACTTCCTTATTTATGAGGCCATAATAATATTATGCATATAGCATCTTTATCCAAAATGTTTACACACTTTCTTATGGATATAAAATCCTTTGAGCTTAATCACAGTCCACTTTTGTGCTTTATTGTAGATGACATAATAAAGCGAACTCAAAAGCTCCATAATTAAATCATGAGAATTTTTCATGATCAACATAATCTTATAAAATTTTGAGAAGCTTCTTCAAATTACTTCTCCATTAATGCCAGAAAACTTTATTATGAAAGAACTAGGAAATTATTTTCCTAGATCCTTACTGGCACACTCCCCCCAGATTCTTATTGGGTTTTGCTCCTAATAAACATTAATAGACAAGAAATCCATTGGATTCTCGTCAATGCTTTAATAATCAAAATTTCTTTAATGAGAGCTCATTATTTTTATATATATTTCATTATTTATGACCTCATGAAACAATAATATATACATAAGCTTAACTCATTTCTCATAAGAAGCATTAAATCAGCCGAAAACATTATGGCTGAATTGAAAAAGATTAGCAATAGGGATAAAATTCATGATCACAAATATTTTATAGTGATCATGTAAAATTTAATTTCTCATAGAACATAATTCCTCATAGAATATAATTCCTCATGTAAACATTAATCTTTAGGAAATGACACATGTATCCAATCAACTTTGGTCAGAATGAATTCACGTGCCACAACCTATCCCAAAATAATCATTAAATCTCCAACCAAAATTTCCATCTTAATTGGAGATGACTTAATTAGGGATGACTTAATGATCATAAATGTTGAAAACTTGATTAGTTGATTTGATCTGGGAATAAATTAGAGGCACTTAATAGCAGAAGCGTATTTAAGACAATTTATGTCTTTTACCTTAATTCCCCGAAGGTACTTAAAAATTTGTAGCATATAGCATTATGTCCATAAGCCTTATGCATGAAATCTTTCTCAAATCATAAATTTATTTTGTCGATCTGATCCACAACAGCTTTGGCCAGAAATGAACCAGAACAACAAACTTTTGTGAGCAAGTATTTATTAATCAGCTTTGGCCAGAATAACAAATACATGTCACACTTTATAGTCTCTTAAACTTCTTTCACCGATCTAGCCCACATCAGCTTTGGCCAGAATTGGACAAGACCGGCAAAATATTGTGATTAGATACTTATCGATCAGCTTTGGCCAGAACGATAAATATCAGTCACACTTAATTAAATCATGTCTCTATACACTTCTTTATTGAACTAGTCCGTGGACCAGAACAAATAAATTTTGTGATCATGTGTTCATCAATCAGCTTTGGCCAGAATGACAAACACAAACCACACTTCATTATAATTAGAGACACGATAGAAACAACTTCATATAACATGCATGGCTTAAGGACGAAAACTTTATTGATGGGCAATTATACTTGACATACCATGGTTTAGTAAGATATGACCATGAAAAGTCAACTTTAGATATTCTTATGCCCAAAACTTAAATATATTGCTCAGATGAAGGGCCACTTAATTTTGAATCCTCCCACTTAGTTTTCCTTATCATCATGAATTGCAATACCTTCTTTAGGTATTTTAGGAGGATTATAAAGGAGAGCCCAACTTAGAGTGATCTCAAGCTCCTCCTTTCATAAAACATAATTGCTACCATTTAGTTACTACATGCCATTAATTATTTTGGCAGTGAGAGACATTAAAATGCTTCAATAAGCATCAACATTATGTACTTTATTTACTGATCGAACCCAAAACAGCTTTAGCCAGAGATGGGTAAGAATCAATAAAAAATTGTGGTCAAAATAACCACACTTAATTATATCCTCACATAAAATACCTTTTCATCAATCTGGCTCGCATCAGCTTTAGCCAGAAGCGAACCAGACCAACAAAAATATTATGGTCAAAATGCCCGCCAATCAGCTTTGGCCAGAATGACGGACATAAGCCATGCTTTATTTTGAGGATCAACCAATTTATTTTATTATTATTATTTTTTATTTTAGCAAAACTTTATGGCATAATGGTAGCAATAACCATTATAATAAATTTTAGAAAACATTATTATCATAACGGCCCTTTTGTTTAAATGATACATTATTCTAAGCAATAAAAAAAAAAACTAATTATTTCGGGCTTTATTCACATAATTGGTCATCATAACAACATAAAATTCCCAGACCTAATTTTATTGGACCACTTAAACTTTATTAATCATAAAGAAAAGATATCACAATAATTTAACATGATACATGAACATAATTAAGACATAAAATAATTATGACATAGGAAAAACAATAATCATCATAATAGATCTAATACCATAAAGTAATTTACTAAGCATAATAAAATGCATTAGAAGTAACTTAATATGGCACATAAAAACATAATATTTCAAAACAAAAACATTATTCTTAAACAATTATACAATCTAGCCCTAAAACATAATTTATTTTAGCCCAATACTTACTAATCATTACCAGAAAAATATTTAGTAATTTCACTGAATTATTTCTGTCATAACAGAAAATTAAAGCCCATAAAACATAAGGTTAATTTGTGACAAAAATCCTTTGAGCTGGGATGAAAGTGGCCCAGCCCAGCTTACTCCCTCGGATCCCCTCCTGGGCCTCAGCCCATTACGCAGCGCCAGGAGCACCCGAGCCGTCGGATGCTATCCGATGGCCAGGAACGGATGCGTCTGGGACAAGCCCAGCGCATCACCCCGACACGGCGCCCCTCAGAAAACCCTAGCCCCATTTTGTTCGTTTCCCGTTCCTCTCTCCCTCTGCTCCCGACGGCGACGACGGCGCGCAAAGATGAAAGGCGGCGGCGAGCACCGCGAGCGGAGGGAAACACTGGCGTCGACCAGGCCCTCTCGCCGGAGCTGCGTGCGGCATTGGCTTGCGCGCACCTCCGTCGAGCGGCTCTGGACGGCGACCTTTGCATGGCGACTGCGCGCGAGCGGGCGTCCCCGCGTCGGCGTCGACGACCAGCGCCAAGTCCAGCACCGTAGCGGGCTTCAGCAGCGACAAGCGCGTGAGAAGGCACCGCCACGGTCCGGTGCGGCGGACGGCAAGGTCGCTCGGGTTCGGGGCCGAGCAGACCTGCCTGCATAAGGTGATGGCTCCGACGCCGCCGTGGCCAGCGACGACGACGAGGCCCATAAGGTAAAATCCGCCGCCATTAGTTCATTAGCCTAGGGTTAGGGTTCCTCCAAATTTGGGGAATTTCATGATTTAGGTTCGGTAATTGGGGATTTCGTTAGGATTTGCATTAATTGAATCAATCCCCACTTAATCCGAAGCCTCAGCTTAATACCAGAGGGTGAATCAAAGGAATTTCAGTTCTAGGGTTTCGAATTTTGGGGATTTTGCTTAAAAGCTTACTAAAAAACATCAATCCCCCTTTTAACTTCATCAATTGCAAACCCTAGAACCGTAACTTAATTCATTAGGGCTTGTTCCTTAAAACCATAGGGCTAAAACAGCTTAGATGTGCAATAAAATTGCACCTTATAGGGCTAAACTGAACCTTAACTCAGCCTAAGAACATAAATAACTTCGAGCAGGAGAAGAACATGATTTATTCAAGCAAAAACTTGAACTTAGGCAGTAGAAGAACTTCAGCAAGCTCAAGTAGGGGGTTTGAACTTAAATAAGGGCTCAATCTTAGAGCTAGACTGCTCTGATACCAATGTTGTGAAAACCAGGAATCATTTAGCTCAAGATTTGAGCCACAACCGAGATAGAATTAAGGAAAACTTATCTTAATGCTTGAGATGTAGTCCAGGGCTTCGAGGGATGAAGCCCTTGCTCTTCTTCACCTTCACTGTAGCTGCTAGAGCTTGAGGAAGGTGCAGGAGGGATCCTTCCCATGGCTGGCTGTGCTGTGCTGGATTGGGCAGCGTAGAGGGAGTGGGAGAGAGTTTTGGTTGTATCTTCTGATTTCCTTAACCAGTCCCTAAATAGCACTCCTCTATATATAAGTATGCACAGTGCCACAGGGGGACCCACCTGTAAGTTGGAGATATTTCCCCCAATCAGGGAACTGTAGCACCGACCTACTGTAGCAGTGCTACTGTAGCAGCCGAAAAAGTTGACCTAGGTTTAGCCTAGATCAAAAATATCCAACAATGATGACATGTTAGCCTGTTACCTCATACCTTTCCTAACTAAGCCAAACCATTCTAATAATGAATAAAAGGTAGATAAAGCATTTCCACTTAGTGAGATGTAAAAGGTTCTTCTCAGGTTTTTTTCAGCCTGATTTTGTTGATGCTTGGAGTATTACCTTCTACTTGCTACCTGCCCCAACTACTTTCTCCAGTCAAGATATATTACTGTATCATTTGCAGTTGGACAGTCAAACTCTTGAACTTAGATATCGGTGTATCTTTATGGTTATGGAGATTGAGATTAAACATATGCAAATGATATTTGTACTGCTGTTATTCAAATATTAGTACTCCTGGAATAACAGGAGTATGTTTTACATAGTCAAACTCTGCACTTGCGTATTCACTACTCTTTGTATAGCAGGAGTAGGAGAACTTGTTCAGTTAGCGGAAACACGCATAAAAGCTACAGGAATGAAGCTACACTCTTGAACTTAGATATCGGTGTATCTTTATGGTTATGGAGATTGAGATTAAACATATGCAAATGATATTTGTACTGCTGTTATTCAAATATTAGTACTCCTGGAATAACAGGAGTATGTTTTACATAGTCAAACTCTGCACTTGCATATTCACTACTCTTTGTATAGAAGGAGTAGGAGAACTTGTTCAGTTAGCGGAAACACGCATAAAAGCTACAGGAATGAAGCTACACTCTTGAACTTAGATATCGGTGTATCTTTATGGTTATGGAGATTGAGATTAAACATATGCAAATGATATTTGTACTGCTGTTATTCAAATATTAGTACTCCTGGAATAACAGGAGTATGTTTTACATAGTCAAACTCTGCACTTGCATATTCACTACTCTTTGTATAGCAGGAGTAGGAGAACTTGTTCAGTTAGCGGAAACACGCATAAAAGCTACAGGAATGAAGCTACACTCTTCGAATCATAAATATGTACAGCCTCACACTCACAGTACCACTAGAACTCATATGTTGCTGTCATTTATATGGTGTACATTTCAGATGCTTAATAAAAAAATTGCGGGGGCATAAAATAAATGAAATGGATGATATGACCATTTCAGATGCTTAATAAAACTGCAATATCTTGCTAATACTTGACGAGCAATGTCATTTCTAAGATGAGTAAGACTTGCTGGAAAAAATGCAATATCTTCTTCTTGCAAAACTTGCTGTACTGTTGTGTAGCTTATAACCAAGATTTTTGTATACAATGAAGTGGCATTTAATTTGTGTGCTTCCATGCAAATTTTTAGTTTCAGAGAATTCATTCAGAGATGTAAGAATAAGCTGGAGTATCTAGGATAACTGATAAGCCTATTATGCATTTTGTTTGTCTACAAAAGCCTATTATGCATTTTAGCAAATAGTCTGCCTACAAAAGCCGTTTATGCATTTTGTTTAGCTGTGCATGGAGTAGCAATTTATTTGCATGAATTTTGACTGTCAAATCAGATTTGTCACCTATAGAATTTTATTTTACTTAAAGATTTATCGTTCCCAAGTACATGTATAAGCACACTGGCTTGAACCACTATGTCATTCTGAATCAGAGATTGAAGTTATATTAGTTGTTAATTTTTTAAGGACATGACTGTTGTTATTTGACCAGCAAAGAAATGCCTTTTCGGATATATTCTACTATTTCAGTTTCTTGGTGCCATGAAACGGCTATTTTAGCCAATAATTTAGTTCTATGTTTGTGTAGACCACCACAATTTTTTTGCTAATACGCCGCTTGATCAAATGAGTGATAAGACGATTAAAATATTTCATGTATACATAAATAGTTTTCTTAAAAAACATTATGCCCCCGTTGCAACGCACGGCCAATAATTTAGTTGTATATTTGGGTAGACCACCATAATCTCTTGCTAATATGTGTTTGATCGAGTTAGAAGTCGATTACGACATTTCATATATACATATATAATTTTGATAACAATTTTATGGACTCCCGTAGCAACGTACGGGCATATTTCCTAGTAGAAATAAGAGTTGAATATAAAAGAGCATCAAGAAGCAAATATCAAACACATTTAAGTCTAACCCACTTCCTATGCATTGGGATCTTGTAAGAAAATAAATCAATAAAGCACAAAGTGACTAGCATAGGAAGGCAAAGCAAGTGCAACTTCAAAAATTTCAACAAAAAGAGAGAAGACTTAATATTTTTGAGATATATGAAATCATGTCTCCCTCTCTCATAAAAACTTTCAGTAGCATCATTGATAAACTCAACAATATAGCTATCACATGAAACATTCTTATCATGATCCATATGCATAAAAGTATCATTACTCTCCACATAAGCATAAACAGTTTCATTAGGAATAGTGGGAGTAAAACTATCACATCTATCATTGTAATCATCATATATAGGAGGCATATCATAATCACAATAAACTTTATACTCAATAGTGGGTGGACTGAAAATATCATATTCATCATTGTAAACATCATATATAGGAGGCATATTATAATCAACATAAATTTTATCCTCAATAGTAGGTGGACTGAAAATATCACAATGATTATAATCATCATATATTGGAGGCATAGTATCATCAAAGAAAATTTTCTCCTCAAAACTTGGGGGACTAAAAATATCACATTCATCAACAACCGCTTCCCCAAGCTTAAACTTTTCCAGAGCAATAGCAATAATGGTGTTCAAAGAATTGACAGTGATAACATTACTACCATCATGCAAATAATTTTCCATATGTTTTTTAATTTTCTCTTCAAACACATCATGTCCTAACTCAAGATAGATTTCATAAAGCTCTCTAATTTTTTTGTTGTTTTCCATTTTCTAATTTTTATGGGTTTTTGATATATATAAAACTAATGAGAAACTCACAACCAAACAAGTTTAAAGGAACCTCCCCAAGCTTAGATGATTGCAAGATATAAAAGGAACCTCCCAAGCTTAGTCTAGTGCACACAAGAATAGAAACTTAAGCGCTACGCTCCCCGGCAACGGCGCCAGAAAAGTACTTGATAACCCCCAAGAGCAAGGGATCACTGTAGCACCTCTCAATGTGGAAGTAAGGTATCGATCCGCAGGAGCAAGAAGGAAAAGTTATCTATTCCCTACAACTAAAGTGTCACAAGTTTTAGTTGATTATGCACTAAACAAGTTTAAGGAACAAGGTGGTTGATTTAATGGATGGAAGTTTGATGTAACAAGGCAAGAATGTGGAAGTGTCCCAATCCTCTTCAATGCAAGAGGACAAGACAAAGGTTTTCTAGGATGCTTGGAAATAAGGCCTAGGATCATAATTTCACTAGTGGACACTCCCAACAATTGAATACATAGATATTTCCTCTTCACTTTGCTACTCTGAACTATTCTCCCGTTGGATAGAAATACCAATCTACTGCGTAGGGCTACAAGAGCACACCTTAAAGTCTGAGTGAACAAACACCACAATATCATAGAACACCAAGACCATCGTGTAGGGCTACAAAAGCACACCTTAAAGTCTGTCTTCCACATCTAGGGAACCCCAAGCTCACTATGAGTGCCCCAAAATAGTACTAAACAAACACCACAATTTTATAGTGACATCCAACACAAAAAATAACTCATGGTAAGTATTTCTGTAACCTTTAGCCTAAGAGTCACACACGGTGCGCACACTGTCAACTTCACACCATGGGACAAAGGTGACTCCGAAAATTACATTAATAAAACCACTTGAGTAGCACAAACAATGAAGGAGAAACATCCATGAATTCAATTAGATTACAAAGCTCATGATCACATAAAGATCACATCATGGGAGAGAGAGATGAACCACATAGCTACCGGTAGAGCCCTCAGCCCCGATGAAGAACTACTCCCTCCTCATCATGGGAGGCGGCAACGGCGATGAAGATGTTGATGATGAACACGCCGGAGGGGGGTAGAGCCCTCCGGAGGCGATTCCGGCGGCGTTTCCCCCCTCCGATCTTCTCCGGCGGCAGCCTTCTGACTCTCTGTTTCGTGGTTCTGTGTTTCTCCGCCGCCTCCTTTCGCAAAACGCCAGGGGACCTTTTTTATAGGCGTTTTTAGGTCAAGACGGAGTCGGTGGACGAAAAATCGACGGCAACGGAGCTCCGAGGTGGAAACGAGCTGGGCCCACGCGGCCATGTACTTTAGGCCGCGTGGGACCCTCCCATTTCCAGCCTGTTGGGATTCTGGTCTTCAATTTAAGCCCATTGCCTTCATCTCGAAAATTCTGAACCGTGCTCTTTGACCTTGCCCTTTTTGGAGTCCCGAAGCTCCCGGAAAGTCTGAAACACTAAAAAAGACATTTTCTGGAAAAACAGGGTTAATTCCAAATAAATGGGAAAACTATGAAATATTCCCAAAATCATTATAAAACATTGATATAACCCTTATATGATGCAAATATGATTGGAATATAAGCAATTAAAGTGCAAAGTTCATGTATGCATTTTACATGCATCACCATGTTACACTTTGTGAACTATCAATGAACATCCTTGTCTTGAATACTTGATATCACTTCATAAACTATTTGCATATTGCTACTCCTTTGAAGAATGAATCATTTTACTATATGTAGCAATTGTAATCATCTTTAATATTCATTGTTAAGTATTAAATTGCAAAGTCCATGTTAGTTTTATCATCTTCATACTCGAGGACGAGCATGGATTAAGCTTGGGGATGTTGATGCATGTAAAATGTATACATGAACTTTGTACTTTAATTGCTTATATTCCAATCATATTTGCATCATATAAGGGTTATATCAATGTTTTATAATAATTTTTGGGAATATTCATTTATTTCCTATTTTTATGGAATTAACCCTGCACAGGCAGAAAACCCTGTTTTCTTATTTTAATGTTTCAGGGACCCAAATGTCAACGAAATCATCTGGAAATTTACGGGCGTCAATATTTGGAAGGAAGAAGACCTATGGGCGAAGGAAGCGAGCAAACGGAGGCTCGAGGGCCAAACGAGGGGGGCCCACGCGGCCTGGTACTGTAGCCGCGTGGGACCCACCCATTTGGGCCTCGTGGCTCCGTTGCCTTCGATCTTTTCTCCACCGACATCGTCTTGACCTAAAAACGCCTATAAAAAAGGTCCCCCGACGTTCTCTGGAAGGAGCGTCGCACAAACACAGAAACACCGAAACGGAGATCAGGAGCTACAGATTGGAGGGGGAAAACTCCGGCGGGGCGCTGCCGGCGTGGTCTCCATCTTCTCCATCGACTTCTCCACCGTCTCCATGATGAAGAGGGAGTAGTCCACCTCTGGACTATGGGTTTGTTGAAGTAACTTATGTATCTCTCCTCTCTTGAGCTTCACTAATTAGCACCGTATGAGCTGCTGAACATGATTACGGTCACCGTTGTAATACCTTTGTGGTGGATCTTTATGAGTTAATATATGTTTGAGAATGCAATGTTTGTTTCAGTTATGAGTATAGATGCATATTATGTACCCCGTTCTTGTCTACTTGTTTTGATCAAGCATGTTTATGAGAGCGTGTGTGGGGGAACGTGTGCATTAGTTGGAGTAACGGGGGGTGGCTAGTGCAGTGAACGTGAGAGAAAGTTCTGCGATCCACTTTGGTATCTTTACCTTACTTTGTTGCCTCACTAGGGATAAACTAAAATACCATGCTACCGGGGATGTGGGCGTGACCATTTCCACTACTCCATGACTAGATCTAGCATGTTCTTATTTTCACTTCATGTCATGATACTTAATGTTATACTCTGAGTTATCTTAATTACTGAGGTGTTATGATTTAGTTCGCATCTTGGTGGAGTATAAGAGAGGTTAATAACCAAAAGATCTCTATGTTAGCACGTGATGCCCATATATCTAAGTAACTTGTTATCAAACCCTGTGTTGCAATCTCATATGTTAACTGTGTGTGTTCCATTGTCTACCACTTTATAAAGAGAGAGTGCATTTGTGAAACCATGAACCCCAGTCCATTTTTAATCATAAGAAACACCTTTCCAACACCATATACCACTTTTCTATTTTCAGCCATCATTAAATCCGAAAATACAAAAATACTTTTCATCTTGCATACATCATTCAAAAACCCAAAAATATCATTTATCATTGCATCCACCATCATTGCATATTTATTTCTTGTTTGCATTGCATAACTATCCTGATATCATTCTTACACCTTGTGCTTGACAACCACAGGTGAGGTTGAGGACCAAAACATCTAACCTTGTTTTGTAGGTAACCAAAAGAAGGATAAGAAGATAAATCTACCACTTCAGATTCCCCGAGAGTTCGATATTAAACCCTCGAGTCACCCCTCGTGGGGAAAACTGTCTTCCACTTACTATACACTCTGCACTTGGAGTCTCAACCTAATCCCGTTTACTTTTGCAGGTATCAAGGCCTTGCTCTTCGGGACCATCAGCATGCGGGGTTGTTAGAGAAGCACGGCGAATGGCTTGGATCATCGACTAGGCCCCATACCAAAGAGAGTGTGGACGGGAAAGATCTCCCGGTTGTGCAACAAGGCGTTGATCTCTTATGGGAAAAGTAACGCACCTCTGCAGAGTGTAAAAAAGTGTGACATGTTACTCCCTGTTCCGGGAAGGAGCTGCGAACGCTGCAGGAAAGGTGGCTCCATGAAGCCCTAGCACCTGTGAATGGTTGACGGGCATAGTTTTCTGAAGATAAAATGAATCTTTTCCTAAAAATGTTTTACAAAGATATGCATGTTCATCCATGACCTTATTCCTGTTATATGAACTTGCTGAGTAACGCTCGTGTTGCTCACCCTTTCCTCCGTTGACCCCTGCTTAGATTTTTGGAGACATCAATGGAGTTGACAGGAATCCAGGACGACGTTGAGAAGGTCTTTAACAAGGAGTCAAATCAACCTGGTGGAGCCTGAAGGAGTCAACCTCTAGTTTGCTAAAGGAGGAGTGGCGACAACAGTGCAATGGTGGACACGACGCCAATAATGCCTACGGAGAAGACAAGGATTATAGGAAGGAGGAGCACTACTCCAGACAATGATATTCCAGATGGATAGATTAGGGCTGTGACAACAGCAGTAGTGGATCAGGAGTTAGAGGTAGAGCTGATATCCAGCTTAGTACTTCGACTTTGATCTTTTTGGAGTTTCATTTGCACGAGACTTACTTCTATTTGTAAAGGAGGTTTTCGAGATTTTATATTGAATAGTGTTGTAATCCTATAGTGTTACCTTGGACCAGCTATGTTTCTGTTGTACTACTCTGAAGGATGTAATATTTACGGAATGGTCCTTCCGTGAGTATTATGTCAACGACATGTACACTACAACATGCAGTGGTGTGCTGGGTCACTACAACCTGCTAGTAAGAAGGTTTCTTTCTTACTTATGGAAACCCTTACCTCTTTCTTGGACATGTTTTCGCTGCGCGCCTCTATGATAAACGAAATGGCAGACATGTACAAAGCATATAGTTGGTATGACGACATATTTTTCTTTCCCGACGGAACTAACTCTAGCTGATTTCTAATCGGCTTGATCTTCTTCTGCTTGTTCTAGCTATCCATCTCTCTATCTCCTCATCGATACTATAAGAATAAAAGTGTGGTGAGTGTGCTGCGGGTTAATGATAATCCCCAAGAGCAAGGAATCACTGTAGCACAATTCGATAAGTATTTGAGTGTCGAACCCACGAGGAGCTGAAGGTAAACTATCTATTCTCTAAAGCCCTATAACCCTCTTATATGGCCGTTTGTGCAAAGCAATAAGTTTAAATATGAAAGGAACTAACTAATGAAAGCAAGTGATGTGGAATGGGTTTATCTAGTAACAAGTTTCTCAATCAAGTTTCAAACGCAAGTTTCTTAGAGCAAGTTTCTCTCAGCAGTTTTCTCAAGCAAGTTTCTCAAAGTAGCAAGTAGCAAATATCTCAAGTAGCAAATATCTCAAGGGAGCAAATGTTCTAGCAATTGTTATTTCATTCGTGTGGTTGTCACAATTAGTGAAGCACATGTTTCAGTCTTAATTGTTTCTTCTAGGAAGGAGCCATAAATAGGTGTAGCCAAGTAAATGAACTAAAACCCCTTATGATGGATCTCATGGCCAAGTAAATGAGCACACAAGAATTATTAAGACATAAAAGTCCCACCATAGCCTTAAGTTCTAAGGTCCCCTATATATCCCCCAATAAAGTAACTTCATGACTCGGTCTCAGGTTTACATGTCCTCCCAAGTCTCCCTCACTCCATTACATTACCGGTGATCACCTTACATGCATTCCCCAACATATGTGTGCACTCATATATTGTACATAAAGACAATCATAAAAGATAACAAAACTTGTATGCAACCAATCAACGAACTATTTCACTATTGCCATGAACAAATCACTTCTCAAACATAGATGGGGAGACACAATAGATCAAGGGAATAGTATATTGCATCATATATCATGTTTGCCAAGAGTTTACAGTGGAGAGATGGAGATGATCTTGCTGTAGATGTTGATGATGAACACGCCGGAGGGGGGTGGAGCCCTCCGGAGGTGATTCCGGCGGCGTTTCCCCCCTCCGATCTTCTCCGGCGGAGCCTTCTGACTCTCTGTTTCGTGGTTTTGTGTTTCTCGCCGCCTCCTCCCGAAACTCCCCGGGGGACTATTTTTATAGCCGGTTTTAGGTCAAGACGAAGCCACGGAGACGAAAACGGACGGCATCGGAGCCACGAGGGGGAAAAGAGGGGTCCTCACGCGGCCAGGGAATCTGACCGCGTGGGGCCCTCTAGTTTCCAGCTGGTTGGGCTTCTGGTCTTCATTTTCAGCCCATTGCGTTCGTCTCGAAAATTCTGAACCGTGCTCTTTGGCCTTGCCCTTTTTGGAGTCCCGAAGCTCCCGGAAAGTCCGAAACACTAAAAAAGACGTTTTCTGGAAAACAGAGTTAGAACCAAAAGAGGGGGGATTGTTTAGAAAATCCCCGAAATCATTATAAAACATGAATATAACATCATATAAGTTGCAAATATGTAGGAATATCTAGTAATAACATGCAAAGTTCATGTATGCATTTTACATGCATCAACATCCCCAAGCTTAACCTATACTCGTCCTCGAGTATGAAGGTGATAAAACTAACATGGACTTTGCATTTTAATACTATCAATGGATATCAAAGATGATTACTATTGCTACATAAAGTCAAATGATTCATTCTCAAAGGAGTAGCAATATACAAGATAGATTATGAAGTGATATCAAATATTCAATGAAAGGATGTTCAATGATAATTCACAAAGTGTAACATAGAAGAAAGTACTATGGACCAAATGTATGCATAATGAAAAGTAAAAACATCCTATAATGGTCATAGAGTACTCTTGTAAATCTGAATATAAAAGGTGGACACTTTGGAAAGATAGATAAATAAGTAGAGGTAAAACATGAATAAGTTTCATCTAGCTTCCAAATGCTTCTACTTAAGTTAATGTTTGCAATGTGGTATCCATTGGTGTGGAGCTCTCATTACCCCTATCATAGCATCTTGAATGGTTAAAGTTTAAAGTGAAAGCAAATATGAGTAATGTGCTTGACAAAGTATGGGTTGAATGCCTCATGCCCCTTGAATACAAGTACCTCTCCAACTGGCTACTCAACTCGGGTCACAAAGCAAGTTCAAGTTAAAGTCATTGCAAGTAATAATAGCATCATTAAGAGTTGCTCCCGGGGTACCTCTTGTCCCAGGACATGGAACAAGCCCATGTCAAAATGACAAGACAAACAAACAAAATGGACAATCTCAGCACTCTTTTATTTACTATTGTTATAGCTTTTTATTGTGAAGTGCCTCACTGAAGGTCCACCGTGATATGTAAGTAAATTTCCACCATGAATGATGCATGGCTTGGGTTAGCCGCCCGGTGAGTCTCTCTAGCCATTTATACTTACTCCTCAAACTTACCAAGTTTCCACTTTTATTTCACACAATGTTAGGCATCCATAAACAAAAGTACATGATATCAACTAAATATAATTAAGAGCACTGTTGAAAGCTTGCCATGTGACAGCACATATGAGCTAACTCCCAACCAAGACTCTTGTCAAGCACACAACTTCATAATTTTAATCACAATGGTTCATGTTTATTAAGTGCAATGAAAGTAAAGTGTGCATCAAGTTCGTGAGAGCTTTTTAACCAACTTTTCCCATAACAATCAATAACATAAGCATTTTAATTTGGAAGCAAAGATAATACAATATAACATGATAAACATACTTGGAATAGCATAAAGCTAACAGGTAGATATGGTGGACTCACTGGAAAAACTTTGGTTGAAGGTGTTGGAAAACAAGTTTTTACTTGTTGGAATTTTTTGGGCTAGCAAAAGGGAGAAAGTTGACCGTCTAAATGCATGCATAAGTGTCCATAGAACTAACCAATCCATGTTAAACAAAGTAAAGTGACATTCAGCATCAAAACATGAATAAAAGATAGCTCTTGATAAAACACTTGCAAATTAATACTCATTAAAAAGCACATGAATCATGCAACTATATGTATCTTTTTGAATCAACTCAAACATCCCTTTCCCAATCTTTTTAATAGCATCCAACTTAATTCAACCCAAATTTCCAGTAGCTTTCTCATATATAAATGATAGTGGTGGTCTCAAGACAAACAAAAATCAAAATAAAAAGCAAATAAAAGACGCTCCAAGTTTATGTGATAGGGTGCATTGATCGAAAAACAGAAGTTAGACGTGTGCAAACCGAGAGTGTGTTGGTCCAGTGGGGTTGTCTTCACATCCCCAAGCTTATGGTCTTCACCATCCTTGGATAGCTCTTGGTGCATCTCCTCTAATCCCTGTGAAAAAACTTCAAAACACCGTTTCTCCCATTTCTTTTCTGTGGGGTGACATTAGTAGTGATAGACAAATGAATTGCTTGCTGCATAAAATCCTTAAACAAAAATTCATATGAATGTCCAGAAAGTGTATAATGTTGTATGCCTACTTATAAACTCAATTGGATCAAAAAGATTCAAGTTAAAAGTTCAAAGAATGCATCAAACAAAATGGGACAGAATCCGTCCAGAAAAACAGCAGCAGCAAAACGTATTTTTCTACCCTACTTAAATATGTCGAAAAAATCTGAAAAAATTCACGCTCACAGAGGATGAAAAGTTGCAACCACAGTTCAAATTTCAGCTCATTCGGAGTTACAGAATAGGAATTAAAAATCATACCGTGCACAGATTCGTGCTGGAATAAAATCTCCGAATGCAAAAAGCAACTTTTTCAAGCCAAAATAGGTAAAACTTGGCACTTTATTAAGAATTCCAGAAACTAAACTAAAAACTAAGTCTCTTGTTACAGCAAGAGGACACAAAGAAAATCAAAAGTAAAAACAACCGGGTTGCCTCCCGTAAAGCGCTTTCTTTATAGCCATATAGCTAGGCTTACTTACTTGGTATCAAGATGGTTGGAGTGAGGTGGCTTGGCATCCCCAAGCTTAAATTCTTGTACTTATTTGATATATGTAGGGTGAGCCTAGGGGTAACATCCCCAAGCTTGAGTGTTTGTCCCTCGTGATCTTTATTCATCACCCTCAACTCTTCCACTTGAAAGTTCTCTTCACACAAAACTCATCTTAAAACTTGATTAGAGGGGTTAGTGTCTCCATAAATGAAATCCTCATAGGTACAGCAAAGACATATCATGAGTTGATTCTACACATTAGCTAATATTACTATGGTTGTGTATTGCTCTTTGATCAATAGAACCACACAAAACACAAGTAATGAGAGTAATGCAAAATAAAGACAGAATCTGTCAAAAATGGACAGCCCGTAAAGAGTGAATTTTCAGAGGCACTTACGTTGCTCAAATCAGAAAACTTTGAACTAATGAAATGTGTATTAATAACTGAATATTGCTGTCGTAAAATATCAGGTCAAAATTCCTCTTCTGTGATTTTATACATTTTTCGCAGTGAAGCTCAGGCATCTGTTTTCTGGACAGCAAATCACTATTGTTTAATCCTACCTCTCAAAAGAGGTTATTCTTGCCATTAAGATGAAAAATAAGATACAAAGGTGATGTTACGGTAGTAAACAAGCACCTTGACTCAAAAACCCAAAACTTAAGCTGAAGATAAAAATAAAAAAGAAACAAAAAGAACCAAGCAAGAATCAAGAGAAACAATCAAAGAAGAAGGAAAATATTTTTGTTGTTTTTGATTTAGCAAAAAGGCAAAAGGAGAAGCAAATATATACAACATAAACACTCTTTTTATTTGGTTTTAGCTTTGGGAAAAGTTTTAATGATAGAGACTTTGCAACGGTTCCATTGGCATGAACAACACATGTTCAAGGTCGACCCCAACTTCTCCATTACTCATCCTTCTCATTTACTTTCCCAAATTTTATATAAAATGAAAATCTTAAACTAATTGTCACAAAACAGTAGGTAAAGATATTTTACATGTTGTAAAGATATAAAGGTGTGCTCAAACCGAATAGGAAATTAAAGCATAAGGAACACACCACAGAATATTAAACAATTTACTTTTAAGTCTAACTCTCTTCCTATGCATTGGAATTTTATATATGAATAAATAACAACAAATTTGAGGTAACCAATGCATATAATAATCAATAGCTTGCATTTTAAATAACATAGAAACATAAAGGGGATTCTTATCTCTTCCTCTCTCATAATAGTTGCAAGCATTAAAGTTAAACATAACCACATAGTTTTGAATAGAATCACCACATAAAGACTTATCATCTAATGAGCATAATGGATCATCAAACTCAATTAAATCACTTTCATCCTCAATAGTAGGTGGACTGAAAATATCATATACATCATTGTAATCATCATAAATGGGAGACATAGTATCATCAAAATAAATTTTCTCTTCCAAACTTGGGGGACTAAAAATATCATATTCATCAAAACAAACTTCCCCAAGCTTAAGGTTTTCCTTAGCATTAGCAATAAAGGTGTTCAACGAATTAGTACTACCACAAACATGATTGTTATGCAAATAAAATTTAATTTTCTCCTCAAACACTTCATGTCCTAACTCAAGATAGATATTATACAGTTCTATAATTGTTTGGTTGTTTTCCATTTTATAATAATGTTTTAGATTTATATGTTAGTATGCAATGCAAACAAGAATAAAAGCTTAGCACAACGCTCCCCGGCAACGGCGCCAGAAAAGTGCTTGATAATCCCCAAGAGCAAGGAATCACTGTAGCACAATTCGATAAGTATTTGAGTGTCGAACCCACGAGGAGCTGAAGGTAAACTATCTATTCTCTAAAGCCCTATAACCCTCTTATATGGCCGTTTGTGCAAAGCAATAAGTTTAAATATGAAAGGAACTAACTAATGAAAGCAAGTGATGTGGAATGGGTTTATCTAGTAACAAGTTTCTCAATCAAGTTTCAAACGCAAGTTTCTTAGAGCAAGTTTCTCTCAGCAGTTTTCTCAAGCAAGTTTCTCAAAGTAGCAAGTAGCAAATATCTCAAGTAGCAAATATCTCAAGGGAGCAAATGTTCTAGCAATTGTTATTTCATTCGTGTGGTTGTCACAATTAGTGAAGCACATGTTTCAGTCTTAATTGTTTCTTCTAGGAAGGAGCCATAAATAGGTGTAGCCAAGTAAATGAACTAAAACCCCTTATGATGGATCTCATGGCCAAGTAAATGAGCACACAAGAATTATTAAGACATAAAAGTCCCACCATAGCCTTAAGTTCTAAGGTCCCATATATATCCCCCAATAAAGTAACTTCATGACTCGGTCTCAGGTTTACATGTCCTCCCAAGTCTCCCTCACTCCATTACATTACCGGTGATCACCTTACATGCATTCCCCAACATATGTGTGCACTCATATATTGTACATAAAGACAATCATAAAAGATAACAAAACTTGTATGCAACCAATCAACGAACTATTTCACTATTGCCATGAACAAATCACTTCTCAAACATAGATGGGGAGACACAATAGATCAAGGAATAGTATATTGCATCATATATCATGTTTGCCAAGAGTTTACAGTGGAGAGATGGAGATGATCTTGCTGTAGATGTTGATGATGAACACGCCGGAGGGGGGTGGAGCCCTCCGGAGGTGATTCCGGCGGCGTTTCCCCCCTCCGATCTTCTCCGGCGGCAGCCTTCTGACTCTCTGTTTCGTGGTTTTGTGTTTCTCCGCCGCCTGCTCCCGAAATCCCCGGGGACTATTTTTATATCCGGTTTTAGGTCAAGACGAAGCCACGGAGACGAAAACTGTGGCGCCCTGACCTGACTGCTATACAGTGATGCTGTGTGTCACCGGTTAAGCGATACAACCGGAGGTTACGGGTTTACCAATCCCCGGCCAAAACCTTTGGCAGGCGTTGCTCGGAATGGATCATCGGCAACGCAACACCCCGATTGATGCCTTAACACAGGCACAACCCTCAATGCATAGTAGAGAGACCAAGACTTGTGGAACAACTGGCACATCACAGACTCTACGACACAAATCATATAGCTCAACTCTTAGTATAGAGAAAGATAGCAAAATGACAACCAGAGGTCACAGACCCAACATTACAACAAGCGGAAGCAAAATAGGTTGTTCTAAACAACAAGATCCAGATTATGGCCTAAGAGGCCTACAAGTAAACATCACATCGCCAGCTGATCCGGATTGTCCCAAGCTGCCACCTGGGAACCCCAGACTACTCGTCGACGTCCACGAAGAACCCACCTTCGAGGTCGGTGAAGTCCTCCTCTGAAACAAAACAAACGACGTTGAGTTCGACGAACTCGCAAGATTATATATAGAGCTTTAGCTCGATGAGGCTTTCAAAGTTATATGGCTGTTTTGCATAAAGCTGATTTTATTTATGAAAAACATAACTCGAAGGCATCGACTATTCAGAATATTTTCAAAAGAGGTAAGGAGTAACTCTTTCTTTCATCACCTTACTCATCATAAACCACTGTACCTGTTTCAACAAGGCACCTCCCCGAATCACCCTCGAGGAAGCTCACCTTACAATCTTGAGTGGTACCTCTAGTACCCAGTTTTTAATCATTCCGTTGAAGTTATTCTATGGTCTTATCGTCCGTTCCCAAGTTGTCCTTAACCGTGGACACGGCTTTTCGAAAAGATTTACCCTACAGAGGTGTACAATGTTTGCCACGCGTACCGTCCGGCCCATTACCTAGCTTTTAGCTCTCTTCCTTGGAGAACCGGCTGGGTGGGAGCGGTGTCGACTTCTCCCTCGTTAAGGACTTTCCAGGATCATCAGTGGCGGTAGGACTGCCAGGATCACAACACCCCGCCCCACGGCCACTCATTTTCCTAACACCACCATCCTCATCTCAGATCTCAGCCACCAACTCACGCACGCGCAAATGGAAGCTCAAACTAGAGGACCCTGGCTAGCCCCGCTCGAGTTATTTAGTCTATGAGGGTTCCTGCACTGCGAATGCATAGGCCTCACGCATGGTTGCACGCTCAGTCTTGGTTCGGGAGGTAAAGAACTCGCACCTAGGCGGCGAGAACGAGACAAAGCACCACAACCACAGTGGCCTCTCATCCCCACCTTTTTAGCATCTTATCACCTGTCACCACATTTCTCCACCATCATCTCAACATTTCACACCTGTTTCCAACATGAAAATATCCATTTGACGGATAACATTTGCCTAAGCATGGCTAAGCATCACATAGCATTTATAGGTAACTCGGCCAACAACACAAACCTAGGGATAATAGGAGAGGAAACAGATATTGGCATAGGGAAATTAATGCAACTATAGGATACTCTAATCCGACAAAAGTTGACATTTAGAACCGCATGCAATATTATAGTGGAGAAAATATTTGCGGAAACATAGGATAAGATATGCTCAGAGGGGGATTACGCTTGCCTTGATCAGCGTGCTGGTAGTACGGATCGTCGCGATACGGGGGTGGCACTTCCACTCCTTGATCTACCGATGCACAAACAAATACCGGAGAGGAACAAATCAAAACCACGGATAACATCGGTGCAATGCGCAAACACATGATGACATGACATTTTAAATCCCCGGGAGGGGGATGATGCAACTATTCTGATTAAACGGGGTTCGGGTGCTTAGAGGGGCGCATCCCGGATATCCGTGAATTTAGGTCATGATTTGTCGTTATTTGTTGATTAAGGTGGTTGGAACCCTAGGGTATAACTTGTAGATGCTACGACATGATCACGTGATGAAAATGCAGGGTTCCGGTGATTATACATGCATGAAAGAGATGCTCCCGTTTATTTCACATTTTTATGATCAAATTGGGTATACGAACACATTTTGGGATGTCCCGGTAAAAGTTGTTACCTCTTCTATTTCCTCTTTTAAATTATGCCCTAGATATAAGTTGTTTCAAACAATACGGGAATTATTACCCAATTTAGAAGGAGACAAATAAAACAGGAGAAAATCTGGGGCTGGACCATTTTCGGAATATCCGAAATTTGCAATACCGGAATATCCGGTCGACATGCAGCTCCAAATTTTGGCTAAGGAAAAACGGAAACTTGCTACTGCCGTTACTCGGATAATCCGATGATTTTAGACTCGGAAAATCCGATCGCCGCTGGAAGCATAAAATCGACTAAGGACCTAAGCAACCACCTACTGGTATAGCTCGGATTATCCGAGCTCATTTGCTTCAGAAAATCCGGGAGCAAGGAGATGCACGGCGACGCGCAGCGTGAGCGCAAATGCGGCGAAGGATGCGACGGCGAAGCTCGATACCGAGGCGAGGGAAGGAACAGAGGGCAAGGGGAGGTCGCGAGCTCACCACACACGCGGGGGAGAGGTCTGGGAGGCCGGAGTTGCGACGGCGGCGACGAATTTGTCCGCGACGTGCTCGTACTGCAGCGGGGAAGAAGCAGACGCCACGGTCGAATGCGGGCTCTCCGGCTCAATTCCTTTGGTAGGGAGGTAGTAGACGACGCCGCGGAGCGGATGGTGGCCGTGGCTTGGCTCGAAGAGCCCCCGAGCGACGGCGATGTGGCGGCGACGGCGGCGGCTATGGGGCCGCCATGGGGGAGGGAATGGGGAGAGGGAAACGGGGAAGAAATCGAGGGAGCAGGTGGGCTTCGTACGGTGCGTGCTCTCCTGCAGAGGTAGGGCAGAGGAGCGGCCTAGCGCGGCATCGAGCGGGTGCGGCACGAACGGGAGCTCCTGGGTCGCTACAGGAGGAGAGGAAGAAGATGACCACTTTCTGAAAAACCCCCTGCACTAGCTCGGATTATCCGATTCCTTCAAAATCGGATTATCCGAGTTTACTTTTTACAGTTTGGTCCTTTTTCTTTTGTTTCTTCTAAAATCAGCAGCAGCTCCCTGAATTTTAATTGAGGCACTCATATATTTTAGAAAAATATGACAAAATTTGGGTAGCCTCCCCATGTAGTATAGAAGCACCACAAAAATTGGCGCCTCCAAATAAAATGTTTCGAACCACTTTTGTTCAGAAAGGTGGGATATGGCATTTTGCTAAATTCAACGATGTTGCTCCTTTAATATTTTGGGGCAATTGCAAAATATTGTCTTGAACTCTTGGAACTTCCTTGACATATATAAGATGTCAAGAAATTTTGTTTTGCAAGGTTGAGTGCCAACATTGTGTGGAAGTTTTGTTCGAGCACTTTGGGCATTTTGTTTTAGCAACTCAATATCATTCCGATATCAAGGTTGTAGTAACTCAAGAGAGACATGTTTATGCATGGATGCCATGATGCAATTTAACTCAAAAGTGGAAAAATCACACAGGTTTTTAGGTTCTCGCTTTGGGCTGTTACAACTCTACCCTCCTTACAGGAATCTCGTCCCGAGATTCTAAGATCGCGAGAAGAAGTCGGGATACTCCTCACGAAGACTAGACTCTCGTTCCCAAGTTGCTTCTTCCTCGGAATGATGTGACCATTGAACTTTGAGGAACTTGGTAGTCTTGTTCCGGGTCTTTCTTTCAGCTTCATCCAAGACACGGATAGGATGCTCACGATAAGTGAGGTCTTCTTGTAGATCTAGCTCTTCATGATTGACCCCATGGATAGGATCCTTGAAGCACCGGCGAAGTTGGGAGACATGAAACACATCATGTACATTTGGGAATTTGACCGGTAACTCCAACTTATAAGAAAGATCTCCTCGCTTTTCTAGAACGGTGAAAGGACCAACATAGCGAGGGGCCAATTTCCCTTTGATTCCGAAGCGGCGAACGCCACGAAGGGGAGAGACACGGAGATAAGCTTTATCACCAATTTCATAGTGAATTTCCTGATGATGCTTATCATAGTAGCTCTTCTGCCTAGACTGAGCAATCTTCAGATTCTCTCTTATGATTCGAACCTTCTCCTCAGCTTCATTGATCACATCAGGACCAAAGAGTGCTCTCTCTCCGGTCTCGGACCAATTCAGAGGAGTACGGCATTTTCTTCCATATAGAGCCTCGAATGGAGCCATGCCCAGACTAGCTTGATAGCTATTGTTGTAGGAGAACTCCGCGAAAGGGAGATACTTTTCCCAACCCTTGCCAAAAGAGATCACACATGCCCGAAGCATGTCTTCCAACACTTGGTTCACTCTTTCGGTCTGACCATCAGTTTGAGGATGGTAGCGGTACTGAAGTTGAGACGGGACCCCATAGCAGTTTGGAAACTCTGCCAAAACTTGGATACAAAGATACTTCCACGGTCCGATATGATCCTCAGAGGGACCCCATGCAATGGAACAATACGAGCCAAATATAAGTCAGCAAGTTGACTTGCCGTATATCATCACGGACTGGTAGGAAGTGAGCAACCTTGGAAAGACGATCAATGATTACCCAGATAGCATTGTTGCCCTTTTGAGATCGGGGAAACCCGGTGATGAAGTCCATACCAATTTCATCCCATTTCCACTCGGGGACTGCAATAGGGCGAAGAGTGCCGGCAGGTCTTTGATGTTCAGCCTTTACCCGTCGACAGGTGTCGCATTCAGCAACATACTTGGCAATTTCGTTTCATACGAGTCCACCAGAATAGTGGTCGAAGGTCTTGGTACATCTTGGTACTACCGGGATGAATAGAGAGAGGAGATTCATGAGCTTCTTGGAGGATCAGCCCTCTCAATTTTGTTTCTTTGGCACTACCAAGCGGTCACCAAAATAAACAACTCCGGATTCATTGACAGAAAAACATTTTGCCTTCCCGCTAGCAATGTTCTCTTTGATTTTCTGAATACCCTTGTCACGAGTTTGAGCATCCTTAATCTGGTCTACAGAGTAGATTTGATCTCCAGATTTGCAAGGTAGCCGGAGGGAACAATTTCCAGGTTCAAACGGGCGAACTCTTCATGAAGAGCAGGTTGGCCTTCTCAATCATCAGATTGTTGCAATAGACTTCCGACTTAGCGCGTCAGCCACGACGTTTGCTTTGCCGGGTTGATAGTTCAGACTCACATTGTAGTCCGTGATTAACTCCAACCAACGCCTTTGCCTGAGATTTAAATCCGGCTGGGTGAAGAGGTACTTCAGACTCTTGTGATCCGAGAAGATCTCGCAACGGTTACCAAACAGGTATGGTCTCCATTGCTTCAAAGCATAGACCACGCGGCAAGTTCTAGATCATGAGTTGGGTAATTGAGCTCATGCGGCTTAAGTTGGCGAGAAGCATATGCCACCACATGGCCATCTTGCATTAGCACACAGCCCAAACCTTGTAGAGAGGCGTCACAGAAGACGACGAAATCCTTGCTTGTGTCCGGCAGGACAAGCACAGGAGCGGACGTGAGCTTGGCTTTCAGTGTTTTGAAGCTCTCTTCAGCTTCGGCCGACCATACAAACTTTTATCCTTCTTGAGAAGGTCAGTCAGGGCCTTGGCTATCTTGGAGAAACCTTCGATGAATCGGCGGTAATAACCTGCCAATCCGAGAAAGCTACGGATGTCCTTGACTGACATTGGAGTTTTCCAATCCAGAATGGACTGAATCTTGTCAGGAATGACAGCCACACCATTAGCGGATATCACATGACCAAGGAAGATGAGATTATCCAACCAAAACTCACACTTGGAGAACTTGGCATAGAGCGGTGTTCTCGAAGTCGTGTCAGAACCAAACGAAGATGTTCCTCATGCTCTTCATTGGTTTTGGAATAGATGAGGATGTCATCAATGTAAATGACGACAAACTTGTCAAGATAATCCATGAAGATGGAGTTCATGAGCCTCATGAAAGTAGCTGGGCATTTGTGAGACCAAAGGACATGACGGTATACTCATATGAGCCATAACGAGTAACAAATGCCGTCTTTGGAATATCCTCCTTTCTGATTTTTATCTGATGGTAGCCTGACCTCAGATCCATCTTGGAGAATACCGTTGCACCAGCTAACTGATCCAACAGATCATTGATGCGAGGAATAGGATACTTGTTCTTGATTGTCACCGCATTCAACGGTCGATAGTCAGAGACTAGACGAGGCACGGTAGAATCCCTCTTCTTGACAAAGAGTACCGGACAACCCCAAGGTGAACTGCTAGGCTGGATGAACTCCTTAGCTAACAGCTGATCAATTTGCTCTTTCAACAGAGCCAACTCTTCCACCGGCATACGGTAGGGCTTCTTGGAAATTGGAGCGGTACCGGGAAGTAGATCTATGACAAACTCCACACTTCGGTCAGGAGGCATGCCAGGCAACTCTTCCGGGAACACATCCGGGAAGTCACACACCACGTGTATGTCCTGGATTTCAGGAGGGGATTCGCCTTCCATAAAGCAAAGGAGAATCTCAGGTGAGTTGGGTACGACGGCGGACGGAGGTATTGATGTTGCAGGCCAATACTTCACAATGTCACCGGAAGGAGCGGTCACAGTAATGGTCTTGGCGGCACAGTCGAGATTAGCCTGGTATTTGGCTAGCCAGTTCATGCCCAGTATGACATCAATGCCTTTGGACTTCAGAGCTACCAAGGCATAAGGAAAAGACAAGGAACCTATATTAATCTGGACCTCAGGAGTAACCCCATCGGTTTGCCATTTGGAACCAGGAGTGGCAATCACCAAGGGATGGCTCATTTTCTCGAACGGTATGTTGTGGTCTTTTGCAAAAGCTATGGATATGAATGAATGCGATGCTCCAGAGTCAAACAAAACTGTAGCTGTATTGCCGTTGATTCGTAACTCACCCATAAGAACGCCGGGGTCCTCTTCAGCTTCTTCACAGAGACGTGGTTCAGGCGACCACGCACAATAGGTCCAGCCTTGCCAGTTGGAGTGGCAGGGGCTCGTGCAGGAGTTATCGCGAGAGGTGCCTTCTGGGGGCACTCCCTGGAGTAGTGGCCAGCCTGGCCACAGGTGTAGCAAGTGAGTCCAGGTGGAGCAGGTAGCATAGGACGGTACCCACTCCCGCCTATCCCAAGTGTCGAAGTAGTGGGCGCGGAGGAGGTGGCCTATATCCTGCTGCCTCGGCATGAAGGGAGCACGAGGTACGGCGCTGTAGGGAACAAACACCCTGCGCTTCTTGCTCTCAGAACCCGAGGAACTCTGGTGGTCCCCATGTGCGGGCCTCTTGGAAGCTTCAAGTTCCTTTCTTCCTTGCTCAAGAGTGAAAGCCTGGTTGAACAGCTCCTGATAGGTCTGGAACCTGAAGGGCAAACTCATAGCGGAGCTGCGGAGTCAGACCCTTGCGGAACAGCTCTTGCTTGTCAGCATCATTGGTCACGTCCCTTGGGGCGTAACGAGAGAGATGGTTGAACTCACGACCATAAGTGCGGAGGTCCATCCGTCCCTGTTGCAAATCCAGGAACTCCCTCCTCTTCAAGTCCATGATGGCTGGGGAATGTACTCCGCACGGAAGGCAGTGCGAAATCAGCCCAGGTGAAGACATGGTTGGCTGGAAACAAAGCCACATGGCTTTCCCACCAACAGCCAGCAGCACCAACCAAGAGGTAGGTGGCAAAGTTGACTTGCTCCGCCAATGGGACATGAAGCGCGGAGAACTTGCGCTCCAAAGCACGAAGCCAATCATCAGCTTCCAGTGGCTCCTTAGCATCAGCAAAGTGGGTGGCTGGAACGCAGGAACTCAGTGAGAGTGTTGCACTCGTTCCTCCGTGCATTCTGCTGCACCAACTGTTCAGCAAGCGCTCATTGCGCCCACGGTTCTCCTCAATGGCCATCAAGACCTCAGCCATCGAGGGTGGTGGCGGCAGATCATCCTCATCATCATTGTGGTTACCGCGACCACCACGGCCTCCACGGACCTCCTCGAGCCATTCTGGAGATTTGACAATGACACGGTTAGTATCTTTCTCCGAATGGTCGAACAATAGCATTAGCGTCTACACAAGTACACAGACTAGGGACGATAATACTTTGCGAGAAGGAAAACAACAAGATAGAACTTGGGTCAAAGATCAGCATCATGTGCTACTAGTGAGAGTTAAGAAATCACAACTTAACACACTCTAGTTGACACAATCCGGGACCTTATGTTCAAGTCCGTGGGTTAAAACCCAAAGAAAGGATCAAAAGATTAACTCGGTAGAAACATCTGAGTTGATTTGGGATTGCAACGCAGCGGGAGCAACGGACACATAACACTAAAGGTCGAACCCACCCCGTTTCTAATCATTTTGAAGTAACAGACGAGGAGTAAAACCTTTAAACTCAAATCGAGGTAAGATTGCTCCGAGATTAGAGGGTAACCAGATAAGGAGTAAAAAGAATCCTAAGATGGTTTTCACAACTCATTTTTAGGTTAAAAATATTTTCACAAACACTAGACTCAACATCGACCAGTAGAAGGGTTTCCTACAGGCAGTACTGCTCTGATACCAACTTGTGGCGCCCGACCTGACTGTTATACAGTGATGCTGTGTGTCACCGGTTAAGCGATACAACCGGAGGTTACGGGTTTACCAATCCCCGGCCAAAACCTTTGGCAGGCGTTGCTCGGAATGGATCATCGGCAACGCAACACCCCGATTGATGCCTTAACACAGGCACAACCCTCAATGCATAATAGAGAGACCAAGACTTGTGGAACAACTGGCACATCACAGACTCTACGACACAAATCATATAGTTCAACTCTTATAATAGAGAAAGATAGCAAATGACAACCAGAGGTCACAGACCCAACATTACAACAAGCGGAAGCAAATTAGGTTGTTCTAAACAACAAGATCCAAATATGGCCTAAGAGGCCTACAGATAAACATCACAGCGCCAGCTGTTCCGGATGTCCCAAGCTGCCACCTGGGAACCCCAGACTACTCGTCGACGTCCACAAAGAACCCACCTTCGAGGTCGGTGAAGTCCTCCTCTGAAACAAAACAAACGACGTTGAGTTCGACGAACTCGCAAGATTATATATAGAGCTTTAGCTCGATGAGGCTTTCAAAGTTATATGGCTGTTTTGCATAAAGCTGATTTTATTTATGAAAACATAACTCAAGGCATCGACTATTCAGAATATTTTCAAAAGAGGTAAGAAGTAACTCTTTCTTTCATCACCTTACTCATCATCAACCACTGTACCTGTTCACAAGGCACCTCCCCGAATCACCCTCGAGGAAGCTCACCTTACAATCTTGAGTGGTACCTCTAGTACCCAGTTTTTAATCATTCCGTTAAAGTTATTCTATGATCTTATCGTCCTTTCCCAAGTTGTCCTTAACCGTGGACACGGCTTTTCGAAAAGATTTAACCCTGCAGGGGTGTACAATGTTTGCCACGCGTACCGTCCGGCCCATTACCTAGCTTTTAGCTCTCTTCCTTGGAGAACCGGCTGGGTGGGAGCGGTGTCGACTTCTCCCTCGTTAAGGACTTTCCAGGATCATCAGTGGCGGTAGGACTGCCAGGATCACAACACCCCGCCCCACGGCCACTCATTTTCCTAACACCACCATCCTCATCTCAGATCTCACCACCACTCACGCACGCGCAAATGGAAGCCGAACTAGAGGACCCTGGCTAGCCCCGCTCGAGTTATTTAGTCTATGAGGGTTCCTGCACTGCGAATGCATAGGCCTCACGCATGGTTGCACGCTCAGTCTTGGTTCGGGAGGTAAAGAACTCGCACCTAGGCGGCGAGAACGAGACAAAGCACCACAACCACAGTGGCCTCTCATCCCCACCTTTTTAGCATCTTATCACCTGTCACCACATTTCTCCACCATCATCTCAACATTTCACACCTGTTTCCAACATGAAATATCCATGACGGATAACATTTGCTAAGCATGGCTAAGCATCACATAGCATTTATAGTAACTCGGCCAACAACACAAACCTATGGATAATAGGAGGGAAACAGATATTGGCATAGGGAAATTAATGCAACTATAGGATACTCTAATCCGACAAAAGTTGACATTTAGAACCGCATGCAATATTATAGTGGAGAAAATATTTGCGGAAACATAGGATAAGATATGCTCAGAGGGGGGATTACGCTTGCCTTGATCAGCGTGCTGGTAGTACGGATCGTCGCGATACGGGGGTGGCACTTCCACTCCTTGATCTACCGATGCACAAACAAATACCGGAGAGGAACAAATCAAAACCACGGATAACATCGGTGCAATGCGCAAACACATGATGACATGACATTTTAAATCCCCGGGAGGGGGATGATGCAACTATTCTGATTAAACGGGGTTCGGGTGCTTAGAGGGGCGCATCCCGGATATCCGTGAATTTAGGTCATGATTTGTCGTTTTTTGTTGATTAAGGTGGTTGGAACCCTAGGGTATAACTTGTAGATGCTACGACATGATCACGTGATGAAAATGCAGGGTTCCGGTGATTATACATGCATGAAAGAGATGCTCCCGTTTATTTCACATTTTTTATGATCAAATTGGGTATACGAACACATTTTGGGATGTCCCGGTAAAAGTTGTTACCTCTTCTATTTCCTCTTTTAAATTATGCCCTAGATATAAGTTGTTTCAAACAATACGGGAATTATTACCCAATTTAGAAGGAGACAAATAAAACAGGAGAAAATCTGGGGCTGGACCATTTCGGAATATCCGAAATTTGCAATACCGGAATATCCGGTCGACATGCAGCTCCAAATTTTGGCTAAGGAAAAACGGAAACTTGCTACTGCCGTTACTCGGATAATCTGATGATTTTAGACTCGGAAAATCCGATCGCCGCTGGAAGCATAAAATCGACTAAGGACCTAAGCAACCACCTACTGGTATAGCTCGGATTATCCGAGCTCATTTGCTTCGGAAAATCCGGGAGCAAGGAGATGCACGGCGACGCGCAGCGTGAGCGCAAATGCGGTGAAGGATGCGACGACGAAGCTCGATACCGAGGCGAGGGAAGGAACAGAGGGCAAGGGGAGGTCGCGAGCTCACCACACACGCGGGGGAGAGGTCTGGGAGGCCGGAGTTGCGACGGCGGCGACGAATTTGTCCGCGACGTGCTCGTACTGCAGCGGGGAAGAAGCGGACGCCACGGTCGAATGCGGGCTCTCCGGCTCAATTCCTTTGGTAGGGAGGTAGTAGACTACGCCGCGGAGCGGATGGTGGCCGTGGCTTGGCTCGAAGAGCCCCCGAGCGACGGCGATGTGGCGGCGACGGCGGCGTCTATGGGGGCGCTATGGGGGAGGGAATGGGGAGAGGGAAACGGGGAAGAAATCGAGGGAGCAGGTGGGCTTCGTACGGTGCGTGCTCTCCTGCAGAGGTAGGGCAGAGGAGCGGCCTAGCGCGGCATCGAGCGGGTGCGGCACGAACGGGAGCTCCTGGGTCGCTACAGGAGGAGAGGAAGAAGATGACCACTTTCTGAAAAACCCCCTGCACTAGCTCGGATTATCCGATTCCTTCAAAATCGGATTGTCCGAGTTTACTTTTTATAGTTTGGTCCTTTTTCTTTTGTTTCTTCTAAAATCAGCAGCAGCTCCCTGAATTTTAATTGAGGCACTCATATATTTTAGAAAAATATGACAAAATTTGGGTAGCCTCCCCATGTAGTATAGAAGCACCACAAAAATTGGCGCCTCCAAATAAAATGTTTCAAACCACTTTTGTTCAGAAAGGTGGGATATGGCATTTTGCTAAATTCAACGATGTTGCTCCTTTAATATTTTGGGGCAATTGCAAAATATTGTCTTGAACTCTTGGAACTTTCTTGACATATATAAGGACCTAAGCTGGAAGCATAAAATCGACTAAGGACCTAAGCAACCACCTACTGGTATAGCTCGGATTATCCGAGCTCATTTGCTTCGGAAAATCCGGGAGCTAGGAGATGCACGGCGACGCGCAGCGTGAGCGCAAATGCGGTGAAGGATGCGACGGCGAAGCTCGATACCGAGGCGAGGGAAGGAACAGAGGGCAAGGGGAGGTCGCGAGCTCACCACACACGCGGGGGAGAGGTATGGGAGGCCGGAGTTGCGACGGCGGCGACGAATTTGTCCGCGACGTGCTCGTACTGCAGCGGGGAAGAAGCGGACGCCACGGTCGAATGCGGGCTCTCCGGCTCAATTCCTTTGGTAGGGAGGTAGTAGACTACGCCGCGGAGCGGATGGTGGCCGTGGCTTGGCTCGAAGAGCCCCCGAGCGACGGCGATGTGGCGGCGACGGCGGCGGCTATGGGGGTGCTATGGGGGAGGGAATGGGGAGAGGGAAACGGGGAAGAAATCGAGGGAGCAGGTGGGCTTCGTACGGTGCGTGCTCTCCTGCAGAGGTAGGGCAGAGGAGCGGCCTAGCGCGGCATCGAGCGGGTGCGGCACGAACGGGAGCTCCTGGGTCGCTACAGGAGGAGAGGAAGAAGATGACCACTTTCTGAAAAACCCCCTGCACTAGCTCGGATTATCCGATTCCTTCAAAATCGGATTATCCGAGTTTACTTTTTACAGTTTGGTCCTTTTTTCTTTTGTTTCTTCTAAAATCAGCAGCAGCTCCCTGAATTTTAATTGAGGCACTCATATATTTTAGAAAAATATGACAAAATTTGGGTAGCCTCCCCATGTAGTATAGAAGCACCACAAAAATTGGCGCCTCCAAATAAAATGTTTCAAACCACTTTTGTTTAGAAAGGTGGGATATGGCATTTTGCTAAATTCAACGATGTTGCTCCTTTAATATTTTGGGGCAATTGCAAAATATTGTCTTGAACTCTTGGAACTTTCTTGACATATATAAGATGTCAAGAAATTTTGTTTTGCAAGGTTGAGTGCCAACATTGTGTGGAAGTTTTGTTCGAGCACTTTGGGCATTTTGTTTTAGCAACTCAATATCATTCCGATATCAAGATTGTAGTAACTCAAGAGAGACATGTTTATGCATGGATGCCATGATGCAATTTAACTCAAAAGTGGAAAAATCACACAGGTTTTTAGGTTCTCGGCTTTGGGCTGTTACAAAAACGGACGGCATCGGAGCCACGAGAGGGAAAAGAGGGGTCCTCATGCGGCCAGGGAATCTGACCTCGTGGGGCCCTCTAGTTTCTAGCTGGTTGGGCTTCTGGTCTTCATTTTCAGCCCATTGCGTTCGTCTCGAAAATTCTGAACCGTGCTCTTTGGCCTTGCCCTTTTTGGAGTCCCGAAGCTCCCGGAAAGTCCGAAACACTAAAAAAGACGTTTTCCGGAAAATAGAGTTAGAACCAAAAGAGGGGGGTTGTTTAGAAAATCCCCGAAATCATTATAAAACATGAATATAACATCATATAAGTTGCAAATATGTAGGAATATCTAGTAATAACATGCAAAGTTCATGTATGCATTTTACATGCATCAGTTAAGCATCTCTATTCGCTACTGAGCGAAGTGCCCATGCATGAGGTGAACGGAGGGAGTTGTGAGATATGAGGATTTCGGTTTTGACCTCAAGTCAACAAAAATTTGTTTATATGACAAGTCACACATGATACTTATCCCGTTTTTTTATCATGAAGGTGTCATGGCGTGAAACGCTTATATTGATAAGACCCGCCAAGCTACACCCCAAGGGGCATACCATGGTCAAGGAAGATCACGCACCCGAAATTTGGAGTCACGACACACGACGTCAAGGAAGAGGCGGACCCGCCTGGAGGAGCCGCGACTCCATCGGCGGCGCAACCAGGCGGGCCGAGGCTCCGGTGGTCCCACATTCCATGTGGGTCCCCTATGTACCTCCGCAGCTCATAGGAAATGTGGCACGACTCTTTTCCAGTTGATCGTGGGCACGATCAGATTAACCGCGTTGACGTGCATTGATCGTGGACACAATCAACCGCGTTGACACGCGTCCATCGTGTGGGCTCCATCGGTACGGGATGTGGCTTATCCCTCCCTTCCTCGCTTCTTCTTATTCTTCTTCTAGGTAGTTTTTTCCTCGCCTGCTGCTAATTTTTCTGTCCCCCGACGTCGAGATGTCGCCATGGATCTGCCCTCTTTCTTCGGCCACCACCGCACCCAGCAACTGAGCCGGCGCTGATGGCGCCAAAGCGACCACAAGGGAGGCGTGGTGGAGAAGGCGTCGGCGAGCATGCAGCAAAGCTGACAACGCCTTACCGGTGGGGGTGTGGGTGCGCGCCGCGACAGAGACGATTTGGTGGCGGCAGACCTTCGGGAAATGGCCACCGCCGACGGCGGAGGGGCGAGCTTTGAGGTGGGCGGTGCGACATGGCGGTCGCGGCCGGGCAGCAGTGGCAGGCAGGTCCTACCGGCGGTGCTGCGGGGGTGGACCGGAGCTAGAGTCGACTGCAATGGATCTGCGGTGCAGCGGAGGTGATCCCCCCCCCCCCCTCCTCTTCTTATTCCCACTCCACCGTAAAACGACAAATCACTTACTCGAATTTCAACCGTGACGACGGTCACTCGCAAGCATGCTGTCCATAGGAAAAAATATTCTGAGGCCGTACCGAACCAAATTTGTGATAACCATTTTGTCTCGTCTGGCTGGAAGCGCTACGTGGTCATCGACCAATGGACCACCGCCGGGCCTTGATGTCACAACGCACGCGTACGTGTTCCAATAGCAGGTGCAGATCGACACGTTTCGTGGCTATTTCTCTTGATTGTCAATATATTAGGTTCACAATTCTTTCTCTTTTTTTTTTTTTTTTTTTTTTTTTTTTTTGCGAACTGAGCCTAGCTCAGCTGGTTTGGTTCCTTGTGGTGGAACCGGCCCACCCAGATTCAAGTCCCAGACTTGGCATGGGTGCTCGCATTTTCCTGGATTTTCCAGGATTTAACCGGCGCTATGCTTTCAGTGGTAGGTGACGTGCCCGTCAACAGCGAGGCGCCCGTGGTGACTTCGTCAACCTCAAGATCTGCCGGACCAGTCTCTCGGAGGTGCTCATAGGGGTAGGGTTTGCGTGCGTGCGTTCATAGGGGTGTCTGTACGTGCGTGTTTGTGAGCGTCTGCGTCTGTACTGTGTTTCTCAAAAAAAAAAAAAAATCTTTCTCTTTTCGATGTCAGCCGTTCAACATGATACGTGTAAGAGCATCTCCAAGCGAGGTCCCCAAATCCGGCCCCGAAACGTCCGGACGGCTGTCCACGTACGCCTCCAAAAATTGGCCTCCTACAACCATTGCCCCCAAATGTCACCCCAAACTGTGGGACCATTTGCATGTGATTGGTGGAAAGGAAAAATGAGCAATGATTGAAGGACAAAAGAAAGGAAAAGAAAGGAAAAAGGTGGTCCAACATGCCAAAAAGGTGGTCCAACATGCGTCCGGGCGTGCTAATTCTCCCCAAACTCCCCCCACATATGGTGTGGGTTTGGGGGCTGCCGGACGTGCGGACGCTGGTCCCCACGAAATAAACCAGCCCGGACGCAAAAAGATCGGTTTGGGAGCAGTTTAGGGGCCATGCTTGGAGATGCTCTAAGTGTACTTTTTTTTTTGCGAGAATGACCATCGATCTGATCATCCACAGCAGTATAAAAGACACAAAAAGTAATAATACTTACAAATAGGTCATTCGACCACCTAGTGACGATTATAAACGCTAGAGCGAGCCAAAGGCGCGCCGCTGTACTCGCCCCTCACTTACCGAAGTCAGGCAAATCTTGTTGTAGTGGAGTTTGTAGTAATAAACACATGGGACTTCGTCGTGCTAAGAACTCAAAGGGCCAGCGCACCAGAGCGGCAACCATCACCAAAGGCAAGAACTGTAGATCGGAATAATCTGACCTGGTTTCTTGTAGTAACAGAAAAACTGAGCTTCAAAAATTATAATCCATTATCTTAATATATATGAAACTAAAAAAATTCTTGTTTTTTAGATGAGAAGTTCCTAGTTGAATCATGAAAGAATTCTTGCACATATTTTATTTGACAATAAGTAGGTTTCTTTCGGTCAGTGGAAAGGGACTTTCTATCCATGATCCGGAGAGTCCTGGTCGCCGCCACGCGATTAAACCGGCCATAGCTTTGATCGTATCGCACCTAGAACCTCCCAACCTTCTCGTCTCCCTCCCTCTAGAACGCGCGCAAGAACACGAGAGAAGGAAGCGTCGGAGTCGTCCCGTCCCAACTCCCCAACTTCAATCGCAGCTGATAATTACTGTTGGAGACTGCCTGGTGTTCTTTTAATTGTCGCCGTCGCTGTCATGGAAGTTGGCAGTGCAGGCAGCCCCAGCTCGGCGGGCGGAGGCGATCGGGAAGAGGCCGCGAGGGGAAGCGGCGGCGGCGGCGCCATGAGGGCCCGCGTGTGCGCGCGCGTCCGCACGCCGCACGGCGTCGGGGTGCTGCTCCTCGTCGGCGGTGCGATCGTCGGAGCCGCCGTCGTCGCGTGGCGGCGCCGCGGCGACCGCAAGAGCGCCAAGAACCACCTCCGCGAGTACGGAAAGAAATCCCTCTTTCTATCTGTTTTCGTTAGCTTACGATTCGTGCTCTTTTTTGTTGGGTGACCGGGATGATAATTGGGTTTCGTTTGGTGGATTTTGCAGCAAGGGGGAGGAGAAGGTTCTGGATGGTGGAGCTGTGGAGAACGAGCAGGTGAGGAGGGCTTTCATGGTATCTTTCCTTTCAGTTGAAATTTAGATGTTTTTCACTCACGATTTGGTTGAAATTCGTGGATTCAGGGCAAGTTCGATAAATCTAGTGAGAATTTGAGCAGGGAGAATACAGAGGTTGAAGCCAATGGATTGGTTAGTCTATGTAATCTGCGTGCAATGTTGCTGAAGTCCTATTTTTTTGTTAATTCGTGTATGCAACCAAATAGGTTTGTTGTTGGAGCGACATAAAAATCTTGTATGCGTGACGGTTCATCTGAATTATGGTTTCAGGGTGGGGAGAAAACAGAGGAGCTTCATGAGATTCAGGCTAATGTGGATGAGATCGTTGCTGATGAATTGGTTTGTCTCCCTGTTCAAACCTTCGGAGAAATTTACATAAATCTAGATACATCATGCATGTATTGCTTGCGATTTTGTAGTTGGTGCCTTATTTTTGTGCATAATGTTCTTATCTTCGGTTTTCAGGACAGCGAACCTGCAGATAAATTTGATCCAAGCTCAAGCAGGGAATTCAGCGAGATCATCGATGCCACGGTCAGCTCTGTTTCCTGTGCACAACTGTGATAACTGAAAACCTCTTGTGTAGCATTGTCTGCAAATTCAACTAAATTTTGTCTTCAGGGCCGTGGAGATATAAAAATTGCTGGACAGAATTCAACGAAGGGTGGCATCGAGAATGACATCACGGAAAATGTATTAGTTTCCTCTTCCTCTCATTTAAATTTGTTCACAGCTGTTCTGTGTGATCATCATGATCCATGTATTACGGTTGTTGGAGCCTCATTTATTCTGCCTGTTGTCTTCTGAATTATCATGTTTAGGTGACCGAGGACGTGGAGAACTCTGATGAAAGCACTCTTACTACCATCAGCAGCCCGGAGATCGCCCAGGAAGAACATAGCAGGCACAACGATGACGCTGATGAAGAGATCCCATCAACACAGATCACTGCGATAACACAGATGGCGGCGCACCAACAGCAAATCTCAGATGAATTGAAGGGAGATAACATTACCGAAACGGCCACACTGAATAATGTGTCTGAGCACGATGAGCAGAAACCGGTGGCACAAGATCCTGTTGCGCCAGTCGACTCACCTGCATGTTCTTCACTACCAAGTCTGTTCAGGACAGCAAAGAAGAGACCCGTCAACCAGGCGCAGAACGAAGCGGGGATGAAGCTCGGACAAGATTGCGACAACGGTGAGCTGAGCAAAAGGGGAACAGCACAGGGTGTAGCCATGGTGACCACGAATCGTAGAGCTTCTTCAATGGCCATTCTTGCCATCATCTTCGCATTGACTATCGGAGTAAACGTCGTCGTGCGATTATATTCCACTCTGCGAGCAACATGATCATCTTCAGATGAACTTCCAGTGTGTTTGCTACACGCATTGCAGTTTGTTCTTCGCGTTCGGAAAAAGGAAAAAAAATATTGCAGTTCGTTCTTTGGTCAAGTGCAGATGCTGAAGTTGCCAGGCTCAGATGGAGTTGCATGGCCTGAAGAAAAATCCCACGGGAGTTGGACGTACAGAATGAAGAATAAGTCTGTTGTTACCATGGCATTTAAGTTAGCCATTGGGTAGTAGCCTGGTGTAGGAGCCAGTAACATGTCGAATTGTCTTAAAAACCTTGAGATTATTCTGCGAAGAGTCTTTACATTGCAGGAGGGTGTTTTGACTGTTTCCATGTTCTAATTCGACAACCCTCTGTCAAGTTGCATGTGCATTCTTTCTGTCAATCAAACTAGCAAGCATCACTAAAGATTCCCAAGATAGATGTGAATTTTATGGTTCACTTTGACTACATATACACTTTCATGTTCAGATACATCCTATGCTGAAATAAACAAACAGCATAATTTCTTTATTTAGAATCTTCGGAAATTATGGGTTGAAGCCAATATTTGGTGACGTTTTTTTTTCCAGGAATGTGGAGTTGCGGGAGGGGTTCATGTACATCAGACGGAAATGCAACAAAAAACAACTACTATCAAAACTCTCGCATGTCCAGTCAATTAAATACAAATATAACAAGTCATCACCAAGCCATTAAAAAAGTTACGTAGATTGTTGGAAACATATCCAACAAAAACAGTAAAGCACTTAAAAGCCAAATTATATCATTAGTTGCACATGCAGCAAAAATAGCAAAGCTTGAAAAAAGGATCCTCAAGATGAAGAGATTGTGCAGTAGAAATGAAGAAAAAAATTGCATCCTCAACATGAAGAGATCTTGCAGTAAAAATGGAAAGAAAATAATATAAACATTAACAATTCACAGTTCTTCCTAGTCAAAAGCTAATAGTAGATACTATATATAAAGGCTATGTAGTTATGCCTTTTTCTCAGCAGCCGGGCACTGTAACGCTCGGCGGTACTGTTCATATGAACATTGTTCTTTTTTTTTTTTTGCGAAAAAAAAATTTAGGTTTCTTTTAAAAAAAAATCTCCCAAAGATTACATACAAGAAATATATGCGCGTCGATGAGTAGGTTCCATTTCCCTGGTATGTATAAGAGAGATTCTTGTTAGAAAGCTCATTATATTAAAATTTGAGGTATTAGCACTCGACATACATGAACTTGCGCGGTGGGAGCAGTTTCATACAAAAACTTGTGAAAGTGCACAAACTGGTACAAAAACTTGTCTTGCTGTGCAAATTCATACAAAAGAATCCGAAATGCCACAGTGGCATGACACGTAGGATTTGTAACATTGCAAAAAAACCCTCGGAAAACTATAAGCAGCACGGATCAATCTAGCAACGGGCAGGCCGCGATTTAACGAAGAGGTAGCGCTACAGAGGAGGAAACAGACCGCGATCAACGCGATCGACTGCCTTCTTCGTTCGTGCAGTCGCCGCAGCTTCGCCGTCGCCGCCCGAGGTTGGCGTCTTCCGAGGCGACCATGGCTGACGAACCCTTCTACCGCACGTACGACATGGAGGCCCCGGAGTACGGTGAGTATTCCTTGCCGCACATCCTTGTTTCTTCTCCGACGCGCTGGGTTTAGGTAGGGTTTTGTGGTTGTAAGATCTGAGGTGGATTGGGTCCAAAAATCGGTGGGATTGGAGATGATAGTGCTTGGTGAAGCTTTGCCTCGTACATCCACGGTCAATTTCGTGCTGTACATCGAATTTGATCTGTCAGCTCGTGTGTTCTTGCCGGCGATTTGTGTGTCAAAATTAGCGGTGTTAGAGGGCTTGTAAATTGTTTTGGTTACCATATTAGAGCAGCACGGTGCGCTGCTTATTTACCGACGCCAGGAGCAAAATCCTACCCGGCCGGCAATTATGCCATCAAATCCTCGCGTCAGGCCTTGCATCGACGCACATACATGCGTCAGGCGCTTGGCTTTTTTCCTACGCGTAGCAGCAGCACAGTATTGGCGTCTAATATTTTTTGCGAAAAGGGCCTGATTAGAATTCATCCAACGGTTCTTACAGAACAGTCCAAGAAAAACGAAGAATTACAAAGAAGTCCTTCTTCTCCCGGACGCCGACAGCAACGCCGATGGGCCGGACAATGAGGCGTAGCACCGCCGCCTTTCCTCCCCTCTGGCCTTGACTCGGGAGGGATCCCCCAGCGGACGGGAAGACGCCTCGTCTCAGCTCCGACGAGCCTCCACCCAGGACCACCAACGCCGTCGACGAGGACAAACCACCTCAGGGCCTTGTTATTCTTCAGTGCCGGATCCGCCAGTACGCGGGCTCCGGCGAGGGACACCTCGCGCCGCCGATCAGAGGACCCGCAGGCGAGAAACGGGTGGAGGTCTGCCGTGCATCTCCGCGGAGCTTCACGGCCGGAGGGACCGACCCCCACCACACCACACGACACCGACGCCGCCGTCATCTCCTCGGCGCCACCGGCTGGAAGAAACCAAACCTGCACAAAAACACGGGTGAGACGAGGCTCCCCCGCCCTCCCGCCGCCGAAGCAGCCGCCGGAGGACGAGGGACCCGACGCAACGACGCCGGCGAGGCGGATCGGCTTCGAGATCCAAAAACGAGCTCTCGGTTACTGTAGCGAGAGGAACGGGTCAAGGCTTCGTTCTGTAGTATTGGCGTCTAATATGAGTAGCACATACATACATACATGCATCTAATATGAGTAGCAGCAGCACAGTATTGGCGTCTCAATTAATTCTGATGAGACATGGCGTAGAAAATCATGTGAGCAGTGTTAACTGAATATTAGATGCATGTGTGACATTTTTGTGCAAGTGTTAACTGAAGATTTTTGTGCAAGTGTTAACTGAATTTTGTGCAAGTGTTAACTGAATTTTTGTGTGCAAGTGCTAACTGAATTTATGTGCAATGTAGGTGATGATGCTGACAAGTTCACAATCCAAATAACTCACAATGGATTTTTCGTCGGGCTGAGAGGCGTTGTTGAGTATCCAAGCAGTACAACTGACTGGTTTGACAACTGCAGCAGAGATACATTTTCACTTTTGTGGATTCAGGATTTTCTGAAGCAGCTAGGACATCCAGATAATGGGAGAACACATGTGTATTGGATGAGGCCTGGAATAGGAATTGAAGAGGGGTTGGTTTGTATTGAGAATGATGCTCATATCTTGATGTTGACAGAAGCTGCCAAGGAGCACAAGACTATATCTTTGGTTGTGGACCACACTAACTTCCTCAAGAATGTCAGGCAAGATGTCATTGCGAAAGTTGGTCCGGAACCAACAGAACCATCGAGGCCTCCAGAACCATCAGTGCTAGTTGAGCAAATTAGTGCAGATGGTGAAGATGAGACAGACACTGAATTTTATGACAGTGACTGGGATGTTGAGGATGGTGATGATGACATTTTTGCAGCTAATGTTGACAAGGAAGTGAATGATAACAATGAACCAGATGAAATAGTGGAAGTAGAGGACAATGCCGGACTTGAAAATGAAGATATTGAACTGTCAACAGAGCAGCAGCATGAGTTGCAGTACAAGTTCAGCTTATTTAACCCAGAAGTGGACATGGAAAATCCATATTTCAAGGTGGGGATGCTGTTTTCCAGTATGAAAGAGATAAGAGCAGCTCTGAAATCATATTCCATCAAGGAGAGGCGTAAGATACATAAAACTAGAAATGAACCAACCAGGGTTGATGCTGTGTGTCTAGGAAAATGTGAAGGTGGTTGCTCATGGTTCTTGAAGGCATCTATGGATAGCAGGACTGACGCAGTGGTAGTGAGGAAATATTGTGGTGTGCACAAGTGTGAGAGAGTTTGGGAGCTAAAGGCCTTGACGGCTCCTTTCTTGACTGCAACCTTCATGGATGAGTTCAGAGACAACCAGAAGATGGATCTGACAACATTTGCAACTAAAATCCAGAGAAAATTCAACATGCAACCTAACAGATGGAAATTAAGGAGAGCAAGAAAGGAAGCACTTTTGAGAATACATGGGGATGAGGCAGAGCAGTTCAGCTTGCTGTGGGATTATGGGCAAGAGCTAAGGACTTCCAACCCTGGCTCTAAATTTTTTCTGAGCACAAATAAATCAACAGAGCAAGGAGTAGTGAAGGAACATTTGGCCACACTGTACTGGTCTTATGATGCTTGCAAAAGAGGGTTTCTTGAAGGTTGCAGACCAATAATTTGCATTGATGGTTGCCACATCAAGACCAGATACAAGGGTGTACTACTAACTGCAGTTGGTATTGACCCAAACGACTGCATCTATCCAATCGCAATGGGGGTAACTGAAGTGGAATGTACAAGTTCTTGGGAGTGGTTTCTAACCACACTAAGAGATGATCTGAATATCACTAATAGCTCTCACTTCACAATAATGAGTGACAGGCAGAAGGTAGTTTGCATTAGTTTGTTCTCTAGTTTGCATGTTTTCTGTAGTAGCTTGTTTACTTATTAGCTTGTTTACTTTCCATTTTTTCAGGGACTCATTAATGCGGTGAAGGAGGTGTTTCCTGATGCAGAACACAGACATTGTGTCAGGCACTTGTATCAAAATTTTAACAAGAAACACAAAGGTGAAACCTTGAAGCAAGATTTATGGGCCATTGCAAGATCATGCAACATTCCAACTTGGAGAAAACACATGGACAAACTGGCAGCTGACAGTAAGGAAGCACTAGACTGGGTTGAAGAACTGGAACAGCATACATGGATTAAGGCATTTTTCAAGGACTTCTCTAAATGTGACATGCTGCTGAACAACCACTCCGAAGTGTTTAACAGCTACATTCTAGAAGCCAGAGAGATGCCTATGTTATCCATGCTTGAGAACATTTTTTACAAGATGCTGCACAGAATTGTTGCAAAAAACAATGAAGCTCAAACATGGCAAGGAAAGATATGTCCAAAGATCAAGAAGAAGCTGGATAAAGCTACTGACTGGGCTGCAAATTGTGATGTTATGAGTGCTGGTGGAGGGCTTTACATAGCCTAATATCCTGCCCATCATCTTCTACTGCTTCTTTACATAGGTAGTCTCCAAAATGTGCTGCCCTACACTACTAACATTGTATCTACTTCTCCAAAATGCACAACTACACTACTACTAACACCAGATTCAGTTAACTAACACTTCTTCAGTTAACTACCAACCTACTTCTCCTGGAGCTTCTTCTGGCAGCTGCAACCCGAAAGGTGAAGCCCTGGCACTCCTGGAGCTTCTTCGTAGCCTTCAGCACCTCCGACATTGCCTCTGAACTCGAGATGGCCGCTGTCGCGTGAGCCCTGCTGCATCGACATTAGCATGACTACCCTCAAGTCCCTGCGAACGAGGAGCTTGCTGCCGCTACGCCACAGCTGAGTCCCCATAATCATCAGATCGGATAGACACCGAGATAGTCTACTTGTTGTAGATTACTGAATTTGCTAACAACATTCACAACAAATATACTCGACTATTGAACACATAATTCTGCCAACATATTCCTTTAATTTATAACATGAGGTTACAAGCATTACATCATCCGGTTCTTCTTTACATAGCTAGTTGTCTCTACCTGGAAGTTGAAGCCCTGGGACTAAAATCACAGCTGCAAAATTCCTTCTTGTCTCTACCACGCATCTGCTCCATGTGTGATTTCACCAAACACTTCTTCTCCTACTTCCTTCAGCAAATCGCTTGTGTACTGGTCTCTGTCAACAGAATTCATGGGCTGCTGCCCAAATTTCCTCCGTTGCTGGCCAAGATCAACAGTATTGAGCTCAAGATTGCCCTACAAATACACAGAAGTAAGCTCATCTCAATGTGACTCTGAAGCACAACAGAAGCAGACAGAGGAGCAGAGCAGAGTAGAGTTCAGTTCCAGCCAATTCAAGGAGAAGAAGAGGTCCAATCCCTCACCGTTGCTGCCGCGCTCGCCGTAACGCCCGCCACTCACCCTCGACTGTGCCCTCGCCACCACGCTCGCCTTCGCGCTCGCCCTCACCGTCGCGCCGCGCTCGCCCTCCACGTCGCCGCCGCGCTTTCCGCCACGCTCGCCGTCACGCCCGCAACTCACCCTCGCCACCGCGCTCGCCGTCACGCTCGCCCTCACCATCGCCTCACCGCTCGCCGCCACGCTCAGGTGGGAGCTCCAAATCGGTGCGGATGGGCGCGGCGGCAGCGACATGAGGAGGATGGGAGCGGGCGACGGCGACGGGAGGAGTAGAGGAGCGGCGGATATGGGAGGAGTATGGGAGCGGCGGCGGCGGCGGGAGGAGGAGGATGGGAGCGGCGGCAGCGGCGACGACGGGAGGAGGATGGGAGCTGTGACACAGTGAGGAATTGGTCAACGCTGTGACACACGGATACTTCACTGTCAGCACGCGAGGACGAAAACGTGATAACATAAAACGAAAGGGACGTATTTGCAAAAATGCTAGGGGGTTTTTCGCAAAAAATACATGCCACGCGTGCACGCTTTTCTCCACCGTGGCAGCCAAGTGTCGTCTCCTGATTGGGTTTGTACCAATTTGAAACAACCTGACAAGTTTTTGTACCACTCCACCCCATTTTGCAAGTTGTTGTATGAATTTGCTCCCACCTGACAAGTTGTTGTATGGCGGGTGCTAATACCTCTTAAAATTTTATTATGATTACTTTTCCAGAATTAGCAATCCTTGTGTGTCTCTCAATATATGACAGAACACAAACACAAACAGTTGACATAAATTGGTTAATGGGGGCCTAGCAACTAATGCAACATTGTAGCATTCCGTAGAAAGTACACAGTAGTTGAAAATCCCTTCTGCCATAAAATTCATTAGCTCCAGCATTGTACCAACAGTTTCAAATCAACAAACGGTTTACATGGGAATAAACATAAACAGATAGAAGGAATGATCTTCCAATTTACAATGCCAGCCAGATATTCTTTTGCATCAACAACATATTTGATAATCGTTAAGTCATACCGACCAATTTCCATTCATTTCCTCGTACGAAAATGACAAACAGCTGCAGACTTAATTCAGTGAGAACCTTCAGTCAGCATCATGTCCAATGCTCCCATCATCAGCAACCAAAGAAGGAGGCCAGGCCATTATATACGGATAGACAGAGTTACCATCATATTGCCCCTCAACCAGTAAGTCAAGCTCCAATGTCTCCAAGGAAAGGGAGAAGAACGAGTTCTGCATTATGCCAGAGGGGGTCAGGCACGTCATGGACAAGTACACGTATCCAGACCTAACTTGCACTATTTTCATAAAGCCATCAGTGAGCCGATCAGTTTCTGCACTCAGAGAGACTATGTTTTGCTTCACCCATATCTCAGTTCCATCACTGTCCATACTACGGATCCAAACATGGAGGAGTAATCCAGATTGATAGACAATGCAAAGCTCACCGTCACTAGTGGAAACATGGCCTTTCGTCCAGAGCCAAATTTGGCTCTAGTCCCAGGTGGCTTACGAACCGGTACTAGAGTGTGACTCTAGTACCGGTTCAAAAGCTACGAGGCCGCGCAGCTCTTGTACCGGATCGTAGGGGACCTCTAGTCCCGGGCCGTGATACGAGCCGGTACTAGTCGGTACTAGAGGTCCGTGGCAGGGCAGCAGCAGCGCGGGGCCGCGCGAGCACCTCTAGTACCGGCTCGTATCACGGCCCGGGACTAGAAGGTGGAGCTTTAGTACCGGGTCGTGATACGACCCGGTACTAATGTTCTCACTATATCATCTTCCACCCCCGAGAGCATCTCCATTTTTCAGCTCCATCACCATTTTCTCCATTGTTTTACTCTCCCGAGCTCGAGTTCATCTCCATTTTCCTCCACGATTTGTCAAGATTAACGGCACCCATCTTTTCAAGGGTTAGCAACTTGATCCTTTCATCCGGCGTTCCTCATTTTAGCTCATTTCCATACTAGCTTAGCTCATTTCATTTTTGAGGTGCTAGCTAGGTGTTTGATGAAATGCCTAAGTTAGGGAGTTCATTTGTTTTATATGTATTTTGAGCTCAAATTAAAGTATGATTTGTGTGTTCTAGTGCCGTGCTCACCGCCGTTGATCGCCCGCATTGTCCCGTCACCGGCACCAGCTCGGTGAGCCCTTTTTTTAACTTTTATTTCAAAAAATCTTAGTTGTATGATTTAGATGCATAATTATTATTTGTATAATTTTATTAGTTGTATAATTGTTTGTTATATATAGTGCCATGGTTTTGACATCTGTCCACACCGGTTCTCGTCCGCTCTATTATTCGGATGTGGTATGATTTTTTGTTATAACTATATATTTGTTTCATTTCGTGTTTATGACAATTATGCCGACCAACTTTACATAGATATATTTTTATCTAGGAGGTAGTTGAACCGGAAATTCCAAAAGACCCTATTGTCGAGTTTTTTGAAAAAGAAATCAATGATTTGAAAGAAAAATTGAAAAGAAGTGAAGATCTTCGTCTCCAATGCTCAGAAGAGAAGATGAATTTGGAGTTCAAGTTTGCCGACGTCATCGATGAAAACGAGATCAAGATGGAGGCAATGCGCTTGGATAACGAGATCAAGATGGAGGCAATGCGCTTGGATAACGAGATCAAGATGAATGCAATGCGCTTGAAGCTTAAAAAGATTAGAAAATATGCCATTAGTCAAGAGGCTTGGTATCATTATGTTGTTGGTTCAATAATTACCTTAGTTGCGATTTTGATCGCATTTGTCGTTGGATTTAAATTCTTTAGCTAGTTGTATGTTAGTTTCAATTAATGTATGTTTTATGAGAACTATGTATTACATTTGGTCACTACTCTAATTTGGTTTTAATGTGATGAATTTGTATTTGATATACTTAATTATATAATGTAGATGAGTCATCCATGGATGTACGTTGACCGACGCTCTAAAGCGTACATGGAAGGCGTGCGTTCTTTTCTCGATGTGGCTGAGGCAAACACACGGAATGGTTTTATGTGTTGTCCATGTCGTGACTGTCGGAATGAGAAGGATTACTCTTCCTCAAGAATCCTTCACATCCACCTGATTCAGTCCGGTTTCATGTCCGGCTATAATTGTTGGACCAAGCACGGAGAAAGAGGGGTTTTGATGGAAGACAACGAAGAAGAAGAGAACGATGACAACTATCCCATGTTCAATGAACACGGTGATACTACAATGGGGGAAGACGAAGCTGAAGAAGATCCCATTGTTGATGAGCCCGATGATGATATTCGTCGGGTCATTCGTGATGCACAAATGGACTGTGGAAGTGAAAACGAGAGGTTGAAGTTGGAGCGCATGTTAGCTGATCACACAAAATTGTTGTACCCAAATTGCGAAGATGGTCAGAAAAAGCTGGGTACCACACTAGAATTGCTACAATGGAAGGCAGAGAATGGTACTTCTGACAAGGGATTTGAAAATTTGCTTCAAATTATTAAGAAGATGCTTCCAAAGGTTAACGAATTGCCCTCTAGTACGTACGAAGCAAAGAAGGTGGTATGCCCTCTAGGATTAGAGGTGCAGAAGATACATGCATGCATTAATGACTGCATCCTCTACCGTGGTGAGCACGAGAATTTGAATGCATGTACGGTATGCGGTGCATTGCGGTATAAGATCGGGCGAGATGACCCTGGTGATGTTGAGGGCGAGCCGTGCCCCAGAAAGAGGGTTCCTGCCAAGGTGATGTGGTATGCTCCTATAATACCACGATTGAAACGTTTGTTCCAAAACAAAGAGCATGCTAAGTTGTTGCGATGGCACAAAGAAGACCGTAAGAAAGACTTGATGTTGAGACACCCCGCTGATGGGTCGCAGTGGAGAAAAATCGACAGAGAGTACAAGACATTTTCAGATGACGCAAGGAACTTAAGATTTGGTCTAAGTACAGATGGCTTTAATCCTTTTGGGGAGCAGAGCTCCAGTCATAGCACTTGGCCTGTGACTCTATGTATCTATAACCTTCCTCCTTGGTTGTGCATGAAGCGGAAGTTCATTATGATGCCAGTGCTCATCCAAGGCCCGAAGCAACCCGGCAACAACATTGATGTGTACCTGAGGCCATTGGTTGACGAACTTTTACAGTTGTGGCGTGAAGAAGGTGTACGTGTGTGGGATGAGTACAAACAAGATGAATTTAACCTACGAGCGTTGTTGTTTGTAACCATCAATGATTGGCCTGCTCTTAGTAACATTTCAGGACAGTCAAACAAGGGATACAATGCATGCACGCACTGTTTAGGTGAGACTGAAAGTATATATTGCGGGGGCAAGAAAGGCAAGAATGTGTACCCGGGGCATCGTCGATTTCTTCCAAAACAGCATCCCGTAAGAAAGAAAGGCAAGCATTTTAAAGGTGAGGAAGATCACCGGATGAAGCCTACCCGCCCTAATGGGACAGTTATATATGATATGGTCAAGGATTTAAAAGTAATCTTTGGAAAGAGTCTTGGCGGACAATCTGTTCCGAAGGACGCTGCCGGACACGTACCCATGTGGAAGAAGAAATCTATATTTTGGGAGCTACCCTATTGGAAAATCCTAGATGTTCGCTCTGCAATAGACGTGATGCACGTGACGAAAAATCTTTGCCTGAACCTGCTAAACTTCTTGGGCGTGTATGGGAAGACGAAAGATACACCAGAAGCAAGGCAGGACCAGCAACGTATGCATGAACGAGACAACGGGAATCCAGAGAAGTATCAAGGTTCTGCCAGCTACGCTCTTACCAAAGAAGAGAAGGAGATCTTTTTTGAAGTCCTGAGCAGTATCAAAGTCCCGTCTGGCTTCTCGTCGAATATAAAGGGAATAATAAACATGACAGAGAAGAAGTTCCAAAACCTAAAGTCTCATGACTGCCACGTGATTATGACACAATTACTTCCGGTTGCATTGAGGGGGCTTCTACCCGAAAATGTTCGAGTACCCATTGTGAAGCTATGTGCATTCCTCAATGCAATTTCTCAGAAGGTGATCAATCCAGAAACTATAACAAGTTTACAGAAGGATGTGGTCCAATGTCTTGTCAGCTTCGAGTTGATCTTCCCACCATCCTTCTTCAATATTATGACGCACCTCATAGTTCACCTAGTCGATGAGATATCTGTTCTCGGTCCTGTATTTCTACACAACATGTTCCCCTTTGAGAGGTTCATGGGAGTCTTAAAGAAATATGTTCATAATCGTGCTAGGCCAGAAGGAAGCATTGTGAAGGGCTATGGAACAGAGGAGGTCATTGAGTTTTGTGTTGACTTTATTCCTGACCTTAAGCCGATCGGTGTTCCTCAATCGCGCCATGAGGGGAGAATGCGTGGAAAAGGCACGCTAGGAAAGAAAACAAAAATATGTATGGACGGGCTCACAAAAATATTTTACGCTTGAAATACCCGGAGGAAGGTGAAGATTCGATTGATGGAGAACACGTGAAGACTTTCGGCGGTTGGTTGGAACTACGTCTCATTAATGAGACCACTATTGGAGAAGAGCTATACTTGTTGGCGAAGTCACCATCTTCGACTATATCTACTTTCCAAGGGTATGAGATAAATGGGAATATATTTTACACGGCCGCCCAAGATAAAAAGAGCACCAACCAAAACAGTGGTGTCCGCTTTGATGCAACAAACAACAATGGGCAAAAGGACACATATTATGGTTCCATAGAGGAGATATGGGAACTTGACTATGGACCTTTTTTTAAGGTCCCTTTGTTCTGGTGCAAATGGTTCAACCTGAAAGGTGGGGTAGAGATAGACCCGAAGTACGGAATGACTACAGTGGATTTCAAGAATCTTGGGTACGACACCGAACCACTCGTCCTAGCCAGTCAAGTGGCTCAGGTTTTCTATGTGAAGGACATGTCTACCAAACCGAAAAAAAGAAAAAGTAAGCAAGCGAATACATCAAACGATGAGCCAAAGCGCCACATAATTCTACCAGGGAAAAGAATCATCGTGGGAGTGGAGGACAAGACAGACATGTCAGAAGATTACGATAAGTTTCATGAAATTCCGCCCTTCAAAGTGAACACTGACCCAAGCATCAAGTTAAATGATGAAGATTGCCCATGGTTACGGTGCAATCAGAAGAAAAAGTGAACACTAAATAGGGATGTTGTCCGTGATGTGTAATAATGTATTAAACCTTTTATGTAACTGTGTTCTGAAAACTCAGAAGAAAACTCTAAACACCGATTTTTGGTTCTAAAAACTCCAACGGCTTACAAGCGCTCGAAAAAGTTGGAACAAAACACACGGCTTCCCCTGCATACAGCCCGACGGGGCTCCTGAGTGCCCGCATATCAAATGCACACCGTCGGACGTATGCAGGGAATCCGAATGATTTGTATTCGGTCGATGAACTGGAGGATTTTGTAGATAGAACAGAACACACGGTTTCCCCTGCATACAGCCCAACGGTGGCTAGCTCATGAGTGCCCGCATATCAAATGCACCGTTTGACGTATGCAGGGAATCCGAATGCTTTGTATTTCAAATGAACTACAATGAGTACACACACTGAGTGCCGAAGAGGGGGGCTATATATAGGGTCATGTGGCTCACGAAGTGGTCGTGATAGTGCTGATCCAACAGCTCACAAGCCCTCAAAAGAAACACAACCCCTGATCCAACTGCTCACAACGGCTTGAAAGAAACACATGATCCGTGTGCTTCTTTAGTCCCGGTTGGTAACACCAACCGGGACTAAAGGCGGGCTTTGCTGTCACGATTCGTGTCAGTAACATGTCCTCCCATAGCGGTGCCCTGGAGATACTAACCGGGACTAAAGGCGGGCTTTGCTGTCACGATTCGTGTCAGTAACATGTCCTCCCATAGCGGTGCCCTGGAGATATATATATATATATATATATATATATATATATATATATATATATATATATATGTATCCCCAAACCCTAATCCACCATTCCTAGCCACGAACGCATCGTCTCCACGAGATGGATCCGCCACGCCCGCCGCAGCGCCTTCTAGACGAGGTCGAGCGTGCTCGGCAGAGCGCGCTTGGGCGCTACCGTGGGAGCCTATCCCGTCGTATGCCCACGAGCCCGGCGTGGAGAGGAATGTCCAACTACCGGCCTCCTGCTGCGGTGCCAGAGGAGGTGCGGAGGGCGTACGAGCGCGCGTGGTCCGACGTCCCCGACCCCGACGAGGATGCGTACGCCACAGGGGTGGCGTGGGGATCCGCGGCCGTACCTCCACCAGTCGCCGCCGCCCCTCCCGACGAGGAGGATGTCGACGACGACGACTTCGACTGGAGAGAGACCATGAGGAAGAGCGCGGCGGGCCGCAGATGCAGGAGGCCATTGAAGCCTCCTACCAGTCCGTCCACGACGACCGTGTACAGCGAGCCAGAACTGCCTACCAGCTCAAGGCGAAGGAGGCTTCCGAGCTGGATTGGGCGCTGAAAGACTCATCCTCCATGGATCTTGCCCTCCGCCGCAAACGTGCGCGCGAGAACCGGGCGGCCGCGGACGGGGCTGGCTCCTCCCGCCGTTCCCCTAATCCTATGGCCTCCGAGCCAGCAAGTCCGTTTATGTAGAAATGTAACTGTGTTATGAAAACTGTTAGTGATGTGTAATAATGTATTAAACCTTTTATGTAACTATGTGGGGATGTTGTTAAGGATGTTTTTAAAATAAATAGATAATTATTACAAATTTTTAGACAATTAAAAATCCTTTAGTCGCGGTTCGTGGCTGGAACCGCGACTAAAGGGCCGCTGGGCTTCGCGCGCAAATTTGCGCGCAAGAATTTAAAAAATTTGGTCCATGAAAGCAGAAAAACAGACCTCTAGTACCGGGTGGTGGGCGCGCAGGTGGGCGGCGTGGGCGAAAACCTCTAGTATCGGGTACCCCTCTAGTACCGGCCCGTGGCACCACCCGGTACTAGAGGTGGCTGCCTATAAATACGGAACACCCCACCCCGGGCCGAGCCACGACCCGGGAGAAGTGCCATTTGCCCTCGCGAAGCGCTGGCAAAATTTTGCCTCGCGCCGCCGCCGTCCCGCGCCCTCCTCACCGCCGGTGCCCTCCTCCGCCGCCGGCCCGCGCCCTCCTCCGCGCCCACACCCCGCCGCCGGCCCGCACCCTCCTCGTCGTCGGCCCGCGCCCCACTCGATTCGCGCCCGCGCGCGCCCTCCTCGCCGCCGGCGCCCTCCTCCACCGCTGGCCCGCGCCCTCCTCCGCGCCCACACCCCGCCGCCGGCCCGCGCCCCCTCCTTTTTAGTTAGGTTAATTTTAGTTAGGTGAATTTTAGTTTAGATTTAGGTGAATTTAGTAGACTTAGTTGAATTTGCTATGTATAGATTTAAATTTAAATTTAGGGTTAGGGTTAGAAATTTCAATTTAGGGTTAGAAATTTAGGGTTAGAGATTTAAATTTGCTAAGTGTAAATTTAAATTCGCTAAGTGTAGATTTAAATTTGCTATGTATTAGTGATACTTTTTGCAAATTTCTAATTGTAGATTTAAATTTGCTATGTATTTATTGTTTTTTTAGTGTTAGTAATTTAGGGTTAGAAATTTAGTGTAAATTTGCTATGTATAGATTTAAATTTAAATTTAGGGTTAGCAATTTAAATTTAGGGTTACAAATTTAAATCTAGGGTTAGAAATTTAAATTTGCTATGTATTAGTGATACTTTTTGCAAATTTCTTTTGTATAACTTTTGTATTCTGCTAATTAATGCTAACATTGTTTTATATTTCTTTTGTATTAGTTAAGCACAATGGATAGCTTCAACAGCAGACACCGTGAAAATGAGGTGTTCGACATTATACGTGAACCCGTGGGGGGAGCAGAAGTCGGTGGAATAGAAGATGGCTCAGAATTTTTGAACGAGTCCGGTCCGGGAATGGAGGAGGAACAAAGAGACGATGCGCAAACGAGCATCGAGTGCAATGACGACTCGCTAATTCATGGACCTCCGCAGTCTGGCGAGGTGTTCGACATTATATTTCTTTTGTATTAGTTAAGACTCTGTTGATCAGGATGCAATAATTGAGTACTATATGTATGTATTAACACATGTGTTTTTTTATTTTTAGACCTCCGCATCGGCCCAATCTGCAGAAACTAAACGAGGCCATGCCAAGGGATGCCCGATGATATGCATCTCACAATTGAGGTCGCTCTCTAGAGGGCAAACCGTTGGAGCCCAAGGCGAACGCATCTAAGTTTGTGCATCAATGCGGAGTTGTTGTTAGGGACAATGTTCCGATCAGCATTCAGGAATGGATTGAGCCAAAAAACTTAGAGGGCGCCAAAAAACCTAGTTGGGTCAGCAACAGAACTAAAGATACGCTTTGGGACAAGCTATAGCAAAATTGGAACTACCGGTGTTGGATTCTACCGAAAGGACACAAGCCATGACGAAAAAAGTCAAGCATTTCGCTCTGAAGAAGATGGCTGAACAATTCAACAATTACAAGAACAGATTATACCGTGATTGGCAATTGAAAAAGAAAGCTCCAGATTTCACTGGCACACTAGAGAGGCAGCGGCCTCACTGGAAGGCATTTCTGGAATACAAGGAATCAGAACTAGCTAAGCAAAGATCGAAAAAGAATAAGGAAAATGCAGCGAAAAAGATATATCACCATAAGATGGGGGCAGGTGGCTACGCAAGTGCCGAGCCTAAGTGGGATATGATTGAGGCTGAGCTGCGCAATAAAGGGATCACTCCAATTACACATAACTGGCCCCATATGGTCAGAAATTGGATGCTTGCGCATGGGGCAGAGTATGACATGGAAACAGGGGATCTAATAGTTGATGAAAAGAAAGAAACTCCTATACCCCGGAAGCAAATTCTTGATGCACTCGCCGAGGCTCGAGAGGGAAAGTTTATTCCCGACAGAGAGAACGACGAGCTGACAAAGGCCCTCGGTAATAAAGAAAAAGGAGGACGAACACGAGGCCGTGGAGTTGTGCCATGGAATGAAGGGTTTCCTGAGGACCGTGAATCTTATAGAAGCCGAGCAAGAGCAAAGAAGAGGAAAGAGCAGGAGGAATCAGACCGGTTGAGCAAACTAGAAAGTATCGTGAGCCACCAACAGAAGCAAATAGATGAAATGCGCGAGCATGGGGCAACTCATCAGCTGCAGGAAGATGCTCCAACAGGTGGTCCATCTCAACTGAGAAGCAGCGTGGCTTCCACGGGGGTTGGTGCTGATGAGCATCGAAGGAAACCTACCCCGTGGATTATATCACTGAGAAGACAAGTTGTGAGCTACATGAGGCACTGATGAGAGGAAACTTATCCGTGAAGGCGGCGGACGGCTATGCTTTAACTTGTGAATCTACAGCACTGTATTTGGGCAATGAGATTCCAGATGGCTATGCTCGTGTCGGCGTGGATCAAATTAACCCCGGATTTGAATCACTCGAACTTCAAATCCCTGGAGGTGATGATGAGAGGACACTGGGAGATGTCCAGGGTGGACTCATTCTATGGCCCAAGAAATACATCGTGATTCCAGGCTGGACGGCGCCAAGGCCACCATCGCCTCCAAGTCCACATGATGACGACTTGGACGACCACCACAACACGAGTCCATCTCGATCTTCGCCGCCGCCTCAGCAGACTCCTCAGCCGTCTCCTCCGCCGCTGCCTCAGCAAACTCCTCAGCCGTCTCCTCCGCCGCCTCCGCCCACTAGGAGCAACCAGTCGACGAAGACCGTCGTTTCGTCACTAATGGGTTTCCGTCGCGACCGATCGCCGGTACCCCGACAAGAGCCCCTCCCAAAAGTACCGAAGGTTCCTCCCCCGAGACCTTGGGACAGGACTGTAGAGGAAAACGCCGCGGCCGTGGCAGCCGACATAAAAGACAGATGGAACCGAAAAAGCCCCCGCCGAAGCAAGTATATACGGCAGATCAAAAAAAGTGGGCTACGGATTTTCTTAATCATCCATCGCAAGTCGAGATAAATAGGAAAGATAACTATGCACGCTGTCTGAGTAGAATTCGCCCAGCAAGACGACAAGTACTAGTGACAGCGGGAAAAGAAAAAGAGACGTTGCCCAGCTCGGAGCACAGTCAAAACAGTCGATCTCCCCGCTCAAGGTGACCACTGATAAGGGCTCCGCGCGCGCGGCGGACACTGATGATTTAGCCTACCGCGCGAAATTTGCTGCAGAAGTTGGTATGTCACTTTCTCAACTGGATGCAGAAGAGCTCCCCCCTATATGCATGTAGATAAATGGACCTGGGAATACGGGAAGTCTCTAGTGCCACCTGATCAGATCGAGTTTCTACCAACACAAATGCGAAGACTGCATGACTGGTACATGAATGTCACAAGGGAAGGTCGAAAAGTGCTCCTTGTGCAAGTTACAGAAGAACATTACATAGGTAAAGACGAGTTAACTGTTTATCTTGAAGAACTCTATCAGTTATACCAGCTTGACTCCCTGGACTTGAGTATCGTCAGTACCTATTGTCTGTAAGTGATTCAATTCATTTATTTCTAAAATAAAGTCTATAGCTCAGCTCGGTCATTGCTTGTTCTAATTATGCTCACTACGCTATTATGCAGAATGAAGAGTGATGAATGTGACAGAATGAGAATATTTGACTTTGGGTTCGTTGACCCGGTCCGAATTAATGAAAAATTGCTACGGGATTACCCCGAGGAAACGAAGGCCAACTTGTTTAGGTTCATACAGAGGCAAGATTATAAAAGGAAGATATTGTTTCCTTACCACTTCAGGTAATTAAGAGTGTTACTGTCTTGTACACATTAATTTTTGCTTACTCGATGTTAAGTGTAACTGATTAGTTACTGACATATATAAACGTGCGCAGCGACCATTACATTCTGCTAATCATTCAAGTTGATGATGCAAGAGTTGACATCTTCGACTCATTGGGGTGGCCCCAAGAGAGGTACCAACTAATTATAGATGTCCTCCAAAGGTATTTTCTATCGTACTATATCGGTCTCTTTAATTTGTTCAATTCCTGAGATATCAAGTAACTAATTAATAACTCATTTATTCATTTGTTTGCCGGGCAGCATTTGGAAAGAATTCAGAGTGAGGACAGCAGGTCAATTTAAAGAGGTGCTTAGTTTTTATCCTGACAAGGTAAGTAGTACGAGCTAGGTTCGCGCATCTCTTTAATTCAAATTTCAATACCATCATACCATGCTTGATTATTATTTGATTGAAATCTATTCTCGTAAAGTACTGCGAGAGGCAGCCACCGGGGACCAATTTGTGTGGATACTTCGTGTGCCAGTGGATTCGCCGGGAGGTCAGTGAGCGGAACCCACAGACTTTCTAGACGTAAGTGAACAAAATATATTCACAGTTTTATTTTATTACCATCAATTGTGTTGAGTGTCATTCATAATTTCTGTTATGATGATTGATATTCACATTGATCTCCTTCTTTTATAGATGGATCATGCGGAGGAACCTGGAACTAAAGGACCGCTTTCGACCACTTCAAGAGGAAATTGCGGGATTTTTTATGGACTATGTCATAAACACAAAGGGAAGATACAATGCCATCGACGGGTCCAGGAAATGATCTCCATGTAATCGAACAGACGGGTTCTAGTCCCGGTCGACCTCTATGTAATCGAATACACGGCTCTAGTCCCGGTTGTAATCGAATAGACGGGCTCTATTCCCGGTTGTAATCGAATAGACGGGATCTAGTCCCGGTTGTAATCGAATAGACGGGCTCTAGTCCCGGTCGAATTCTCATAAATATTTCTTTTATGAATATTTTGATATGCTATATTTATTTTTCTGATTTGTAATTAATTAACCATATATTTTGCAAGATTAATCGTAGTTTTATATTCAATAAGCTGGAAAAACAAAAAGGCAGAGGCCGCCACGTGGGGACTCTCTTGTCCCGGGTCGTATTATGGCCCGGTACAAGAAGTCCTCAGCCACGCGCTCTGCCACGGCCCCGAGTGGACCTCTTTTATACCGGGCCGTAAGCTGATACGTCTCAAACGTATCTATAATTTCTGATGTTCCATGTTGATATTATACCAATTGTTACATGTTTTATATACACTTCATAGCATTTTTATGCATTTTCTGGGACTAACCTATTAACAAGATGGCACAGTGCCAGTTGCTGTTTTCTGCTGTTTTTGTATTCCAGAAAAGCTAGTCTGGAAATATTCTCGGAATTGGACGAAACTTGGACAGAACCTCTTATTTTTCCAACACGAACACGGAGTCCAGAGGAGAGACGGAGGGGAGCCACGTGGAACCCACACCATGGGGCAGCGCGGGCCCCCTGCCGTGCCATGGGGTGGTGTGGGGCCCTCGTGGCTCTGCAGCCGCCGCCCTTTCGCCTATTTATTCCTCCCGACGCGAAAACCCTAAATACCCGAGCCATTATCCACGAAAAGTTCCAGATACGCCGCCGCCGTCGACCCTAGCTCGGGAGGGTTCAGAAGCTCTTCCCGGCACCCTGTCGGAGAGGGGAATCATCACCGGAGGGCCCTACATCACCATGCCTGCCTCCGGAGTGATGCGTGAGTAGTTCATCCTTGGACTACGGGTCCATGGCAGTAGCTAGATGGTTGTCTCTCCACTTTATACTATCATGTTTAGATCTTGTGAGCTGCCTATCATGATCAAGATCATCTTATTGTAATGCTACATGTTGTGTTTGCTGGGATCCGATGAATATTGAATACTATGTCAAGTTGATTATCAATCTATCTTATATGTTATTTATGATCTTGCATGCTTTCCGTTACTAGTAGATGCTTTGGCCAAGTAGATGCTTGTAACTCCAAGAGTGAGTATTTATGCTAGATAGTGGGTTCATGCCTCCGGTAATCTGGGAGAGTGACAACAACTTCTAAGATTGTGGATGTGTTGTTGCAACTAGGGATAAAATAACCGATGCTTAGCTTAAGGGTGCGTCGTTAGGTCTAATGCATTTGTTTACATTACGCACATTACTTAATGCGATTATCCGTTGCTTGCAACTTAATACCAACGGGGAACTCGGTATGACAACCTGGCGGTGGATTATTAGTTATAGACGCTGTTGGATAACGGTCTATGTATTTTGTCGTAGTGCCCACATGAATATCATAGTAATCATCATGTCATATATATGCATTGTCATGCGCTCAATATTTTGTCAATTGCCCAGCTGTAATTTGTTCACCCAGCATGTTAGTTATCTTTTATGGACAGACACCACTAGTGAACTGTGGACCCCGGTCCATTCTTTTACACTGATAATACAACCAACTGCAAACATTGTTCCTTTTCATTCTCTGTAATTTACTACTGTTTTCCACATCATACGTTTAATCCTTTGTTTTCAGCAAGCCGGTGAGATTGACAACCTCACTGTTTCGTTGGGGCAAAGTAGTTTGATTGTGTTGTGTGCAGGTTCCACGTCAGCGCGCCACTGACAACCTTCAGAAGTGATTTCTTGCTCCTACTGGTTCGATTAAACCTTGGTTTCATACTGAGGGAAAACTGCTGCTACACTTCATCATACCTTCCTCTTGGGGTCTTCCAACGAACGTGTGATCCACGCAATCATAAGCCACCCGGGACTAGAGGGGGGGGGCCTCTAGTCCCGATTCCGGCGTCCCGGGTGGGCATCCGGGACCAAAGGTCCTTACCACCCTGGACGAAAGGCCATGTTTCCTCTAGTGCGTCCTTAGTATCCCCAGCCTTGAAATTGAGCCCATTCACCTCCACTTGCCCAGGTAGATCTACAGCGGTGATATCCAAGGTATCGGTGTTGATCCTAATCATGCGTCCTTCGCCATGGCAAGGCCAGTAAATGGAACCATTCACCAATGAACCAACCTTGAACTTTAGACTGTAGTTTCCACCGATGTACACCCACGGCTGGATGACCCAATCCCACGTCTCCGACGAGAAGATGGCGGCACGAACCCTACGCTTAGTCGTGCAGACACAGATCACCCGGAACAACCAGGGTTTCTCATCGGAGGACTGCAGGTGGAAACCAATGAGATTAAAATGGCGGCGGCTACCAGCGGCGATACCGGCCGGCAACGGGAGGATGTCCACTTTCCAGGTCATGGGGTTCAGGGTCGCCAGGGACAGATCATGATCAGCTTGCTTGTTCCATAGGAGGATGCAGCCGTCGCGGCAGTCGGTGACAGTCCAACCCGAGAACGACTGTGGGAGGGAAGTGAGGAAGAAGTCGCCGCGGCGAAGGGCGGCGGTGACATCGGAATCGGAATCAGAAAGGCGCATGGGTATGAACAAGGGGTTGGTGTCGCCGTTTAAGTTGAGGAAGAGGCCGATGAGGGGCGCCGGGTGGAGATCCCGGAACAGGCGGCGGAAGGCAGGGGAGGAGCGGACGGCGCCGAGCCATGAGCTGCAGGTGAGCGCGGCGCGGACGAGGGCCGGGAGGTCCGGCAGGCGGAGGAAGATCTCGCAAAGGTCGTCTTGGCTGAGGGAGGATATGGTGGTATCGGTGGAGGTGGCGGTGGCGTTGGAGGTGGTGATGGTGGTTGTGGTGGTGGTGGTGGTGCCGTAGGCGGCGGTGGAAACGGTGATGGTGGTGGTGGTGCCGTTGGCGGCGGCGGAGACGGTGGTGGTGGTTGTGGTGGTGGTTTCGTTGCCGGCGGTAGTGGTGGTAGTGGCCGTGGTGGTCGTGGGCAGGATGGACGGACGTTTCCGCGGTGGCGCCGCCAGCAGTTCACCGGCCATTGCTCGAGAGCTTATGATCCTAACTTGAAAGGGCCCGCTCGTGTCTTGTGTGCATAGAGTGTACGCAGGCCCAAGTGCATAGTAGGCTGGGGAAAATATTTAGTGATACCAGTCTTACCAGATGATACAGTACCATATGCCACTCATCAAAATTCAAAATTTTAAATGTAAAAAATTCAGTTTTTTTTGGATATTTACAAGACTTGTGTTTACATTCCTTAAAAAAAATTAGAACCAAATTCGAAATACACACAAATAAACAAATTGTATGCGAATAGTGTCATCTTGTGTTTTTGTTTTCTTGTAAGACTATTCATATTGGATTTGTCTTTTTTTGTTTCTATGCGTGTATTTCGAATTTTTTTTGCAAATTTTAGGGTTCCTAAACACACATCTTACGATCACCCACGTATGTATTTTGAAATATTTTGAAAATTGTAATTTTGAATTTTGAGAAATGGTATCACTTGAGATGTGGTATCACTGGATATGACCTCCGCTGCTTGCTTTGAACCCAACTGAGCTCATGTCGTCCTCAAAACAGAGCATGACCAGAGGACGAACCGTTCCATTCGGTCTGATGGTTCCCGGAGGCGAAAAAGAGGGTGCACCCAAGCCCACATCGACCGGCGAGGCTGATGGCTCCTTCATCCTCCACCCCGCCTCACTAGTGTGGTGGGGACGGTTGAGCCCCGGAACTCTACGTCAGGCGCGTAGATAGGCTTAGGATAGGTTTTGTCTGGCGGCGTTGCGTCAAGTGGAATAAATTTTTCTGCAGGTCTGCTCCATCTCGGCGACGTCCTTTGCGGCAATTCCAAGGGGTTTGGGGATTTGTGTCCTCGCCATTCCTCCTGGTCGGTGGGTCTTGTGTGTGGGACGGTGTTGTTTCTGGCGGTTACGGCAGCACGCATCCACGAATAAAAGCCCTAGCTCCAGTCTCGTCTCGGAGTCGCCCATGGCAATGTCGAGGGGCTGGTGGGCTCAAATGTATTTAGGTTTTCGACCGGTGGCTATCGTCTCATGCGGCGTCATCAGTGGGAGAGTGAAAATGGCGGTTCCAGATTAGGCTTGCAGATTGATGGTGGTTGATCTGGTGCTTGGCCTCAACGATGTCGATGGCGCTGCAGGATTTGAGAAGGACGGGGATGATCCCCGGTGGACGCTCCACGGCAACAATGGCTTCGCCGACCGCAAGCTTCTTAATCTGCTCACAACACCCTTTTAGGCTATGCTTCTTCTTCGAATCCGGCACTGTCCAACGGCGACAGCAGTAGTTGCAGATTTGACTAAGGACTCCAATGTATTTTTCTTTTCTTTGAGAGCTTGCAAATGTCTGCAAACATGTATTCACCTTGTTTGTGATTAATGGAACACGTGGTTAATAACCTAAAAACAAACTGAGCTCGTGTCTAGTGTGAGTTGTCGTTGCGCTTCACAGACCGAGTCCTGACCGGGTTGAGATTCGCTGACTTTGCTCCCGCTGACGTTGAGTCACGTACGTGTGGGCCCCACATGTAAGTGACTCAAAGTCAGGCAAAGTCAGCGAATCCGCGCCCGTCCTGACCCGGCCCGAGCCACAACCAAACCAGAACCAGGTCTTCGGGGCCGTGTCCGACTCCGACCGAGACAATCGAGCGGCTACCCGCATTCTCTTTTCCTTTCCTTTTTCTACACAGAGGAGGAATACGTGCAGCCTCTCGTGAGATTCGTCAAACACCTCCTTCCTCCACCCCCACCGCCGCCGCCACGACCCGCGACCCATGGCGCCGTCCTCCAGCTCCTCCTCCTCGTCCTCCGACAGCTCCGACTCCACCGGATCCTCCTCGGGCAGCGACCGCCGCGTCCGCCGCCGCCACATCCGCCGCAAGGACGCCGCGCCCTCCTCCTCCGCGCTCAAGGTGCGCAAGGACCGCAAGCCCCGCCACAAGCGCCGCCGCCGGGAGCGGCGGAGGTCCCGTTCGGACGACGACAGCTACAGGCGAGCTTCCCACCCTCTCTCTGCGTATAGGTTTCATGTGCTAGGGTTTGGCTGAAAGAGGTCGTGATCTGTTGGTATGTTGCATCCAAATTGGAATTCAGGGGGTAATGGTTTGGAGCTTCCTTCTAGAATTGGACTCGTTGGTATGTTGCACCGAGATACAACATCTAGGCTGGGTTCTAAGAACTAGTGAGGGCAGTACACGCCGAAGACTGAGCAAATTTATCCTTTCAATTCAGATTGCTATTAAGGCTGACATATTCGTAGTGCTGATCGAAGAATGTAATCATGTAACCATGCAGTAAGCTGATTTGGGGAGAAGAATGGTTGTGATATAAACCTATAGCTCTTAACAAGGGGCGTTTTGTTCTTTCAGTTAACAGGAATCTCTCGTAACTCTTAAGACTTGGGCTTCTTATGATTTTATGGATTCCTTTGAAATATCTCTTTTTGATGAAGTTACAGAAGCAACAATAACCTTGACTCAACAGAAACAAAAGGAAATAGAATTACCCTGGTTCAGGAAAGCGTTAAGCGTATGCGGTGCGCTGGGCTTCCAGTTAGAGCTTAAGCGATCTATGCGTGCTTAAGCGCCGCTTAAGCGTTATTGACTTAGTCAACGGAGGAACCAAAATCCAGCATAAATTAGGATTTTAAGTCCATAAAACTAGCAGTAACAGGACATAAAAGTGGAGCAAAGAGAGCTTAAATTGTTCTCTTCTTCTTGTGAAGCCAAAGTGCTGAACTGCCGCTTGGATACTTCCTGCAAATCAATAAAACTGTGGTTAGTTTAGGACTTGAATTTGCAAATTGCAATTGTTTGCACTGCACTGAACCTACAGAGCAGCAAAAAACAAACCAATCACAGATCAAAATCGTAGCAATAGCATACAGATACAGCCATAGAGGTGACAGGTCAGAAATCACAGTTAAGTGCAGATCTGCTGCTGACTGCTATCCAGCTCACAGATAGGCAGAGGAAAGGGAGGGGATAGGAAGAAGAAGACGAAGAACCATACCTTGACTGCAGCGCGGAGGCGGAGAAGGCAGGGCGGGGTCGCGGGTGCAGCAGGAGCGGTGAAGACGGGGGCGGTGAAGATAGGAACGGGGCCGGCGTGGGGATCTTGCAGCAGGGACGGGGCAGGCAGAGGCGGAGGAGCAGCTCCGTGCTCTGTTTCTCTCCGTGAGAGCCGCCAGAAGAAGGGGACGGGAGAAGAGGATGTGCCCGATTTACTTCTGTTTCCAGCCCTAGCTCGCCCTTTTAGCCAGCTTGCGCGCGCTATTTCCCGCGGCCGCGGCAAAGTTCCCGCCCTTCCTAATATTTTCCCGCAGGAAAACGCTTCGGCACGCTTTTGTCAACGCCGCCGCGCGCCTAATCGCGCTGAAAAACAAAGCGTGACGCCTAATCGCGCTCAGCGCCTAATTATGCGCTTAGGTGCTAAGCGAAGCGGGCACCCCACGCTTCGCGCTTCGGCGCGCCCAAGCGTACGCTTTATTACGCTTTCCCGAACCAGGAGAATTACCAAATATTTTCTCCACTGTTTTGGAAAGTGATAAAAAAATAATGTGTATGTAGATCATGAAAAGCATGCGTTATGTAGATATGAGTTGAGCATGCTGACTATTGAGAGTGAGCACAAACTTTGCCATTTTGTTGTGGTCAGTGAAATATATGTTTTAAGAATGGGAAGTGGGGGTCGTCTGCTCATTGATGATCGACATTTATTCTGTGGTGCTATTTGCTATGTGATTTGAGCAATTAGGATGTCAAGCTTCGGGCACCTAAAGAATAGTTCAACCTTAGGGTATGGATAACATTTTAAATAGGAAAGCCACTTTCTGAACAATGTTTTGCGAACGTGTTTGAATAATGTATTAAGATTGATTTGTGTTTGTTCAAGGGAGAGTGAACTTAAGTTTGGGGACTCCTGTTTTGTTGGTATTTTTGGGTTTTATGGAATTGGGGTCTCCTCCCTTGGCAGTGATCAAAGATTTGCTTACTGGAATATATGAAATTCTTATTTACTGACTTGGTGTAAATGACCTTGCACCCCTCAGTTCTAGTAAAGTTTTTAGCCATGGCCTATGATAGTTTAGTACTTTAGTGTATTAGTTGGAGAAGGCCAGGTTTTGAGGAGATACAGATTGTAGTTAATAGTGGGTAAAGTAATTTGGTGAGCAAATATATTCTCTTAATTTTCAGCCATTAATGCTCTGTCTGAGCTTCATGACTGAGATATGGATCTGTGTTGGTGTGTTAGACTACATACAGGAACAGTTTCTTCCGCTTGCCAAATTATCTAGTTTTGTCAGGTTGGTCCCACCACTGGCATACTGAAGTATCCGTTTCTTTTTGTAGTAGCGCAAGCTCTTATGACAGTGACCACGAGGCATCTGGCAGATCACGTAAGCATAAGAAGAGCAGCAGATCAAGGAAGGTACATGGCCACTAGTGCTTGTTTGGTGTCTTATGTTTTTTTCCAGCATGTACCTATTATATACTTGGCCTCTCACTGTATCCTCATTCTGACAGTCAAGGGAAAGGGAGCGAAGCAAGGATCGGCATCATAAACGAGACAAGAGTAAACATAGAGAGGTAAATTTTCTACTTACTTAAAAGAACATCTGCCTTTTACATGGTTTAAAATTTAACATGTAATAATCGTTATCTGGGAATCAGCAACTGTTGGTTAGATTAGATGGATCACTGGTGCACTATATATATAAATGGGAATCTTTATTCTCATGTCCTGGTTTAGCAGTAGAAATTTATCTTGTTTTTTTATTTCCACATATGAGGTCCTTATATTTCTTGCTACCTGTTTCTGGTTGGCTCTTTGACATTGGAGCTGGGATTCGTGAACGGGTGACAATATGGTGTATTGGCTTGCTGGTTTTCTTGATTGGTATGTTTTGTTCTCTTCAATGCGGGAGCTTTATACAGAAGAAAGAGAGTGAACGTTCTAGTGGCCCGGTGCAGCTTTCCAAGGTATAAATATTTCTCAGTGTCCTTTTTTATTTGTTTGCTCTCTATATCATTGTCAAATATCATTTATTTTGTTACTAGTTCCTTGGTCGCGAGAAGGAAGAAAGTGGTAAAAGGAGTGTTATCTCTGGTAAAAAGGTGAGAACAATATCTCTAATATCTTATCCGTACCTTTTGAGTTATAATTGTAGCTGCACACCAATTAGATATTGTACCTGCTGGAATCAAAATTGTTCCAAATTGGACTACGAAGTTGAACTGTTTGACTGGTTTGTAGATAATGATGAAGCTTGAGAAATCCAAGGAAGATAAGGCGGCCGAGAACAAGCGCAATGAACTATTGAAGTTTCTGAATGCCAGTTACGATTAACAATTTGTCGAAAGTGGTGATGCTGGCTGGATAACTTGGATTTGGCTTGATGCGACAGCTTAGTCATGTGTGTGTTTGGTGATACTAAGAAGCTTTCTGCTATATGTCTTCTTTGTAAGTTACGATATGACCATCAATGTTTTTGATCAGTATCTAGGTAGTGGTTGGACAAAGATCCCAGGAGTCACTGGTCTTGCTATTTTTGAGCTTGGGTTGTTCGTGTTCTTAAATTATATCTTGCTACAACATGCATTCGACAGTTACCAGTTTGTACCTCCTTTTTGTAAGCCTTTTTGTATGGCTGAATATACTTTAACAGTTCAGCTGAGCTTGGCATATTTGATGTATTATCACCTTATTTCTTTGTTAAACATGCAATTGTTTATAGGCTGCTCTTGAACTTCCCAAATTACTATAACAATCAGTGTTCATGTTGAAAATAATGTCCTTTAACTATACTGGTATACAAAGTGTGTTACACTGTTAATGATGCGAAAGAATGATTTTGAACTTCACCTTCACATGAAAAAAAAATCCCTTGAATTGTACTCTCATTGATATTGTTAGGGCATGTACAATGCAAGATGCTTAGAGAGGTGCTTACAAAAATAAACCGGCTTTTATTTAAGCACCGGTGCTTATTTACACTAGGCAGATGCCTAACTAGGCACCTTTCCTATACAAATAAGCACCGGTGCTTAGGAAAAATGTTGGTTTATTTTTGTAAGCACCCCTCTAAGCACCGGTGCTTATTTACACTAGGCAGATGCCTAACTAGGCACCTTTCCTATACAAATAAGCACCGGTGCTTAGGAAAAAGGTTGGTTTATTTTTGTAAGCACCCCTCTAAGCACTCTCCATTGTACATGGTCTTACATGATGAAAAGAAGCACCTCCTCAGCTGATCATAAATTAAGATGAGAAAGCTTCTCAATACAAGCTAAGCCCTTTATTAACCTCTTTGCCTGCCCTGGCGGCAGCCAACTGCCTACAGTTGAGCAGCCAAGATCTCATTCCAAGTGTCTGGAACACCAGGAAGGCACCAATGAAGGCAATCTTGGACCCCTGGTGTACCTCTGATACTGTACCTCGATATATGCCCTTCATCTCTTAGATGGGAAAGTGCGGTTATATCTAAGAGCTTGATCCTAGTTCCTTTGACTGCTCCCTCGGCGTCGGCATCTATAGAACGATTCTGAAACACTGTGTTGCCCTTGGAAAGAGGAGCTGTGTTGTCGCAAGTCCCTCCGGTGTTCCACTCTCCATTGAAGAAATGCCTTGGTGACAGTGACCTGTAGAAAACCTTCAGATGCGGATAGCTAGGAAGCTGGGTGTCCAGCCACTTCATAACAGTATGAATAGTGAAGTTTTTCGCCTTCCAGATAGCGGCGATCTTTGGGTTGTTATTTGGTACTCCAGAGACATACATTTCCCACTTGTTTGCATTGAGCTTGCCCCGGTTCCAATGATGACCCGTGTTCAGAACCAGGACATGGAACCTGTGAAGGTTCTTCCTGAGGAACGAAGGTGGGCGATCAAGGTGCATAGCGTAACCCGCGGCTGGATTCGATTTCTTGAGAGGCACCAGATCACACAGCGTTGATGACCAGTAATACAGGATGGTCGTGTTAGTGCTTCGGACTCTGTAGGCCCAGCCATCTGGTCGTTTTGCATGACGTGCGAGGGATAACCCGTACTCGGAACCAACATCTTCCACATCTGAATGACCTTTTCCAGATGCTGCGACCATGCACATCATCGATTGGAACATCTGTCTCCCTAAAGAGTCTCCTACATAAGCAATAGTTTTATCCTGCATTCTGAAACATGTCCAAATTAGTACCTCAATACCTGAAAGGCTGAAGAAATCCCTAGCAAAATAATGTAGTGCACACTACTCTTCAGCAAATTCATACTGTAGGAGCAGCAATATATACCTTCTCAAGAATTGGGAAGCTTGAAACAATGGCATGTCACAACCTTCAGGTTGCCATCTATATTTCTCGTAAGCGAAATCTGTGCGTTGTGTCAATCTGCAGTTCCAGCTCTCAGAGAGCCATCTTTTACATCTGAGACCAGAATATAATGGTCTGTGATCATCAGGAACCCATCCTCCATTCCTGTAGTCACATTCTGCAAGACAGATCAAGCATGAGTTTAGCAGAAATCTTAACAAAATACATCCTCGAAAGCTTCTAATTTTTTTACAGCCTAGCAAAATATTAGGTGAGAGATGGGGAATTGCCTTTCTTCTCAGGAAGTGATGTTTTCCTTTTATCAGTGGCATCTTGGGCCTTATGAACTATGGTCAGAGGTGGAGGTGCAGGAGTAATTTCCTTTGATGCTTTGGCGACTGACCGCGCCAATGGATCGACGCTAGAGGAAACTTCCTCTGTGGAGATATTCCGATCTAATAACATTGAGTTAGCAACAGAAGTTTACAGGAAATACATAAAAGAATGTCAGTTCTCGAGCTTATATTTTGAGAGGACCTGGATAACTCACTCAAGGCCATTTGCTCCGGTCGGAGGAGATTGGGACTGTACAGTGATCCCTTCTCCCATTTCAAAAGAAGAAACACCATGCAGACAGCGAGGATCGCAAATCTGAGGTGCCTGAATCTCAAGCCATTTAGACACACCAGTCTCATCCTCTTTTGCTAAACTTGAAGCACAGATTTGTACTAATGATGAACATGTGGCGATGGCAGGTAGCTGGTCCATACAAGAAGAGAAGCTGAAGTTAGACTAGAGAAAAATGGCGAGGATGCTGTACTAGCATACCTAACATGATAATATCTTCTTTTTTGCAGGCACAAAGCATGTTTGGTACACAAGGTGGGTTGGTAGGCTTATAAAAATTTGCCTGACCTTGCAGGCAGGTAAAGTTTGAACTTTGAAGCATGACAAGGCACATAATGATCGATGGTGAGGCAACCACTGAGAGTACAGCCGTAACGGTCGACCTGATATGGCTCTAGTCACAAAGGACTGCAATTCCATGGCGATGGAATTGCTTTGGTCATAGACGACTACAATTGGTAGGCGGTGAAATTTTGTTATGATCCATGGAACACCGAAGTCGTCTACCGCGGCGAAATAATACTGATCAAAGTACGCAGTCTAGTTGGAACTTCTCTGGAGCAGAGGTCAGGAAATTCTTGAAACGAAAATCTCATGAATTTTCTTATCAACATGCCCTAACAACCCAGAAGGAAAAGATGAATTAGCAGAATGCAGAGTAGCAAGCTGTACCTGTGTGACGGTTGGGTTTCGCCCACAGATCAATCACATCAAAACTAGACCAACACACACGCACAAAAAACTTTCGCCAAGAGCACGAGTCGCGCCCGTTTTTTCTTCTTTATCTTTCTCAACTCAGGGTACAATCTTTGCATTGCCTCTCGTGTATATATACACGCAAAGACCAGCTCTACTACATCTAGCAAGACGACTCAAACAAGTATTGCTACTACAACACAGACAGGTACTGGTAAAACACGACCACTCCTAACCAAATTTGGGACGAAAAAACAATGGTGATTCCTAATTAGACTCGAACAAGGCAAGATTATTGCTAACCGTGACCAGGTTATACCGACACGGAGATGCTCCCTCACCTTAGGATTCACCGAGGGAAATTCTGATTTCGAGCAGGGGAGTTTACTAATTTTCTAGTTGTCTTCTTCCCCAGCAGCTCATTTTTTGGAACCAGAATCGGAACTCTGACAAAGAAAGGGAAACAATATCTTCGAAGCAAGCAGGAGGTAAGAGAGGCTGAGGCAGTCTGACGTACTGACCTGGAAGCTTGAGCTCGCCGGCGGCCGGCCGAGCAGACCAGGTGCTCGTTTCTCTCTACGCCGGCCGGCGAGGTGGACGAGGAGGAGTGGGGGACGGACCCGGTTCTTCCTGGCCAGGTGTTGGGAGTTGGAGGGGTTACTGGTTCAGCTGGTCCAGTGAGGCTGCGGCACGTACGGAGAAGCCGATGGGAAGGTAGGTGGGCCCGGACTAGGAAAAAGGATACGTGACGTACGCGCACGGCAAAGCGTTGCGATGGTGGTGCCTACGAGGATTTTTCTTTTCTCTTGGACTCGCGTAGAATCGCAACAAGTGATATACGACACATACGATGGACGAGGATTTTCTTTCTCATGTGGCCTATCTTGAATAAAATTGGTGGGATGCTAAGCTTTAAAAAATCTTACCATTTAATCATGATTAGTCCAAATATTATTAGTAGTTAAAACTATTTCCGTGTTTTTAGAGGGGACAGTGGTGCCATGCAACTCACGTGTCACCCCACTGAATACGACCCTGCCCTTGGCTACACCTTATTTTTCTTGTAAACTCTTTTAAATTAATGAGATGAGACAAAGTTTTTGCCTTCGTGTAAAAAAACTGACACGATAGACGAGTATGTCACTTTGTCTCATGTGAATCCGAAGATACTAAGTGTCTCTATATTGCCATCCCTCGCACACTTGTGACCGCATCCAATGATGTTGGAGACGTTGTAGCCGTTTCTTTCTTTCTATCAAAGACGACACACAAGATTTTACGTGTTTTAATACTTGAATAGTAAGATATGTTGAAAAGCTAGTGATGATGCTACTCTTGAATAATATTCAAGATATTGCTTATCGTTTATTGCTCGGTCGGCTTCAGATTAGAGATTAAGCGCTTATCGGCCAATTAATCAATTTTATCGGACGTCAATTTATCATTTTTTTGTAAATCCAAAGTTCTAGCAACAAAAATTCTAAAATATGTTATGCAAAAACAACAATGGAGTATTGGATAGAGGTATTACCTTTATTTTTTGCCTTTGAATCAACAAAAAATGGTAAAATTCATGATAATATAGAGTTATAGGCCGATAAATCGACTTTCAGATAAATCACCAATAAGTGGCGAAATTCAACCTAAATCGGCCAAAAAATGGGCGTCGGCGATTAACTCGGCCAATATGCCGATTAATCGGTCGATTTGAATCATGGGGTGACAGGATATTTTAAACACTGCTCTTGATGTAACAAAATCTCGAAGTTCTTGAGTTACTTGATCAACTTGGCTCACTTATGTCTAAATGTGGTTCGCAAATGAGCTATAGTTTCTTTTTATTTAAGTTGAGCATGGATAAAAAAAATGAGCTACAATTTGCTTATTTAAGTTGTGTCAGTTAGGTCCTGATCTAAAGATTTCTCTGTTCTAATATCGTGTATCATTGTATGCATTAGTTTGATCACAACATAGTTCGAGTATGAGTTTTAATTTTTTTATTTAAAACATAAGTTGAGTTCAAGTCAAGAATTAGTTTTCTAATTTTGATCAACGTAGCTCGAGTTAATAAAGCTGAGATGTTATTTCGTATATCTATACTATTATTAAAAGAGCAAACTTGTGTTGAGCTGTGTTGATACATTAAATCTTAGTCGTTGATCCCGTTCGAGAGAAAATAACTGTTTAGATTAAGACATAATGCTTCGCAAGATTGGAGGGTATGAAACCACGTACGTGCACAAAAGACCAGTAGTCAGGCATCGATCGGTGGAAGCACGTACGTACGGTGGATGCTTAGCGAGACATAAAGAGCAAGATGAATGTGCTTATTATTTGTACAGAAGTACAAAAAGTAAAATTAGTTATTTGCGAAGTTTATGATGTAAAATTAGTTATTTGCGAAGTTTATTAGAACCTTTCTACATGACCTTTTGTATATGTTTTTCGTTTGTCAAGAATGTCTAACAAAATTGATGAGATATAGTGTTGGAGAAATATTAGTTTCATTCTTAGAATAACGTTTCTCTTAATGATATGTATCCGAAAATTGTTTTGTATGTCGAAGAATGAATATGCAATGCAAGACGGCGGTGGGATGGCACCGGCGAGCTTGTTTTGTCCATCTTCAACACGACGAGCGCCGAGCCAGGCGGGCACGCCGGTGAGATGGCGCCGGTGAGCGTGTGTTGTACGAGCTTCAACACGACGAGCAGCGGCGGAGCCAGGACGCTGAACCTGTGGGGTCAAGGCCAAAATTTTCACATATTTTAACTAGTTTCAGATTTTTTTCAATATGACAACACACATAAATATGAAGGATATGCTAAAAGCTGTGGGGTCGGCTGACCCCACAGCTTCAACATGGATCCGCCGCTGACGACGAGCGCCGAGCCAGGCGGGCATGCCGGCGAGATGGCGCCGGTGAGCATGTTATGTACGAGCTTTAGCATGACGAGCGCCAAGCCAGATTCAGCACGACGAGCGCCAAGCCAGGCGGGCACGCCGGCAAGACGGCGCCGGTGAGCGTGTTATGTCCGAGCTTCAGCATGACCAGCACCAAGTCAGGCGGGCACCTTGAGCGTGTTTTGTCCGAGCTTCAGCACGACGAGCCCCGAGCCGGGCATGCAAGCCCTCGGGATGGCGTCGGTGAGCGTGTCCCATCCAAACTTCAGCATGACGAGCGACGAGCCAGCAAGACACGCTGCGGGTGATGCAGATGATAATGCTCGAGGCGGTGTCGCCACAAGGATATGTTCAAGGATACGTGTGTAACATTGAGGATATGCTAAAACTTGTGCCGAGATGCCATCAAAAGAGCACGTCTTTATCGCCGCACACCGTTTCCTGAAGCTTATGTAGGTATGTGTGCTTCAATGATGCTTATATATGTATGATTATCTTTGCAATATAAAATTTTAAAAGAAGAAATCCACATAGAGCACATAGGAGAGCTGCTCATTCACAAAGGAAAGTACCGGGTGGACTTTTCCCAGTGAAGCCTGGTGCTATGCCGCTGCTCGCTCTCCCTCTCATCTACTCCCTCCGTTCCATTTTAATTGACTCACATATATCTAGATATGTATGTATCTAGCACTAAAACGTGTCTAGATGCATCCATATCTAGATATATGTGAGTCAATTAAAATGGAACGGAGGGAGTAGCTTCCTATCCCTAGCTTCCATTCAATCCCTGGACATGGATCCCTCTCTGCATCCAGATCCGAGAGTTCCTCCACCTCCAAACCTCCCCCGTCCACCAACCTCTCAAGGTTCGCAGCCCGCTAACTTTTTCTCTGTTCCAGTTCTGTCTCGACAGGTGCGCATGGAAGACATGCAGATGCAACTTCAGCCTGAACCAGATGATGATGGATCTGGAAGCAGCAGCCAGCAAGTTAATCCAAATCGAAGACTACAAGCTCCTCCGGTGCCTCTGCTGGCGATAAATCTTCAAGCGATGTCCATTGCAACAGCTGGAGAACTCCCTCCAAAGAAAAGAGTTGCGCTGCCGCCGCTGATCTCAGTCGGCGATGGCGCGGGACCGGCGGACGGCGTCCCTGCCGCAAATCCCCTCCCTGGATTTAGAGACCCAAATCGACCGTCTGCGCCGGAATTCGGCGCCGGCAGTTCTGCAAGGGGGGCCGCGCTTGGTGCGCAGCCTATCGGAAGAGCTCCGGCCATTGGAGGCGCCGGAATCTTGGGGGCGGGACCTCGACCAGCTGCGCCGCCGCCCACCCGCCCAGCTCTGCACTCAGTGCATCTCCAGCCTCCATCCGCCGCCCAGCTCCGTGCAGCCGCTCCAGAGATTGGGCCTCGTCCTCGACGGTCTAGATGGGAACCTGCTACGCCGGCTTCAACTGGAGGCGAGTACGACCCATTCGAGCACGCCGTCCACTCTCCGGCGGCTTCGTCAATCGGTGCTGTGGACTCTCGCGTGGGGTCCTTCTCGCCCTCTCGGATGGAGGATAATAGTTCTGCTGATATCGGATTCTCACAGCAGGCTAGGGCGCCAGCCTTAAGGGCGCCCCGGTCGCCATGAAAGCACTCGCCTGGAATTGCCAAGGGGCGGGCAGGGCTCTTGGCAATCCCCAAATGCTTCACCTTGCCCGAATGATCGTCGCCACAAAAGCTCAGGTAATCTTTGTTTCTGAAATTAAATCGTCGAAATTTACCTCAAATGACATTGTCACTCGTTTTAACATGTCTGATAGTATTGTTGTGCCTTCTCGGAAGCGTTCGGGAGGGCTTTGGCTGATGTGGACTGACGACATTCAGATCTCTGTGCATCTCGCTTCTTTCCATCTTATCTTAGCTTTAGCCACTGATAGGTCCTCTAATCAGAAGTTTGGGTTAGTATGTGTCTATGGGGACCCCTACCATCGCCAAACCTCTTCTATCTGGGAGCAAGTAGCTCATTTTGTGTATGATAACTGCGACTTGCCGATGCTTTGTTTGGGCGATATGAACGACTTGCTGTATGCTTCTGATAAAAGCACTCCTAATGTAAATTATGCTCGGTTAGCTAATTTTCGCTCTTGTATTAAATCGTGTGGTTTCTTTGATCTGGGTTTTAGTGGTCCGGCTTATACCTGGACTAATAAACGTTTCTCCTCTAAGCCTCTCTTCCAGAGGCTTGATAGATGTCTTGTTAATCATGAGTGGTGTGCTGCTTACCCGATTTCTAATGTTTACAACATGCCTCTTATGCATTGCTACAGTGATCATGCCCCAATCTTGCTTTCCACTGATGGTACTACCAGGAAAATTAGGAACTCTTTTAAATTTGAAAACTGGTGGCTAAAAGAACAAGATTTTCAAGAAGTTGCTAAAAATACTTGGTTGCAAAATACTTCAGGCAGCTTTCAGGACAGAACTAAGAAACTCTCTGTGGGTTTAAAAGTTTGGTGCAGAAAAAAGAAACCTTTACAGGATGAGCTTAAGGAAATTGAAGCAAAAATTGAAGGCATTCAAAAGAATCCTCCTCAGTTGCAGGATCATGCTCTTGAACAATCCCTTCTCACAAGGTATGAGCAAACGATGACCAAACTTAATGATTTTTACATTCAAAGAGCTAAGAAGCACTGGATCAAAGATGGTGATCGAAATACTGCCTATTTCCATCGATCGGTTGCTAAAAGAAAGAGAAGGAATTCGATCATGTCGGTTAAAGATGAAAACAATGTTCTCCAATTCATGCCTGATCGTATTGCTAATACTTTTGTTGCTTACTTCAGATCTATATTTGCTTCTTCTAATTCTGGTAGAACAAGACCTTTTGACTCCTCTTTACCGACGCATTTGGATGATCCTACTTACTCGATCCCAGATAAAAAGGAGCTTCTTGAAACTCTTTCTGACATGAAGAAAAATGCCTCTCCTGGTCCTGATGGCTTTAATGTTGAATTTTATTTGGCAACTTGGAATTGGATTGGTGATGATGTCTTTCGCCTTGTTCGAGATTTTTTGTTCTGGGTTTGCTTCCTCAGCATGTTAATGACACCCACATTGCTTTGATCCCCAAGAAGTTGGTTCCTATTGTTCCGGCAGATTATAGACCCATAAGTCTTTGCAATGTTATATACAAGCTTATAGCAAAATGTCTTGCAAACAGACTAAAACCTCACTTGCCGGATTATATTCATCCTTCTCAACAAGCTTTTATAAAAGGGCGTCGAATAAGTGACAACATTATCATTGCCCAAGAAATTACTCACTCTTTTGAACTTTCTTCTTGGAAACACAGTGCCTTTATGCTTAAGATTGATCTTGCGAAAGCGTTTGATCGTTTAGAATGGCCTTTCATTGTTGATGCTCTCTCACGTAAAGGGTTGCATGGTCATTTTATCAATCTCATTCATGCCTGCATTTCCTCGCCGACTTTCTCTGTTATCATTAATGGGCAGGCTTTTGCTAAATTTATAAGTGACAGAGGTATACGACAAGGTTGCCCCCTCTCGCCGTATCTTTTTGTCCTTGCTATTAATGAATTGTCGCTTGCTTTACAGGAAGCTCTCTCCTCTTCTTCACTTACAGGCATAATTCTTGGTCCAAATTGCCCTCCGATACACTCGCTTCTCTTTGCAGATGATCTTTTAATTTGTGGAGTGGCATCCCTGCAGGAAGCCCAAGCAATAAGTCATATTTTGAACTCTTTTTGTAATGCTTCTGGGCAACTCCCAAATTGGACCAAATCTGGCATCATTTTCAGTAAATGGGTCCCTCCTTCTGTCCGAGATGATATTCTCATGGTTTTCCCTGTTCCTCTTATGGATAGTGATTTTATTCATCTTGGTCACCCTCTTATTTTGCCGGCAAAGAACAGATCTGAGGCTTACAATTTCATTATTGACAAATTCAAAGCAAAACTTGCAACTTTCAAAGCAAATTCTCTTTCCCATGCTGCCCGCCTGGAGTTAATTAACTCTGTTTTTGCTTCCATTCCTATTTACTACATGTCCAACATTATTTTCTCTCGGAAGTTTGTGGCTAAGCTCAATGCTATCATTAGAACTTTTTGGTGGTCGGGAATTTCTTCGGAACCATCAAAAAAATCTCTTTGTTTAAGAGCTTGGAAAGATATTTGCGCGCCAAAAAAAGAAGGTGGGCTCGGAATACGCAATTTACAGGCTGTCAATCATGGGCTCATTCTGGCGGCGGCTTGGCGTATAGCCCAAAGCCCATCTAGTTTTTTATCGAAAGTTTTGCAGGCCAAGTACTTCTACGATTCTTCGATTTGGAGGCCCAAGCCAAATGTCCCCAAATCAGCTTTCTGGTCCTCTGTTCTCAAAATTATCCCTCTTTGCAGCAAAATTCTTTTTACCAGATTCTAAATGGGGATATTTCTATTTGGAACCAGCCATGGTGTCAATCCTGGACTAGAATCTATGAAGATTTAATAATTCAGCCGCAAGGTTTCGTTTATCCGGCAAAAGTACGAGACCTTTGGCTGCCAGGAACTAAGACTTGGAATACTGATTTGATCAATTCTCTGTTCTTGAGTCCTACGGCCTCTGTTATCATTAACACTCCTGTTCTACCGACTTTATCTGATGATATTCTTTGTTGGAGGCCAACCCCAAATGGAAAATGCAACTCCAAATCAACATATCGTGTCTGTTTGAATGCTTTGTTTGATGCAGGGTTACAAAGACCGAGGCAATTGGATCCTCAAACAGTCAAGCTTCTTAATTCAGTTTGGAAGAACAAGGAGATGGTGCCGAGGGTTAAGACTTTTGCCTGGAGACTTCTAAGGAGAGCAATTCCTTCAGGTCAGAGAGCCTCTAGATTTTCTAAACACATTGATGCCCTCTGTTGTAGGTGCGGAATATCGGAGACAGATACTCACATCTTCTTCACCTGTCCGTTCGCGAGAGCTGCTTGGTTCCAAAATCCTTGGTTTATTCGTGCTGATATTTTCACCCAAAATTGTGCCTCTTTCACTCAAATTACTTCAAATCTTTTAAGCCTTGACCATCCACATGTTTCCATAGAAAATATCTTCACCTTTCTTTGGTGTTTGTGGAAATCCAGAAACGATCATCTCTTTTGCAGGAAGCAAGGACAACCGTACCAGATTCATTTAAATGCTCAGGCGTTAGCCAATGATTTGGAACAGCCAAGTGCTACTCTAATTAATTCTCCGCCCTCTACTTCGGCCTTTCCTGTTCCTCACCCTAACATATCTCTTTCAAATGATCTTGATGTAACAGGGAATAAAATTTATTGTGATGCAGCGTGGAAGACTTGGAAATCCAATTCATCTCCGCCAGCAGGCCTAGGAATCTATCTCCGTCTTCCTAATCAAGACCATGTGACGGATGTCTTTGTTCAGGCTGTTGCTATGCAGGTTTCATCTCCACTTATGGCGGAAACCCTTGCTCTCCTCCTAGCAGGGAAACTGGTGCAGCTTCTCAATGTTTCTGAGCCCATCTTCTTCACCGACTCTCTCATTTTGGCTCGTGCTGTAGCTGCGAACTCGGCGGAAAGTTCTTCGATGCATTGGGAGATTCGTCATCACATTCTCCAATTTCTTCAGCTTGTTACTCCTCTTAGGCATAAAATCTTTCATATCTCTAGAAGCTTTAATGGAGTAGCTCATAATTGTGCTCATCAGGCAAAAAGGTCTAGACGATCTGAGCCTACCAGTTCTTGCAGGAACTCAGCTCATAGTGCCTCTTCTTGCCCAATTCTTGCGACTTTGAATCAGTTGCAATCTTTGGGTTTTGTAATCCTCAATGTACTATGCTTTTGAGCTGGAATGATTGAGGCACTCTGTGCCTCCCCCTTTACAAAAAAAAAAAAAAAAAAAAAAACATAGAGCACATAGAGTCTGGAATTTTTTCTACTTATAAACTATCCCTTTAATTGTTAAAACGTGTGTTGCACGTACATTTCAACTAGTGAAATGAAATTCACAATGATGGGTTACCTTTCTCTACCGCAATGTAAGAATTTGGTACTTTCAATAGCGATTGTTGATTTTTTTTTTTTTGCAATCATCGTTCTATGGACAACTTAGTTGGGCTCAAAGCAAGCATCCTTGGGCCTGCGGACACTATAGCACTAGCATTATGGACTTTGGCCCTGAGTACACTCGACAACTATACAAGACACGAGCCTTCAAGTTAGGGATCCAGAAGCTCTCTCACTCCACCCACCCGAGCAATGGCCAGTGAACTGCTGGCGGCGGCGCCGCCGAACCCTCCGTCGATCGTGTCCACGACCATCACGGCCACTACCACCACTACCGCGGCCGACGGAACCACCACCACCACACCGAGCAGCATCACCGTCGCCGCTGCCGCCGACGGAACCACCCCCACCATCTCCCCCTCCAACGCCACCACCACCTCCACCGGTACCACCATATCCTCCCTCAGTGGCGACGACCTCCGCGAGATCTTCCTCCGCCTGCCGGACCTCCCGGCCCTCGTCCGCGCCGCGCTCACCTGCCGCTCATGGTTCGGCGCCGTCCGCTCCTCCCCTGCCTTCCGCCGCCTGTTCCGCGGCCTCCACCCGGCGCCCCTCGGTCTCTTCGTCGATTTAACCGGCCCCACCTACCCCATCTTCGCCCGCCTGCGCCTCTCCGGTCCCGATGTCACCGCCGCCCTTCGCCGCGGCGACTTCCTCCTCACTTCCCTCCCGCAGTCGTCCTTGGGTTGGAGTGTCGCCGACTGCCGCGACGGTTACATCCTCCTATGGAAATACTCGTTTACCAATGATCTGTCCCTCTCTACTCTGAACCCCATGACCTGGGCCCTTGACATCCTCCCGGTGCCCGAAGGTATCCTGGCTGGGAGCAGCCACGGTTTCGCTTTACTTGGTGTTCACTTGCAGTTCTCCGATGAGAAACCCTCGTTGTTCCGGGTGACCTGCGTCTGCACGGATGAGAATAGGGTTCGTGCCGCCATCTTCTCGTCGGAGACGTGGGATTGGGTCATCCTGCCGTGGGTAGACATCGGTCAAGACAACATCCTGAAGTACAAGGCTGGTTCACTGGTGGATGGTTCCATTTACTGGCCATTCCACGGCGAAGGGCGCATGGTTAGGATCAACATCGACACCTTGGACATCAGCATTGTAGATCTACCGGGGGAAGTGGAGGTGGATGGGTACAATTTCAAGGCTGGGGAGACTAAGGATGGCGAGCTCTGCATTGTCTATCATTCTGGATTGTCCCTCAATGTTTGGATCCGTAGTATGGATAGTGAAGATGGAACTGAGACATGGGCGCCGCAGAACGTGATCCCTTTGGTTGCAGAAATTGATCGGATCACTCACGGGATCACTCAGCACATGCATGGCTTTATCAAGATTGTGCAAGTTAGGTCTGGTTACGTGTACTTGTCCAAGACGTGCATGACCCTCGCTGGCACACAGCACAGCTGGTTCTTCTCCCTTTGCTTGGAGACCTTGAAGCTTGAGTTGCTGCATGACGGGAAATATGATGGCTATGTCCATCCGTATGCAATGGCCTGGCCTCCTTCTTTGGTTGCTGATGATGGGAGCATTGGACATGATGCTGACTGAAGGTTCTCACTCAATCAAATCTGCGCTGTTTCTCATTTGCATACGAGGAAGTGAACAGAAATATGTCGGTATGTCTTAACCATGTTGAAATAATTTATTGATGCAAAAGATTACCGAGCTGTCATTGAGAACTGGAAGATCATTCCTTGTTCTATCTTAAGTACCTCTTATTCCCATATATAAACCTTTTGTTGCTTTGAAACTGTCGGTACAATGCTGAGCTAATGAATTGTATGGGAGAATGGATTTTCAGCTGCTACGTACTCTCTTTGGAATGCTGATATTGTTGCAGTAGCCGCTACGTCACCATTTTAACCAATTTGTGCCTACTGTTTGTGTTTATGCTCATCATTTATTGAGAAACAAAACCATGAATATTAGTTCTTGAAAAGTAATCATAATAAATTTTCAATATAATGAACCTTCTAACATGCATCTATGATTCCAGTAAGAATCCCCTTGTACATATTACCTTTTTACCGACAGGACCTGTGAATTGTCAACGCCCATTACAATTCTCTTGTTTCTATTTTACACTGCATAATCTCTTCATTTTTGAGGATGTGATTTTCCCCCCATCTTTACTGCACAATCTCATAAATCTTTAGGATCCTTTTTTTCAAACATTGTTGATTTCTGTTGCTTGCACTACGAATATTATATATCGGCTTTTAAGTGATTAACTATTTTTTTGTATGCTTCCCACCTAACTTTTATAATGGCTCTTAAAACTGTTTGTTGATTTGAAACTGTTGGTACAGTGCTGGAGCTAATGAATTTTATTTCAGAATGGATTTTCAACTACTGTGTACTTTCTTGTTTATACGGAATGCTACTATGTTGCATTAGATGCTAGGCCCCATTAACCAATTTGTGCTTACTGTTCGTGTTTGTGTTCGTCATATGTTGTGGAGACAAACCAGGACTGCTAGTTCTGGAAAAGTAATCATAATAAATTTTGAATACAATGAGCTTTCTAAGTTCTAGCATGCATCTATGATTCTAAGTTTCTAACAAGAACCTACTTATACATATTACCTTTTGACTAGGAAGAACTGTGAATTGTCAGCGTCTATAATATTTCTTGGGCAGTCGGACCCTTGGTTGACTGGACATGCGAGAGTTTTGAAAGTAGTTATTGTTTTTTGCATTCCTGTGTGCTGTATCTCATTTGTGAGGAATGCTGATATTGTTGCATTAGCCGCTAGGCCACCATTTTAACCAATTTGTGCCTACTGTTTGTGTTTATCATTTATTGAGAAACAAAACCAGGATTGTTAGTTCTGGAAGAGTAATCATAATAAATTTCAATATAATGAACATTCTAAAATCTATGATTCTATTATGAATCCCCTTTTACATATTACTTTTTACCAACAAAACCCGTGAATTGTCAACGTCCATAGAATTCTCTTGTTTCTTTTTACTGCACAATCTTTTTAATTTTTAGAACCCTTTTGTTTAATCCTTGTTGTTTTTTTTTTGCTTGCACAATTAATGTATATGGGCTTTTAAGTGCTTAACTCTTTTTTATATGTTTCTCACCTAACTTTTATAATGGCTTAGTCATGACTTATTATAATTCGTATTTAAGTTCACAATGTTAGGGCAATCGTTCCCTTGGTTAACTTGACATGCAAGAGTTTTGAAAGTAGTTATTATTTGTTGCATTCCTTCTGCTGTATCTGTGTATCCCTTATGTCTCTGCATGTGACTCTCAATTCATGCTCTAGCGCCTCATATGCAAAGCGCTGCGTATTCACATTTGCCAGCTCCCCTAGAATTTTCCATCTGCTTGCACGATTTGGAAATTCTTTGACCTATTGCATCATTGTATTTCCTCTAGCCGAGGTATGTATGCTTGGTCTTCCTCAGTATCCAGTTTTATAGTTTGAGACAATAGGAGCCAAAGCCTAGCAATAAGACTTCAACAGTGACATGTTACTCTCAACCGTACATGCAATGTATCAGCTCCTGGCAATTGAGTTTATCAGTAGTAAAAAGGTACTCCCTCCGTCCCAAACTATAAGGCACACTATTTTTGTGCTAGTATTTGGTGCTCGTTTTTTACCACTGATATATACTAAATTATATGTATTGAGAATGTATAAGTAGTACCGTTGGATTCGTCTTGCAAAGTTATTTCATTTCATATATTATTATACTAATTTTATGGATAAATTATAAGTACAAATCATGGTCAAAGTTGTATGTCGTTCACCCGCGAAATTTAAGTACGCCTTATATTTTGGAGGCAGTATGATTTTAGCAAGAATTTCAATAGTACAAACCTATTTTTTGTGTTTCTTCCTTTCCTGCGTTCCAGACAGCGATTGTAATATTCTCCTGTGTTTTACACTACTCTGTTGATATAATATCTAGTGCTACCACCTCATTGGTGTTCTCCTTGCTACCATTAAAAAAAATCTACGAAAAAGTTTGTGTTTGTGTTCACATGTGTCTACAATCTCCAAATTTTCTAGGTCCAAATTCGAATCTTATTGAGAAACAAAAAGACAAACCTTGTGAACGCTGACATTTTTTCTTAGAAAATTTTGAAACATTACAAAATATTTTTTCTAATGGTAGCATGGAGAGCAAATAAAGGGGCGATAGCACCAGCTATTCCCTCTCATGTCGCCCTCCCCTTGACCATGTCGCCAGCGGCGAGCACCGCGCCCGTGAGGCGAGCATAAGAGCATCTCCAGTCGAGGCGTCCAAACGGCCACCCAAAGCCCTTTGGGGCATGCCGGACAGGTTTTCGCTCCCACTCGCACCGCCCAAACGCGTTTTGGGTCCGGTGTGGCCCAGTTTTGTGTCCGGCACGCCCAGCCCACGCCCTCAACTTGGGGAGGCTTCGGGCGGCCCTGGACGGAACGAAACGCGATGCCACGTCTGCTCCGACGCGCGGGTCACGCCTGTCAGTGAGACGCGCGGGCCACGTCTCGTCGTTTTCTCGTCTGATTTATCCCTTTTCTTTCCTCGTCGCCCCACTTTCATCGTCGCCACGACGTTTGAGATTAGAATTGATGTTTTTCGATAACGTGGAACTTTATTTTATGTGTTTAAACTATTAAACATTTATGTATGTTTGATTTTTACTTAACAAAATATTGAAATTCAAATAAAAAAAACCCTTTGGGAGGCCCCTTTGGACGCCGCGAGTGGGGAGCGACGGTGCCCAAAGCCAGCGACTAGTCCGGACGGCGCCCAAAGAGTCTGTTGGAAAGCGTTTGGACGGCCATTTAGGCGCCGCGACCGGAGATGCTCTAACCAGCCCTAGCCGCTAGTCCGTCTGCGGAGTCCGTACGCCATCACTGTTATGCTATGCCGATAGCCAAGACTGCCACCGCCGTTGGGAGCTTGCTTTGCTTTGGCAGCCGTCATGGTTTTCTTCCTCCTAGGTCCAAGGTCGTCCGGAGAGTTTGTCCGTCGGCGCTTAATCGCTTTTTGAGCGTCCGAAATTAGCGTCTTGCATTGGAGAAGAAGTGTGTTTAGTTGATTTTTATTTTTTGTTATATTTTTTCTCCTTAAGCGCATATACAAGCATTCTGTGATGTACATGTCCTAATATTCGCGAAAACGAGCCCGAGCTACATGGAGCTTGTTTTTTTGAAAATTCAAAATCTACATTTTTAAGTTTCCAAAAATCGCGAAAAAATTCTCGGATGTAGATATTGTCAAGATCGACAAGTGTGCAAATTTTCAACTCCAAATTCGTTATATTTTGGGCTGCACAAAAAAGATAAATGGGTGGATCTGGGTGGTGAAGAATACATAGTTTCAAATTTTTGAAATTTCCCCCGATTTGTCTTTTTTGTACAGCCCAAAATATAACGATTTGGAGTTAAAAATTTGCACGATTGTAGATCTCAACAATATCTACATCTGGGAATTTGTTTTGTGATTTTTAGAAACTTAAAATATCGATTTTGAATTTTCAAAAAAAGAGGCTCCATGTAGCTCGGGTTCCAAAAACCCACTCTCCTAATAATCGCCAATGAATAATCATACCTCAATACAACAACATCGTGAAAAAATGCTCACCAAATTGTATTGATTCCTCCTGCCGCCGCACGTCCTAACCCTAGAGGCGACTAGGGCAGCGACGACCACTTTGTCCCCTCCATTCGCCGGCAAGGATGTAGGACCCTGCCTCCTCCGTCTGCCGTTCAGGCGACGGCAGGGGGTGGGACCTCGGCTCTTCGACCCTGGCGAGTAGATAGGGTTGGGCTAGGTTTTTTTACGGGCGTCTCATTGGTGGTGGGGATGACGTCGCGTCAGACTTGGCGAGATTTGTTTCTCGGTGTGTCACCAGTGTTTGTCGTTACTCGCGGCAGCATTAATGGCCAGGACGAGACGGATGCTCTGGAGCGAGGATGGTAGTCCAAAGGTGGTGGATCTGTCGTTCTTCCTCGACTTTGTCGGTGGGATGCGGACGATCTGGGTCTAAGGTAGCACGGGGACGTCCCCCGGTCGACGTGACACAACGACATGTGCCTTGTTGCTTGCAGCGAGCCTGTTCATCGACTCACAAAGTCTCGTTGTTGATGGTGATTTTTTGGATCTTTAAATGGTGGAGCCTCGACATCTCTTCCAGCGTGCGCCTCGGCAGCGCTTGAGTGGGGTGGTGGCCGCTGGCTTCGGCGCGTGCAGAAAACACTAGGCATTGTTTATCTGCAACGTTTTTGGGACAGTTGTTTTTTCCTGCTGTCTTTTTTTTTCACATGTGTTAGTGTTCGGGCCGCCTCATGCCGGGCGCTACTGGTGATCATGTGCGGAGGAGATACTGCGGCTGGCGGCGACAGCGGCCGGTGAGCAGAAGAGCTCCGTGGAGGAATGCCGGAAGCGTCGGCTGGCCGAGCGGATGAGCTCTAAGGAGGAGCGGCAGGCGGCCGCCCGAGCGGAGGAGCTCCGGGGAGGAGCGGAAGAGACGACGCCCGACCGAGCGGAACTGCAGCCTACGGTGGCCTGCAGCCTACTGCTATTTTTGTTTTGTAAAATGCACGTATTAAGTGTGCTGCCTGCTGCATCTCTTATTTTTGGACGAGGTAGTACTTCTGATTTGTAGAATCGATAATTAATTTTTATTTAGTCGAAAAAATCAGATATATATGTAAATTTTAGAGTGCGATGTGCTATTCACATTTTATTTGTATTTTTTGCCCAGGCACATATGGTCATATTTTTTATGAACATTTGTGGTGCACAAGACAACAGATTCTATGATCATGATTTATTTCACAATTTTTGAGAACTCCGAAGTGGGACATCCGGCAATAGGGTGCGGGTGAAACTAGTTGCAAATTGTAGTTTCCCCAAAATTTATGTATATATCGGTTTCAATGGGCTTCGTGTGCCTCCCCTTACTATCAAATGGCCACGGAAATGGGCTCATTTTCCCTGGGGATCCCAGTTGATTTGGGTCTTTTGGTTCGTAGGAATTGGAAATCACGAGAATACGAAAACTGAAAACGCAGAAATAATCACACTTGTTTTTTGGTTGCATCGTAGAATAAACACAGGAATTTTCTATGGTGTTTAGTACAAGTCATAGTTGTTATAAACTCATAGTAATTTTTTCATGAGGTCCAACCTCTTGCTATAATCCTAAGTAACTGTAGTGTAGGAAATAATTTCATCACAATTTTAGAGGATTCATTCTTTTAAACCAAATGAACTACATATAAAAAATCCCTATGAATTGGAATCCGATATAACGCTCTGCGTCGTTTACAGGAGCGACACCACACGCTTAGAGCAGAGTGGACCGGCCCAGGTGAGCTCCTTTCCGCTAGTTTTTTCTGTTCCGTCTTGTGTTTTTTCGTTTTCTTTTAGTTTTCTGTTACGTTTCATTTCTTTATTTTTCTGTTTCTTCATGTCTTTTACATTTTTTGTTTATTTAAAATAAAAACATAGGAATTGTCTATTTCTTGTGTAATGAGTGAATTTTTTTTGTAGTAATTATCTTAAATTATGCGAATATTTTTTAAACATGTCAACAATTATTGTTTTTGAGCTTAGTGAACACTTTGTTGAAACTAAAATATATTTAATTTTCGAGATTTATAAAAAGGAAAAGGTAAGAAAATTAGAAACGAAAAAGAAAAACAGAAAAAGAAAAAATATTGACCTTATGTTGGGCCGGCCCAGAAAGAACCACGGCGTGGGCATCGCTGTGTTGTTGACGCTAGCCGCGTCGTTCATTGGAGCTCCCCCAGAAGACACGAACCCTTTCAAGTTAGGGTTCCAGAGCAATGGCCAGTGAGCTGCTGGCGGCGCCGCCGCCGAAACCTCCGTCGATCATGTCCACGACCACCACCACCACTACCGCCGCCAACGGCACCACCACGACATCATCACTACCGTCTCCGCCGCCAATGACACCACAACCACCACCACAGTCTCCACCGCCGCTAATGGCACCACTACCACAACCACCACCACCTCCAACGCCACCGCAACCGCCACTCCCACATCCGCCATGGCCACGTCGACCGATACCACTATATCCTCCCTCAGTGACGACGACCTTTGCGAGATCTTCCTCCGCCTGCCGGACCTCCCGGCTCTCGTCCGCGCCGCGCTCACCTGCCGCTCATGGCTCGGCGCCGTCCGCTCCTCCCCTGCCTTCCGCCGCATATTTCGCCTTCTCCACCCGTCGCCCCTCATCGGCCTCTTCCTCGAATTAAGCGGCAACACCAACCCGTTCTTCGTCCCACTGCGCCTCTCGATTCCGATGTCACCACCGCCCTTCGCCGCGGCGACTTCTTGCTCACTTCACTCCCGCACTCGTTCTTGAGTTGGACTGTCACCGACTGCCGCGACGGTTACATCCTCCTATGGAACAAGTTGGATAACCTGGCTACCCTGAACCCAATGACCTGGGCCGTGGACATCCTCACGTTGCCCGAAGATATGGCTGCTGGCAGCCAACCGCATTTCGCTATACTTGGTGTCCACCTGCAGTTCTCCGATGAGAAACCCTGGTTCTTCCGGGTGATTTGTGTCTGCGCGGATCAGTATAGGGTTCGGGCCGTCATCTTCTCGTCCGAGACATGGGATTGGGTCATCCAGCCGTGGGTGGACATCGGTGGAGACAACAGCCTAAAGTACAATGCTGGTTCACTGGTGGATGGTTCCATTTACTGGCCTTACCATGGCGAAGGACGCATGATTAGGATCAACACCGACACCTTGGATACCACCGTTGTAGATCTACCTGGGGAAGTCGAGGTGAATGGGTGCAATTTCAAGGTTGGGGATACTAAGGACGGTGAGCTTTGCATTGTCTATCAATCTGGATTACTCCTCCATGGTTGGATCCGTAGTGAGGACGGTGATGGAACTGAGATATGGGTTCCGCAGAACGTAGTTTCTTTAAGTGCAGAAATTCATCGGGTCACTCAGAACATGCATTGCTCAATCAAAATTGTGCAAGTTAGGTCTGGATACGTGTACTTGTCCATGACGCGCATGACACTTGCTGGCACACTGCATAGCTCGTTCTTCTCCTATCCTTGGAGAGCTTGAAGCTTGAGTTACTGGTTGAGGGGCAATATGATGATTACTCTGTCTATCCGTATATAATGGCCTGGCCTCCTTCTTTGATTGCTGATGATGGGAGCATTGGAGATGATGCTGAAGGTTCTCACTGAATCAAGCCAGCAGTTTGTCATTTTCATACAAGGAAGAATGGAAAATTTTCAGTATGAGACTATGATTATCAAATACTTTGTTCGTGCAAAAGAATATCTGTCTGTTACTGAAAACTGGAAGAACATTCCCTGTATCTTAAGTACTGCTTATTCCCATGTAAACCTTTTGTTGCTTTGAAACTGTTGGTACAATGCTGGAGCTAATGAATTTTGTGAGAATGGATTTTCAACTGCTGCGTACTTTCAACAGAATTCTGCCTGCTGTTTGTGTTTGTGTTCTCTCATTTATTGAGAGACAAACCAGGACTCCTAGTTCTGTACATTTTGAATAAAATGAACTTCCAAGCATGCATCTATGATTCTAACATAGTAACATGAATCACCTTATACATATTACCTTTTGCTAGCACGACCTCTGAATTGTCAATGTCCATAGCAATTTTCTTGTTTTCCATTTTTTACTGCACGATCTCTTCATTTTTTAGGATGCAAATTTTCTTTTTCCCATTTTTAGTGCAGAATCTCTTCGTTTCTGAGGATTTTTTTTGAAGCTTTGCTGTTTTTGTTGCACTAGTTAGTAATTAGTATTCACGTGCGTTGCACGTCTAGAAAATATAACACACTTATTTTCAATCACATTCCTCTTTTGGCAGGTTGATTTCTATGTAGGAGTAGTTTTTTGTTAATCTATATATTTTTAATTCAAAATGCCAAACTTTGGGCATAACATAATTTATGCAATGTGGATGAATGCGGCATCCAATTTTGTCACGAACTTTATGCTTCATAGACTATTGTCAACACGAATGTGACAAAGTGCAGATTCTTTTTTGTAAATGACCTTTATGTGGTTTTAACTTTTAAGAGAACATCACATCACCTGGAGTGGCAACAAAAGCAACATAAGCTTCAAAGAAGTATTTAAGGTTGGATCAGGCATAATGTTTGGTATTAAATCTCAAAGTAGATGGTACGTAACACACAAAGAAGTTATACAAAATTTCTAGATTGCTCTGTTGATTTTCCTTTTTCTTCTCCGATCCATTTGCATTTGTTGAACTTACATTGAAGAATGACCGTGTGGTTGCTACCTCATGCTCAAAGAATCTCTAGTTGCCGGTCCGGTCACACTCACAAGAGTTGGCCAGTAGGTTTTACCAAAATATTCACAAGTACAAATATTAATTTGATGACTAAAAAACTTAAGAATTTACATAATCTGAAGAATTGCCTATGTCTGCTGGTGAATGTGAGGTATGCCCGTGATTTGCAAAAAATATCTCCACTCCCACAAGAAAACATATTTTTCAGGGATTCGTAGTGGAGTATGCTAATGTGGTTGTGCTAATTGATAGAAATGACATTTGGTGTTTATTTTACTTTAATTAACTGAGCGAATTTCGTTGATTATCTGAACATGACACAATAAAGGCAACAAAACATTTTGTTTTGAAAACTACTGAAGTTTCAACTGAAATGGATAACATTAATATGATTGATATGGCCAAATTGGTACATCATACTGCGTACACATTATTTCTATAGTAAAAAGGAAAGTTATATTCGGACAATAAGAACTGGAGTCAAGATGAGGAGCAGCAACTCACTGTCGTGATGAAACATCCTACAATACTGAATTGGTAGTGTTCTGTCAGCTTGAACAAGCGCTGGGAAATATATATTAGGTAAAAATCAATTGGTCAACACAAAGGCACGAGGACGATTGCTTTTTCTCCCATTTGATTTCTGCAAAAACTTATTGAAAGCTAATCTTGATTTGAGGTACGAAATCGGTTTCCTGCATACACAAACTTGATGAATGTCCAACTAGCTACACATAGGGATGTAAATGGATACGTATATGGCGCCATTTAATCCCGTATAAGCGGTTGGTAGTTCATTTTTCTAGGGAAAAAACGATTTTGAACGGTTGACCAAAATAAATGGGATCACGTAGTTTAAAAAACCGGACCGGTAATCGAACCGGTGAGGCTGTCGGTTCAGGTTTTTACTGGTCGGACCGCTGGTTCACCGGTTCACTGTCTGGTTTTTTAAGCTATAAAATAATATATTTTTTACCTATAAATGTTGTAAATAAATAATTATGTGTGCACAAATATTTAAAACTTGCAGTTTTTTATAATATGACATAAGAAAGGAGTCAACATATGAGCAACAAATTGCCAAACTTGCGAGTCTCATGCTTCCTGCCGCAAGCAGTAAGCGAGCAACGGCCATGTTCAAAAGAAAAACAAAGAAACAGAAACACTCAGTGAGCCACGTAACAGAATGCATGCATGCAGTTGGCATCCTGCTGAAAAAAGTTTATTTTGCATTAACTGCTACCGTGCCATAAAATAATATAAACGTGACTCCATTCTTGACGTGAAGTACTACCTGGTAAGCTGGTTAGGAGCGTTCGCACGCTGCGGTCACCCTTAGGTGAAGGGTTCGAATCCTGCCAACTGCAATTATATTTTTCGAACGCACAGACCGGCTGAACCGGAAGTCCCGGTTTAGTATGAAAACCGGCGGTTGGACCGTGGTTCGTCCGGTTTATTCCGGCCCGCTGGCGCAAACGGTCCAGTGCGCTTGAAGAACCAGCCGAGGCTCTGGTTCCGGTTTTTTCAGCTATGATTGGGATCATGTGGCGCCATATACATGACCATTTACATCCCTAGCTACACATCTATATCTATACCAATATAAAAAGGCACTGAGGGGCTGAGGGGGCAGATCCAACAAATCGCAGCTGTCAGATCAAATATCTAGCGGTTCAAATCCCGCCCACGATTAGCGCTAAAACACCTCCGAACGGACAACTCCACAGCCTAATCAAACTACGTGCTCCAGTTATTAAAAAAAATCGTTTCCTTATTCACTTTTCCCTAAACCGCCTAGCCACCTTTTCCTCTCTTCTTTTCCTCTCGCTCTCCGCTCCTGCTCCTTGAGAGTCCACCGCCGAGCGCCGCCAGATCCAGCCGCTCCCGCCGACGGCGCCTTCGCTGGTTGGTGCGGAGATGCTCTAGGGTGCCGGCCCTCTCTGTACAGAAGTAGACTAGGTTGTAGTTGTAGGTTGCTTTGGCTCTATGCCGTATCTTGGCTTTATGCCGTAGCTTGGCGTTATGACGGGAGCAAGGTGCGGGATCCTTCCGGCCGGATCCGGCGCCGGCTTGCAGTGCTTCTTCTCGCGGCGGTGCTCCGATGGATGGAGCCGGATGCGGCGTGTGAAGCTGCTGCGGGCATCTCGGTAAATAAGGTCGGCTTTTGGCATCTTCGTATTTGGGCGGATCTGAAGTGCTTCTTCCTCTTCCTCTGTTCTGGCCGTCGTGGCGACGGAAGGAGAGAGGACGAAGGTCGCGTCTCAGAGGTGGCCAGATGCGTTGCTATTTGGGAAGATGGAGTCCATGGCTTGCTATGTGCTTCGGAAACTGCGTATTGCAGAGTCCATCAACGGAGGCCTTGTGTTGCCGAAGTTATCTATGGCGAGAGGAGCCACTCCGCGCTCGGTTGCTTGCGTCCGAGCTTCTTCTTTCTCCAGGCTTTTGTGCCGATGCGGAGGATCTTCGACTTTGGCATGGGGTTCATCACCGGGATTGCTCCAAGTGGTCGCGTCCCCGGTAGCGTCCATGGTGCCCGTGCTTTCAAGTCGCCGGCGAGGTGCGGTGGAGAAGAAGGGCTTGATTGCGAATTTCTATCTTCGTATAGGGTCCTAGGTGAAAAGTGTGAGTACCAGTTTGTAATTTTTATTTACTTTGGGGTCCTCACTGTAAATTTGTATCCACCGCTGGAATGCAGTTTCTAGGCCCTTCGGGGCCATCCCCCTGTTCAAAAACAAACCGCCTAGCCCCACGAACCCCAGTGCCGTCGCCGTCCCTGCCGCCGCGCTGCCCACGTTGCCGCCCTGCCGAAACGCCACAGCCCTGCCCTGTACTGTCGACGAAGCCGTCCTCCTCCACGACGCCGTGATCCAGGAGGCCGCCGCCGCCGTCCTGCACCTGCGTCGTCCTGCTCGGCGCTCGCCCCAGCCTAATACGAGAAGACTTGGGTAGGCATACGAGACTGGCATTCACGGCCAGTTGACAACCGCCGCCGGCATGCTCTAAGTGGCTTCCCTGCATGCACGATTGTCCTTGTTCGGAGGATTCTGGCCCTGTTCCCTGGTATGGCTTCTCCCAATGTCCAAACACACTTTCTATTTGCTTCCTTGCATAAGTAACAAGAGGAAATGTAAAGAAGTAAAGAACTACACTACTTTTTTGGTGGTGCGTGTCCAGTGTTTGTACGAATGCCTAAAATGAAAATTATAGGTCTAGCAGGTCAGCTTTCATGGATTCATTTGTACTCCCTCCGTCCCAAAATAAGTGTCTCAAGTTTGTCTTAAAGTGGAGGTATCTAGACAAACTTGAGACACTTATTTTGGGACGGAGGGAGTACATGATTGTAGTGAAATGCAGTCAGGCATAGTATTCAGATATCACACAAACAATATATAGCACCATTTTATATATAGCACCATTTATGTAGGAATGAGAAGACATTTTGTGATATCTCAACTAACACGACATTTTGTGATATCTCAACTAACACAAACAATATATAGCACCATACATAGGAAGCTCAGATGGGGCTCCTAGGAGCATGGGCACTAGGATGGAATATGAAAAGTTTTAGGTATGTAGACAAATACATATACCTTGGGTATGTATATCTTAGGTATGTAGGAGGTACATATGGCTTTGGGTATGCACGTAAACGGGGTATACATACCTAATATTGTACACATACCTAAGTTATTTATATATATACCTGATTTGCGCGCGCACTGTTATACACACGTACCCAAGGTATATATATCATGTAAATACCTTGAATATGCATACCCAAGGGTATGTGTACCTCCGATATACCCAACATGTGCATACCCGAGGTATACGAGTTGTCTACATACCCCAAACTTTTCATATTCCATGTTGGTGCCCGGACACTAGGGAGCATCTGTTAATTTACCACCATATATATTATTATATATATAGCACCATTTATGTAGAAATGGAAGACATGGATTCCTCAAAGGCTCTCTGGGGTTTAATTGTCAGTTTTTGTGCAGGAAATTAAATGATTGAACACAACTGTGTTATATGCACATTCGAATTAACTTGGTAATTCGGTGATTGTAGTAAAAATCAAGAGAACCTCTCAAGCTTTAGCATTATTGTGCAGGAGATTTAATAATTGAACACAAGGATGTTTTTGGCATAAAGTAGATGTGAAACGCTTCACATATATGGCATGTGCTGCTCTTTCTATAGAATCTCGGCGCCTCGGCCCATGCAGCTTCCAATTTTTATAGAAGCATGTTCTTTAGTCTATTAGAGTCGACTGCAACGAAGTTGCTCAGAGTTATTGCATTCTGGTTAGAACCAAGGTATGTAATGAAATTGATGGATCAACATTTCAATATTTGATTCTATTTCTGCTATTCCATTTTCAAAACAAAATAAATAAATATTTGTGTATAATTTTTTGACAACAAATTGGTAATGATTCACCGGTTTAGTTTAAATTAAAATAAGTTCATGTGAAGTTTGTAGAACTGCGTTTAGTAGCATCACACAATGATATGTAATGTGCATGTGCACGTGTTTGATTACTAGTGGCATAAGGTTCATAAATTGCATCCTAAAGTGAAACTACACTATATAAAAACATGGTGAGCCAAGAAGTCCTCATATACTCAATGGTGCCACATAGTTACCCAACAAACCTGAGCAATCACTCCACTGCTAAAGGAACAAAAGCAACAAAATACGATCTAAACAAAATCACAGCATCACCAAATAAATAGCTAGTGTAAGCATTGAATGCGATGTGCCACATCACTTTGGAGGATGGGCACCATGAAGCCCATTTTAAAAAAAAGAGAATTCAAAAGATACTAAATTTTCAAATTTCTGAAAAAAATACTAAATGTGGATAATTACGCCTTCTTCTTGTGTGCAACAGGACGTACTGGCAACATAGGATCGATTAATTCACAACCGAGCGAGAAGAAACCGGAGGAGCTCCCCGACCCGACCCCGACCCCAACCCCAACCCCTAGGGTTCCTCCGCCGCCGCCGGCCTCCGGCGCAGCGCCCGGCCCGGCCGCCGCCCCTCCCTCCCCCTCTCCCCCCTTCGCGCGGCCGCGCCGCCCCGCGGCGGCCGGCTGCGGCCTCGGCCTCCTCCTGCTCGGCCCCCTCTTCCCACCTCTTCCTGTCGCCGCCGTCGGCTGTGGCCACCGGGCGCGGCCCGGTCGGCGCCGGCGGCGGCGGCCTGTCTTCCCCCGCGCCTGGTGGGAGGAGGCGGGGCTCCTTCTGCTAGGCGGCGGTGCTCCTCTGTCCGGCTTCGGTCCGGCGCCCGGTCCAGGTGGTGCTCCTCTGCGGCGAGTCTGGCGCGGTGGCGGGGCTCTCCTGGTGCTGCACGGGTGGCTAAGGTGGTGGTGGTGCCGCCGTTGGTGGCTGGGGCAGCGGAGGTGAATCCGGCCCTGCAGGCCCAGATCTGGGCCCTTTGGGCCCTATCTGGGTTAGGACGGGCTTGCCTAGTTGCCCCGGTTTGGCCTGCTGAGCGGCTCGCGACGGAGATGACAGAGATGACGCCACCCTTGCTGCAGCGTGGCGGTGGGAGCTTCACGGGCCTAGCTGGGTCCGGCTGAGCCTAGGAACCGAGTGGGTAGCGGCGGTGGCGGCCTACGTGCAGCAGCATGGCGGCGGGGACTTTACGAGCCCCCGGGCTCGGCCGGGCCTGGTGTGTCCCTGCTGCCGTGTCCGGTCAGCACCCGCGATGGCGGTGGAGGACAGCGTAGCCACCCTTTAGTTCCAATGTGGCTCGGTGTGCTCTTGTCGTAGCGTCCGGTCGGCTATCGTCTTTGACGGTGGAGGTTGTTCCCTCCCGCGTGGTTGTGACTCTGTCGGACCTTGTCTACGGCTGCTTCGTCTCGGGCTAACCGGCCCTGCTATGTTTGCCATGGTGAGACGACGATGGTGACTTCAAGACCGTGGTGGCGTTTGTTGGTGGGCGGCAAGATGGGTGGAGCGCTACAGATTGTCCGAGACGTGGTTTTTTGGGGGTTGGGAGAAATCCCTGCCGTTGGCACCGACGTGGTGACGCTTGCGAGTGTCACCCTTCCTTCTTGAGGGGCGTCGGGTATACCTCTTCCCCATTCCTCGGAGCGTACCGGGGGAAACCCTAGGTCAGTCCGGGCAGCAGCGTCGTCGTCGTCGCTTTCTTTCTTGGAGGTGTTGTTTGGTACGCGGTGATTTAGAGTGCTAGGTTTGTGGTGGGACTTCGCCGGAGAGGGCGCAGCGGTTGCGGGTTACTTTCGTTTTCGTTGATCCGCCGGTGTCGGCTTTGTTTTCTTTTCTGTTTCTATTCCTTTTCTTTTGGGCCTGATTGTGCTGTTTGCCCCAGCGGTGGTCTCAATGTTGTATCGGGTGGTTGCTATATTAATATAGCGGGACGAAAGCCTATTTCTTCAACTAGTGTGCAACAAAACAATGCGAATATTCTATATTTTTAGTTTGTGTAAAAATGACAAATTTCTGGATTTGAAGTAGTAAACAATGCAAATTTCGAAAACCTTCCGTCAGGATTTTTCATTTTTGTGTAGGCCGAAATATGAAATTATTCAGTGTTGAAGGATTTTTTTCAGAATGTTTTGAAACTTTAAAATGACGATTTCAAAAAATAAAAAAATGTGCTATGTGGAGCCCGCGACTTCAAGATGTGCCACACCAAATTATACTTTTGTATGCATTTTGGCATATCAGCATGGAACTATTTCTATAATTGACATTTTGTGCTTCACTTTCGATGACTAACACTAAGTAATACTAGGCACGCAATTTGAATTCCAATCAACTATGTGGAACGTGGCAATAAATAGATATTTATCTTCTATGGTTGCTCAATAATTTAGAAATGGATGCATGTATTTTCCACGTGTAACGAATCAAGTGCTTCATTGCGATGATATAGAAAAACACAACAGATTACCTTTCTATTCATTTGTGGGTCAACACAATGTAGTAAAATCACTCTGAAACTCTTATCCGATTTATCACTACGTTCAATCTCTGTTAAACCATGCAAAGTTTAAGGGGACTACAAAGTTATGAATATGATAGGACACTTTCTATGAGATAAAACTAATCAAAACATTTAGCACCTTTTCACGCGGCTAGCGAGTGCCTTTGCAAACTCTGAATCCATCTCCTCTCCTACACCAATCTAAGCAGCATCTACACAATTTCCTGAACAGACTACTTCCTCGATCAATCTAGGTACGTAATTAAGTTTGGTACGGTGGAATTAGGGACAGAAGGTATGGATGGAGGCACAAACTTCTCGGCGCCATACCGCGAGGGAAGAAACAGAAGGGGTTCGATGTTGCAGCATGTCGCATTTGTTGGCCTCGGGTGGCCATTTCGGTTGCTGGTGCTTGCAGCCTCGGTGTCGACTGAATTACACATCCAACATATTGTGAGAGCTCCTCCTTATCTCAGTTTAAATATCTTTCATTTTTGTTACAATTTGGACTCATTTGTGGGCAGCCCAATAAGTAATTTCTGAAATTTTGAATAGCCCATGTGCATGGTAACGGGTGGGTCAGGCGTCCTCGGAATTTGAGGCAAAAATCCACGGGTCTCCTACTTCCTGTGAGAGATTACTTAGGCCTTGAGAAGACGTCGATCCTCTGGGCGGAGGAAAAGTCCTCGCTCTTCCCCGCAGGGACGCCCGCGCCGCCCTAGCCCAACCCTAGCCGCCTCAGCCCCACGCCCGCGCCGCCGGCCGGCCGGCCGCGCCGCCTCCTCCCCTCCTCCTCTCCCTCCCCTCCCCGCGCCTCTCGCGGCTGGACGCCCCCCGCGCGGGCGACTGGCCGTGCCGCCGCCTCTCGTTCCAGCCCCTCCACACCTCTCCTCCTCCGCCGTCGTCGGCGTGCAGCGCCGGGCTTGCCCCGGGCGGCGCCGGCGACGGCGGCTCCCCTGATTCTCCCCCTCGGCGTCCTCCCCGCGCGGGGCGGCGCGGCGCCGGGTGGTGTTCTTCGGCGGCGGCGATCCGGTTCTTCGGCGGCGGCGGTCCAGCTCCTGGCGGCGGGATCTTCAGCGTCGACGGGTGGTGAGCACGACGGCAGCGTCACCGTTGGTGGCGCGGGTGGCTTCGGCCAGGGCCCTGCAGGCCCAGATCTGGGCCCTTTGGGCCCGATCTGGGTCAGGCGGGCCAGGCCCTGCTACCCGGTTTGACTGACGGGCAGGCCTGCGACGGGAGTGGCAGTGACGACGCCGCGCCTGCTGCAACGTGGTGGTAGGAGCTTCGCGGACCCTTCTGGGTCCGGCTGGGCCTTTGGTGCCGTTCTGGGGTAGCGGCGGCGGTAGCCTACGTGCAGCAGCGTGGCGGCGGAGACTTCACGGGCCTGCCTAGGACCCGGCCGGGCCTACCCGGTCTGGTGTGTCTCTGCTGCCGTGTCCGGTCGGCACCCGCCGATGGCGGTGGAGGACGTCCTCCAGGTGGCTGTGCTGCTGCCACCCTCCGGCTCCATGGTGGCCCAGTGTGCTCTTGTCTGCTGCGCCCGGTCGGCTACCGCCTAGGGCGGTGGAGGATGTTCCCTCCCGCGTGGATGTGGTACTACCGCTCCTTGTCTATGGCGTGTGCTTCTCAGTTCGGCCAGTCGTGCAGTGCTTGCCAGGGTGATACGACGAGGTGGCTTCAATTCCGTGGTGGCGTCTGTTGGTGGGCGGCAAGATGGGTGGAGCGCTATGGATTGTCCGGCAATGTGGTTTTTTGGGGGGTCAGGAGAAATCCTTGTCTTCTTGACACCGACGCGGTGATGCCTGTGGGTGTCGCTTCTCCTTCCTGAAGGGCGTCGGATGTACCTCTTCCCCACTACCGGTAGCGTGCCGGGGGAAACCCTAGGACTAGTCTGGGCAGCAGCGTCGTCATCGTCGCTTTCCTTCTTGAAGTTGCTGCTTGGTACGCGGCGATTCAGAGTGCTAGGATCGTGGTGGAATTCTCCGGAGAGGACGCAGCGGTTGCGAGTCATTTTCGTTTTCGTTGATCCATCGTTGTTGGCATTGTTTTCTTTTTCTCTTTTGGGCTTGGTTGTGCTGTTTGCCCCAGCAGGAAACTCGTTGTTGTTCGGTGTGGTTGCTATATTTATATAGCGGGGCGAAAGCCTATTTCTTCATGGTAACGGGTGGGTGCTAATATTTATTCCCACATGGAAGGTTGGAGAGCAGTTTTTTTTTTGCATGTTAGTTGGAGAGCAGTTGTACCATGTTCGTTGGTGAATCAAGTCGCGTCTGCGTTTGTCTATATTTTTGTTGTTCGGAAAAACTGAGTCGTTAGCGTACATGTATAGCTTAGCTAGTTTGGGTCGCTCCTGGTGGGCTGTTGTAACCGAATCGAACGTGTGCGACGTGGTCAACACATGTCTACTTCCCGAGCCGCACTATATGATGCTCAGGGTGCAAGCGGTAGTGGGCCGACCGCGGCGCCGCTAATTTCAGCCCACTTACGTACAAACGCGAGCATCCACGGAACAGGGGAAAAACAAACGGCTTATGCAGGCCGTCCCGCAGCTGCCGCGTCACGCCGCGAAGGAGCTCCAGGATAGGGCTTAGTGGAGGAGCACAGACACAGGAGAGGGCTCAGGGTGGAGGAGCACGGACGCCGACCGCCGACCGCCGCTGGAGGGGAGGTCTTCTCTCGCGCCCGCCGACCGCCGCCTCGGTAGGGCTCCTCTTGCGCCCGCCGCCATGGCCACCCTTCCCCCTCCGCCTCCAGGTCGGGGGCCGCCCTTCCTCCTCCGCCTCCAGGCCCAGGGGCCGCCCTTCCTCCTCCGCCTCCGGGTCCCTCTCCCTCGGTTCCCTGCCTCGATTCGATGGCAGTCGATGGCGGCGAACCACAACGCACAGACGCCGGCGGCGGGAAGCGCAAGAACCCCAACGGCAGCTCCCTCGTCCCCTCAATCATCAAGGTAATTGAACATTTTCTTGTGGCTGACCTCGCCTAGATGCTAACTGAACCTGTAGTTCAGTTTGGCTTCAAAGCACTTGTGTCTCAGTTCGTATTTAGGCTAGGATTGATCGATGCATGTTCAGCTTCGTCATGATGAACATATGTAATTTAGCATCAGCTGGGCTCTAATTTAGCGTGTACTACACACCCTAGCTCGACTTGTCACTCTAACTGAATCTGTTACGCATTTATGTCCCTCTGTATGATAAGTTTTCTTGTTATAATTATAGCAACTATTCAATAGCATACTGAACTTGTAGTTTGGTTTGTCACCTTAGGTTGTTTGCCTCAGTGTATTTTTTGCTGGTTCACTTCATGCATTATATGGATTTTACTCCGTAAATTGATTTAGATTTATCCATTGTCTCAATTTCATGGGCATAGAGTTATTGGTCTGCAATTCTGCACTAGTTCAGTTTCTTTTTTCGTAACGTAAGCTATGTTACCAGCTAGTGAGAGCTAAACTCATATTCGTTATGGGTTTGTTTATGTAAGAGATAGTTCTTGCCCATCTCTGTTCGCCTCATTGGTAATTTCATCTGTAGTAAGAAAGTAATGCCTTTTTTGTACTATCCTCTACTCTGAATGTTTTTCATGAATTTTGCAATGTGTGTAGATGTGGACATGGTTGGCTTCTGGTTTCTAGTCTCCTGCTCCACATATGTCTAATATACTTATTATATCTCTTTGTTTAATAGGCATCTAGAAAGTCAGCTAGTACAGGAATACGATCTCCAATGCAAGCAACGAGTTCACCGGGGGTTAATTTCCTTCTCAAATCTGCAGCAGTGAAAAAGGAAGCAGTGAATAGAGCAAGTATGGCTGGTTCACCTAAGACACCACAGCCACCAAGGTGTTCTCAATTAGCTCCCCCTTCCCTTGAAGATCTTTCTCCAGATACAAGAGCGATCAATTCGCAAGGTATGACCAAGTTTTTATTCTTGTGATTTGTTGTCTACTCTTTGGTTTGTGAGCCACACAATCAAGAGTTGAGAAGTTTGTTGGAATAATCGTCCAAGAAGGACTACCTGCAACAAGTCCTTGTCCAGATGTGAGCAGCCGCTGGAATTCAACTTCCCTGATGCTTGAAGCAGCTTTACCTCTTCGGAATGCATTCCTTTCCCTAGAAAATCAAGACAAAGAGTACATGTTTGCTCCTTTGAACTCTGAGTGGGAATTGGGTGCAGCTGTATTGATGGTGTTGGAGGTCTTCTACGCAGCAACGCAAACCCTTTCAGGCTCAAAGTATCCGACATCTCATCTTTACTTCTACCAGCATTTGAGTATTTGGTGTATTGATGGTGGTTTCGGTATTTGGTGTTGTCAGACAGTAGTAACACTAGTCACTTCCTGTTCAGGTTCTGCAATTAAGGCTCCATTGCAATCTTGCATTATCTGCTCTACCTCAAAATTACTCTGCTAGTTCTAATGTTCCTGTATATTCTGGCAGTCCTAGAACACAAATGTGATGCTAATGTCATGCTTCAGTAGTAGACATGCAGGTTTTCTGAATTGGTTTGGACATATATATATACATGCAGTAGCTGTTGAGAGTTTACTAGGGAATGCTGAATAAAATGTTGCAATCTACTGTTGGAGTCTTATATGTACTCCTTTCCTATGTACAGAGGGAAGCTGAGCCACGGCCTTTTGCCTACATCGAGCATGCGCCTTACCTTCACTGGTGATGATGGTTCTTCAGAGCAACTAGCACTCTTAAACGATGATTTTGAAGTTTCAGAAGTCGGGATTGAAGAAATACCAGCTGATAATTCACTGGTGTTACATATACTACGGAGAGCAAACTCCAAAAGCTTGAGCCTTTCCTCATGAAACAGAAACTGTGATATGTATTCTGTAGTTATTGCCTTGAGTGAGTTAGTCTTCAGTGAGTTGATCTGTAGTTATTGGCTTCAATGAATTAATCTTTTAAAAATCAGTTGATCTTTGAATATTCTGTAGTCATTGCCTTCAGTGAATTGATTTTCTAGAAATCAGAAGCCTATATGTTGCTATCGAGACAAAAGAAAGCTAGCAAGCTAGCTAGCGAGCAGACAATTCACGGCGCAAGCTAGCTAGCTGCTAGCAATCGTACATAGCAGCTAGCGATCATACGCGGCGCGAGCGAGCTGAGCTAGCTAGACTAGACTAGCGATCGTAGGTACGCGGCGCGCGCAGCGCCGCAAAGAGCCGCGGCACATACACGGCTACTCCGCGGCATACCGCGTATGAATAGTGGCATACACGGCGTACGCGTGGCCTCCGCGAGTCGTCCCGCTTGCACCCTGATATGATGCCTTACTGATTACCCCAAGAGTAAGGAATCACCGTAGCACCTCTCAATGTGGAAGTAAGGTATCGATCCGCAGGAGTAAGAAGGAAAAGTTATCTATTCCCTACAACTAAAGTGTCACAAGTTTTAGTTGATTATGCACTAAACAAGTTTGGAGAACAAGGTGGTTGATGGATGGAAGTAACCAAGCAAGAATGTAAAAGTGTCCCAATCCTCTTCAATGCAAGAGGACAAGACAAATGGTAGCAAGCAAAAGCTCTCGAAGAGAGAGAAAGCCCAATCCTCTATGCAGCAAGAGGACAAGCTCAAGTGTGAGTTTCTGATGCATGTAAAATGCATACATGAACTTTGCATTATTTTATTCATATTCCCCTCATATTTGCATCATATAAGGGTTATATTATTGATTTATAATGATTTTGGGAATAATTCACAAGTTCCCCTATTTTTCTGGAATTAACCCTGCGCAGGCAAAAAACCCTATTTCTTTCCTTTTATGTTTCAGGGACCCAAACGACGTCCAAAAATTATGGAAAAATACAGGCGTCAATATTTTGGAAGGAAGAAGACCTTGGAGCGAAGAAAACAAACAAACGGAGGTCCGAGGACCAAAAGAGGGGGGCCCACGCGGCCAGGTACTGTAGCCTCGTGGGACCCACCATCTTGGCCCTCGACGCTCCGTTGCCGTCGATCTTTCTTCCAGAAGCTTCGTCTTGACCTAAAACCGACTATAAAAATAGTCCCCGAGGCTCTTCGGAGGAGAGCGCCGCACAAACACAGAAACACCGAAACAGAGATCAGGAGCTGCAGATTGGAGGGGGAAAACTCCGGCGGGGCGCTGCCGGAGAGGTCTCCACCTCCTCCAACGACATCTCCATCGACTCCATGATGAAGAGGGAGTAGTCCACCCCTGGACTATGGGTTTGTGGAAGTAACTTATGTATCTCTCTCTCTTGTGCTTCACTAATTAGCACCGTATGAGCTGCCGAACATGATTACGGTCATCTATGTAATACCTTTGTGGTGGATCTTTATGAGTTAATATATGTGTGAGATTGCAATTATTTTACTTCAGTTATGAAAGTAGATGCATATTATGTACCCCGTTCTTGTTTACTTGTTATGATCAAGCATGTTTATGAGAGCGTGTGAGGGGGAACGTGTGCATTAGATGGAGTAACGGGGGGTGGCTAGTGCGGTGAACGTGAGAGAAAGTTCCGCGATCCACTTGGGTATTTTACCTTACTTTATTGCCTCACTAGGGATAAAAAGAAATACCTTGCTACCGGAGATGTGGGTGTGACCATGCCACTACTCCATGACTAGATCTAGCATGTTCTTATTTCAACTTCATGTCATGAAACTTATTGCTATGCTCTGATTTATCTTAATACTAAGGTGTTATGATTTAGTTCGCATCTTAGTGGAGTATAAGAGAGGTTAATAACCAAAAGATCTCTATGTTAGGACGTGATGCCCATATGATTATAACTTGTCATGAAACTTTGTTGCAATCTCATATGTTAACTTTTGTGTTCCATTGTCCACCACATCATTAAAGAGAGAGTGCATTTGTGAAACCATGAACCCCGATCCATTTTTAATCATAAGAAACAACTTTCCAACAACTTTCATCCACTTTTCATTTTCAGCCATAATTAAATCCGAAAATACAAAAATACTTTTGCATCTTTCATTCATCATATAAAACCCAAAAATATCATTTATCATTGTTTCCATCATCCTTGCATATTTATTTATCATCATTGCATATTTCATTTATTGTTTTGTATTCATAACTTACTCACACCTTGTGCTTGAGAACCACTTGGTGAGGTTGAGGGCACAAAACAATTTATCTTTGTTTGCAGGTTTCCAAGGGAAGGATAAGGAGGTAAAGCTTCCACTACTGATTCCCCGAGAGTTCGATATAAACCCTCGAGTCACCTTCGTGGGGAAAATTGTCTTGCCCGTACTACACACTCTGCTATTGGGGTCTCAACCTACGCCTTTGAGGGCTATCAAGACATATTTTCTGGCGCCGTTGCCGGGGAATCATTGCTGAAAGTTTTATCCAAGGGTATCTCACAACAAGTCAACTTCATCACCAACTTGTGCAAACACCTAAGCTTGGGGAGGTTGCACCTACGTGAGCACCATCTTATCCATCTTTACTTGCAAACCATTTTATTTTGTTTTGTTATTGTCTTGCATTTTGTGTTGCATATTTTATTTTCAGTTTTGCATGAAAAAATAAAAACCCATAAAAACTAGTGTTGTTTTTAATATGTATGATAAGCTATGGAGAAACTTTCTGAAATGTCTATGAGTAATGATTATTTTAAAAAGTATGACGCCTACTCCGAATATCAATCAACCAAAGGGGGAAATAGAGTGGGTAAATTGCTTAAAACTCTTCACAAAATAGCTATTCAGTTTTGTGAGTTACATGGTATAACTTGTTGCAATAGAAGAGTTGTTAAACATTCCCACTATCAATGCAAGTATAATAGTGATCCTATAATTGCTTGTTATCGTGAAGATGATTGTTTATGCCCTGATATAGAACAAGTTGAGAAATATATTGCTGATGTTGGAGCCCATGAGATAGACTCTCTTCTTGATAAATTTCTTGCAACTAGTCATGTAGCTCGTGAAATGAAAGGGCAAGTTTCTATTATTCTCCAAATTTGCAAAAAAGAATTTAGTGATAATGTTTATGTTAAAGAAAGAATTCTTGCTGCCACGGAAAGCACTAACATTTTGCAGGAAGAGGAGGATAAGAACCTAAGCTTGGGGATGCCCGTGCAACCCCAAGAGGATGATGAAAACATAAGCTTGGAAGAGGAAGTATGTGAAGAGGAGATTGAAATGGATGTTCTCCAACCTAAGCTTGGGGAAGAGTTGGATCTCCCAGCTTCACCATCAACAAATGATAGTAACACTCAAACTCAAAAATCTTTTGTTATTTATGATAACCCATGCTATTATGATGAAACTAAAAATGCTCCTTCACTCTCTATTAATGCTACTAGTGAACTTATTGATGATAATGAGGAGTATTGCTTAAATATGCTATATGATAATGTTTTAGATGATGGTCCTATGCTTATTGATAAACCTCCATGTTTAGTTGTTACTAAATTATGTGAGGATAAAAATGATATACTTGCTGTTTGTGAGGTACTCTTACTCATGAGAGTCCTACTTTGTTCTTGAACTCTCCTACTTACACCATAGAGGAGAAATTTGCTTATGTTGAGAAATACTTATGTGATTTGCAACTATCTTTAGTTCCAAATCTTTGTTGCAACCATGATATTAAACTTGATATTGATCTTAATAACTATTTTGAAAGAGGGAAGCATGCTAATGAATTCCAAAATAAATTTAATGATCCTCTTTATGTGCCTAAATTATCTAAGTTGGAAAATTCTATTGGTTATATGGTTGAACACGCTTCTACTACTTGCAACTATTATGAAAGAGGAGGTGATAAGAGCCCTCTTTATACTACTAATAATTATATGCTGCAAGTAAATATTGTTAATATGCATTGGTAAACTTCTATTTATGGTAATTCATTCATATACAAAATGCCAATGCATAGAAAGAAAGTTAGACTTCGTTGTTATTACTTTTGTGTTTTGTTTTTCTCTCAACCAGGGTTCAACTTGACTATTATTTTGATTGGTTTGAGAACATCATGGGATCCTGGTATTATGCATGAACACTTTCCAAGGAAGAGGGAACCACCAAAGTTCAAGCTCCCTCATGAGCTTCATCCACAATAAAACAACAAGTAAGAAGCCTAGCTATATGGCTATAAAGAAAGCGCTTTGCGGGAGGCAACCCGGTTATTTTTATTGTGATTTTTCTTTGTGTCCTCTTGCTGTAACAAGAGACTTTGTTTATAGTTTTGTTTCTGGAATTTTTAATAAAGTGCCAAGTTTTACCCATTTTGGTTTGAAAAGTTGCTTATAGCGTTCGGAGATTTTATTCCTGCACAAGTCTGTGCACGGTTTGATTTTTAATTCCTATTCTGTAACTCCGAATGAGCTCATATTTGAAATGTAGTTGCAACTTTTCATCCTCTGTATGCATGAATTTTTTCGGAATTTTCGAGAAAGTTTGGTTGGGTAGAAAAATACGTTTTGCTACTGCTGTTTTTCTGGACAGATTCTGTCCCATTTTGTTTGATGCATGCTTAGAACTTTTAACTTGAATCTTTTTTATCCAATTGAGTTTATGAGTAGGCATACAACATAATACACTTACTGGACATTCATATAAATTTTTGTCTAAGGATTATATGCAGCAAGAAACCTATTTGTTTATCACTACTAATGTCACCCCACAGAAAAGAAATGGGAGAAACGGTGTTTTGAAGTTTTTTCACAGGGATTAGAGGAGATGCACCAAGAGTTATCTAAGGATGGTGAAAACCATAAGCTTGGGGATGTGAAGACAAACCCACTGGACCTACACACTCTCGGTTTGCGCACGTCTAACTTCTGTTTTTCGATCAATGCACTTTATCGTATAAACTTGGAGCGTCTTTTTGTTTTTTGTTTGTTTTGATTTTTATTTTTGAGACCACCACATTATCATTTATATATGAGAGAGCTACTGGAAATATGGGTTGAAATATGTTGGATGCCATTATAAGATTGGGAAAAGGGATGTTTGAGTTGATTTTAAAAGATACATATAGTTGCATGATTCATGAGCTTGTTAATGAGTAATAACTTGCAAGTGTTTTATCAAGAGTTATCTTTTATTCATGTTTTGATGCTGAATGTTACTTTACTTTGTTTAACATGAATTAATTAGTTCTATGGACACTCATGCATGCTTTTAGACGGTCAACTTTCTCCCTCTTGCTAGCCCAAAAATTCCAACAAGAAAAACTTGCTTCCAACGCCTTCAACCAAAGTTTTTCCAGTGAGTCCACCATATCTACCTATTAGCTTTATGCTATTCCGAGTATGTTTACCATGTTATTTTGTATCATTTATACCTCTGAATTAAAAGCTTATGTTGTTGATTGTTATGGGAAAAAGTTGGTTATATAGCTCTCACGAACTTGATGCACACTTTATTTTTATTGCACTAATAAACATGATCCATTGTGATTAAAATTATGATGTTATGAGCTTGACAAGAGTCTTGGTTGGGAGTTAGCAGAAATGTGTATCACATGGAACGCTTTCAACATTGCACTTCATTATATCTAGTTGATGTCATGCACTTTTGTTTATGGATGCTTATCATGGTGAAATAAAGGTGAAATGGAGTAAGTTTAAATGAGTTTGTATAATGGTTAGAGAGACGCCTGGGCCGCTAATCTAAGCCATGCATCATCCATGGTGGAAATTTACAGCATACCATAGTGAACATTCGGTGATGCACATCACAATAAAAAGTTACACAAGTGGTAAATAAAAGAGTGCTGAGATTGTTCATTGTCTGTTTGTCTTGTTATTTGGATATGGGCTTGTTCCATATCCTGGGACAAGAGGTACCCCAGTTGACGCTCTTGATGATACTATTTTACTTACAATGATATTTAAATTGAACTTGCTTTGTTTTCCGAGTTGAGTAGCACATGGTGTAGGTACTCGTATTCAAGGGGCATGAGACTTTCAACCATACTTTGTCAAGCACATTACTCATATTTGCTTTCACTTTAAACTTAATCATTCAAGATGCTATGATAGGGGCAATGAGAGCTTGACACCAAGGAGTACCATATTACAATCATTAACTTAAGTAGAGAAGTTCAGAAGTTAGATGAAACTTATTCATGTTTACCTCTACTCATATATATCTTTTCAAAGTGTCCACCTTTTATATTCAGATTTCCATCTACACTCTATGACCATTATAGGATGTTCTTACTTATCATTATGCATACTTGAAGTCCATAGTACTTTTTCATTTATGTTACACTTTGTGAATTATCATTGAACATCCTTACATTGAATATTTGATATCACTTCATAAACTATCTTGCATATTGTTACATCTTATTAAGAATGAATCATTTGACTCTATGTAGCAATAGTAATCATCTTTGATATCATTGATAATATTGAAATGCAAAGTCCATGTTAGTTTTATCACCTTCATACTCGAGGACGAGCATGGGTTAAGCTTGGGGATGCTGATGCATGTAAAATGCATACATGAACTTTGCATTATTTTATTCATATTCCCATCATATTTGCATCATATAAGGGTTATATTATTGATTTATAATGATTTTGGGAATAATTCACAAGTTCCCCTATTTTTCTGGAATTAACCCTGCGCAGGCAGAAAACCCTATTTCTTTCCTTTTATGTTTCAGGGACCCAAACGACGTCCAAAATTATGGAAAAATACAAGCGTCAATATTTTGGAAGGAAGAAGACCTGGGAGTGAAGGAAGCAAACAAACGGAGGTCCGAGGACCAAAAGAGGGGGGCCCACGCGGCCAGGTACTGTAGCCGCGTGGGACCCACCATCTTGGCCCTCGACGCTCCGTTGCCGTCGATCTTTCTTCCAGAAGCTTCGTCTTGACCTAAAACCGACTATAAAAATAGTCCCCGAGGCTCTTCGGAGGAGAGCGCCGCACAAACACAGAAACACCGAAACAGAGTTCAGGAGCTGCATATTGGAGGGGGAAAACTCCGGCGGGGCGCTGCCGGAGAGGTCTCCACCTCCTCCAACGACATCTCCATCGACTCCATGATGAAGAGGAGTAGTCCACCCTGGACTATGGGTTTGTGGAAGTAACTTATGTATCTCTCTCTCTTGTGCTTCACTAATTAGCACCGTATGAGCTGCCGAACATGATTACGGTCATCTATGTAATACCTTTGTGGTGGATCTTTATGAGTTAATATATGTGTGAGATTGCAATTGTTTTACTTCAGTTATGAAAGTAGATGCATATTATGTACCCCGTTCTTGTTTACTTGTTATGATCAAGCATGTTTATGAGAGCGTGTGAGGGGGAACGTGTGCATTAGATGGAGTAACGGGGGGTGGCTAGTGCGGTGAACGTGAGAGAAAGTTCCGCGATCCACTTGGGTATTTTACCTTACTTTGTTGCCTCACTAGGGATAAAAAGAAATACCTTGCTACCGGAGATGTGGGTGTGACCATGCCACTACTCCATGACTAGATCTAGCATGTTCTTATTTCAACTTCATGTCATGAAACTTATTGCTATGCTCTGATTTATCTTAATACTAAGGTGTTATGATTTAGTTCGCATCTTAGTGGAGTATAAGAGAGGTTAATAACCAAAAGATCTCTATGTTAGGACGTGATGCCCATATGATTATAACTTGTCATGAAACTTTGTTGCAATCTCATATGTTAACTTTTGTGTTCCATTGTCCACCACATCATTAAAGAGAGAGTGCATTTGTGAAACCATGAATCCCGGTCCATTTTTAATCATAAGAAACAACTTTCCAACAACTTTCATCCACTTTTCATTTTCAGCCATAATTAAATCCGAAAATACAAAAATACTTTTGCATCTTTCATTCATCATATAAAACCCAAAAATATCATTTATCATTGTTTCCATCATCCTTGCATATTTATTTATCATCATTGCATATTTTATTTATTGTTTTGTATTCATAACTTACTCACACCTTGTGCTTGACAACCACTTGGTGAGGTTGAGGGCACAAAACAATTTATCTTTGTTTGCAGGTTTCCAAGGGAAGGATAAGGAGGTAAAGCTTCCACTACTGATTCCCCGAGAGTTCGATATAAACCCTCGAGTCACCTTCGTGGGGAAAATTGTCTTGTCCGTACTACACACTCTGCTATTGGGGTCTCAACCTACGCCTTTGAGGGCTATCAGTTTCTTATAGGAACAATGGACATGGGTTCATGGGTTCACTTAATCCTCTCTCCCTCATCTACTGTGATTATCATGTTATAGATAAAGTACACACAATTGTCATGTTTTAATGGTAGCTTTTATAACGGCTATATGTCCTAAAACACATAGTTGAAAGAAGTACTCATTTGTGTTGCTAGGTCACCCTCGTAAGGCTAGCGTGGCTGCTCTCACTCCCACATCATACTCTTTCTTTTTACCCCCAGATAAAGGATGTTGGGCGGTACTGTGTCACTCAATACCTATGCCGTGTCACATCGGCCATCCCGTACCCACATACATCATACTTCTTTAAGAACAATATTCAACCAAAGTATGACAAGTCATAAAAGATCCAACACAACGGTAAATGCATAACAAATCATCTCATACCACAATATTCACCACAAAGGTATTACATAGATGACCGTAATCATGTTTAGCAGCTCATACGGTACTAATTAGTGAAGCTCAAGAGAGAGGAGAGATACATAAGTTACCACCACAAACCCAAATCTAGGGGGTGGACTACTCCCCCTTCATCATGGTGATGATGGTGGAGAAGTTCTTGCTGTAGATGTCGATGATGAACACGCCGGAGGGGGGTGGAGCCCTCCAGAGGTGACTCCGGCGGCGTTTCCCCCTCTGATCTTCTCCGGCGGCAGCCTTCTGACTCTCTGTTTCGTGGTTCTGTGTTCCTCCGCCGCCCCTTCCAGAGAACGTCGGGGGACCTTTTTTATAGGCGTTTTTAGGTCAAGACGGAGTCGGTGGAGGAAAGATCGACGGCAACGGAGCCACGAGGGCCAAAAGAGTGGGCCCCACGCGGCCACAGTGGCCGCGTGGGCCACCCCCTTTTGGGCCTCAGGTCTCCGTTTGCTTGCTTCCTTCGCCCACAGGTCTTCTTCCTTCCAAAAAATGACGCCCCTAAATTTGCAGGTGATTTGGACGACGTTTGGGTCCCTGAAACATTAAAATACAAAACTAGGGTTTTCTGCCTGTGCAGGGTTAATTCCATAAAAATAGGAAATCATTAAGATATTTCCAAAATCATGATAAAACATTGATATAACCCTTATATGATGCAAATATGATTGGAATATGAGTAAATAAAGTGCAAAGTTCATGTATGCATTTTACATGCATCACTTACACTGTGTGCGTACTTAGGTTTACCAACTCTCGTGCCTTGCGCCGCCACAATAGTCTATCCATCCTGAGCGTCGCCGTGCACCGGCGAACGGGAGAGCGGGTCTCCGGAATCAGTCGCTCTTGTGATCATGTACTTTTTGAGAAGCGCCTTGCACGACTGCTCGCCGCTTACACCACGGGTTGTCTAATATGTCTCAAACGTATCTATAATTTTTTATGTTTCATACTTGTTTTATATCAAATGCTACATGTTTTATTTAGAATTTATATCATTTTTATACATAACTGGGACTAACCTGGTAACAAGATGTCACAGTGTCAGTTCCTGTATTCTGTTGTCTTTTTGTTTCAGAAAAGTTAGTCGGGAAATATTCTCCAAATTGGACGAAATTTCACGGAGGGGATTTTTACAAAGATACGAAGACGGAGTCCAAAGGGCAGTCGAGGAGGCGACCCTGGGTGGCCAGACGCCACCCAGGCGCAGCCAGAGGTGGGCCCGCGCTGTTGGATCTATGCCCAAATTAAAGGCAATGTATTTATACATCGGATTCATTAATCATGATTTGTGTTCTCTATGCTATAACTGCGGTGGTTCATGAATATGTGATTCAGAGGAAAGTCCACTCGCATGTGTAGAGAATATGAACACGTAAAATGTACCCTAGTTCTTTTACGGACTAATTTATTGATTGCTAGATGACTGTGTCTTCCTAGTCATGGACATTGTTTGTGTCAGCATCAATGAGTGGCATATTATTAGATAATACTATGACCGGGTAGACCCAAGTTATGGTATGCTAAGAGATTTCGTTAAATTGTCCTTTTGTCCTTAGCATTATCATAGTAAGGTTGTTATATAGCATATCCTGCAACCATGAGGTTATTAGGGTCATACTAGAAGAATTACTTTGGTACTGTCAACGCCACAACCGTAACTGGGTGGTCAAAACAACAGTCACTGGGTGATTACCAAGGGATGCATATATCCTAATGTTCTGAGATGGGAAATTACTCCTCGGTGATTAGAGAGATACGCCATGGGCCCAGTCGGTATTTGTTGGGGATATACCAAGTGGGGGTAACCTTGACATGGATCAATCCGGCTTGGTGGAGGTGGCCTGACATTGGCGGCCTAGCAAGCTGACGACAAGGAAGATGGCGGCCGACAAGGGAGAAGGTTCTAGACGAAGCCCACCAGGCCCACGAGACCAAGATGGAAGGCGGCAACTCTGCCGACTAGGGATAGGACTCTATTTACTTGCCGGTTAAGTCTTCCCTTGTAAGCACTAAGTCTGACCGCCTTTATAAGCCAGCCTACGGGCAGCCTTTAGGGCAACACATAACATACACCATTGTAACCTGTAACACGGCAATTCGCCATATAGTGACTTATAGCAGCACGTAGGGCTCCACCACCACCGTGGAACCTGAAGCTGGGTAAACCGCCGTGTTAATCTCGACCCGGACGACTCCACCTTCTACCCCCACGTTCTACCGTCGGCTAGAGGACCCCCGTCTCCTATCAACATGCCGATACGACGACAGTATTAAAAGGTATCCAATATGTTCTGCAGACAATGCATGATGAAGTTACACGGTGTGGGATATCATAATACGGAAATGAGTAAAGGGAACTTGCCGGTTAACGAGATAGACAAAGATGTAATGAATCAATGAGTGATTCATGGTGTCATCCACGGATCTATATCTCGGGCGAAGTTTTGGTATCGCGAGTAATGGGAATGATATATTAAATAGCCAATAGGTTCAACAGAGTGTCTTCGCATACGGTAGCAGTTATTCAGGTTGTCCATGGACCTGACCATGGCCGGTGATTAGATGAGCACATCTAATTATAGCTACACGTTATCGAACCTGTAGGGTGGACACGTGAAAGTGCATGTGCCCTCATGTGTGATTTTGGTAATTAATGACAATCTCTATGGACTAATGGTTGCATTGAGCTATCCTTGTAGGGCTTGTCCATTGGCAATGCTTGAACACCATGTGTTGGTATCAAGATCGAAAGAAGAAAATAAAGTGATGACCAAAGCAATATTCAAGTCATCATATATATTAAGAGAAGAAGATGAAGTGCAAGTTCAAGAGAAGCATCTCGAAGAAATCCTATGCTTGAAGCTTGTCACCCATTTGGAGATAATGGTCAAGTGAAGATGTGTCTAAGAGAGGCTCTCCCATAGTGGTGTATGGGGGAGCGATATATGAGTCTTCACTAAGCAAAGCACAATCAAGAAAGGTGGTCCACTTGAAGAGATCAAGATCGTCGTCATCTAGCTCAAGTGGAATGCGCAATGCAATGGTATAATCTTTATAGGGTTTCTATTTTACCGGTCTCGTGGTGTTAGTGGGAGACCGTGTTATAGGATAGACGGCGTACTATCAAGAGGGGCTCTCAAGTGAGTAACTTGATCGCATCTTTGTGGAGAGCTCAAACCTTTGCATAGTTAGCATATCATCTTTCTTGGTTCTATTTGGCTTTTATCCATTTGAGAATTTAGAGCTTGTTTTCATCTCCATACCAAGCTCTAGTTCATCAAAAACGGATTTCATATGCATATCTTGTTGCGTTTTTTATGTTGGAGGTTTTACCGGTTTGTCTTTTCTATGAGAGGTCAAACTCTCTCCTTGTGGCTTCCTCCTCACATGATGGACTATTATGTTTCTCTGCATGATCTTGAAGAGCTCTTCGTTGCGATTCCAACGAGCTCAAGATCATCGAAATCGGAGTCCGGATGAAAAGTTATTGCAGTTTTTGTTTTGCTTTTTCTGTCAGTTTTCAGAAAACCGGATATTCCGATCCTTTTGGAAATATCCGGCTACCATCAGAAGGTTTCAACAGTTGCGCGGCTCCCCGTTTGGGGCGGAAATTCCGGTCCAAAGTTGAACCGGAATATCCGGTTCCCCGGTTTTCCTGCAACGGCTCTATTTCGTGGGTCCTATAAAAAGCCCCCTTCTTCCCCAAAGAGACAAGCTCTTGACTCTTGAGCACGAAAAAGCCCCCGTTGTTAACCTTCTTGAGCTTGGATTTCTCTCTATTCCTCCATGATTCTTACCTCCAATTAGAGGGAAAAGAGAGAGGAGATCTAGATCTACATTTCCACCAATCCATCTCTCCTCTAAGTGAGGGGAACCCTTTGGATCTAGATCTTGGAGTTCCATTTGTTGAGTTCTTATTTGTTCTTCCTCTCTTCTCCCCCCACAAACATTAGTTGCTTTTGGTGGGATTTGGGAGTGAAGGACTTGAGCACTTCTTGTGTTCTTGCCATTACTTTTGTGCATCGGTTTGTGCTCTCCACGATGATTCGTGGAAGTGAAAGTGTGTGAGCTTGTTACTCTTAGGTTTTTGGACCCTAGACGCCATTGTGGTGGTTGAGACCTTTCGTGGTCACTTGTAGCCATCCGGGAGATCCCAATCCAGTTGTGGGTTGTGCCCCGGGTTGTTGTTGTAAAGGCTCCGGATTCTGCCTCGAAGGATTCCGATAGTTGAAGGTGAACCAATCTTTGTGGTGCGGTTAATCGGAGAAGAAGGTGAGCCTGTTGTGGCGTTGAGACCAACCTGTTGTGGTGGTCTCACACCTCTCCAACGAGACGTACTCCCCTAAAAAGGAGGAACTCGGAAATACATCCTCGTCTCCGCGTGCCTCGGTTATTTCTATACCCAAGCTCTTTACTTATGCACTTTACATTGTGATAGCCTTCGTGCTTGAAGTATTCTATTGCTATCACCTTGTTGCTTGTCTTGCTTAGCATAAGTTGTTGGTGCACATAGGTGAGCCTAGTTTATTTAGGTTGTTGGCTTGTTAATTTAAACACCTAGTTTTATTCCGCAATTATCAAGCCTAAACGGAAAAGTTTTAATCGCCTATTCACCCCCCCCCCTCTAGGCAACATCCTTGTCCTTTCAACACGCTTAAACTAGGATTGGTTAGTTGTGTATATTGGTTGGTCTGGAACATGGAGAGAGTATCACCGGAATAGTATCTGCGTGATAGATATGGTTATATCAGAGAGATTACATTGTGATAGAAGTTGCTATCACGGTTGGATTTATTTCGAGGGTTTATAAAGAATGGAAATATTTATCCAGAGAATTTTGTCTGCGTATACTAGGTGTCCCGGATCATATAAAAAGTGTTTTATATGATAAGTAATTAATTTCGGGAATTTTCTGTAAAAGGAAACTATTTATTTGGAATTAATTAGACAAAAGAATTAATTAATTTATTAATAATTAAAAAAAATAAAAATAAAAATTGGAGCCCACCATAGGGGCTACCAAGATGGGCCCTAGGGGCCCACCAAGGTAGCCGCACCGCCATATGGTGGTGGTGGGCCAAGGCGCCATGGGGGGAGGCTCCCCCCAGCCGAAACCCTAATGGGCCCTTGCGGCCCATGGGAGGAGGCGGCGGCCAAGGGCCGGCCGGCGTAGGATGGGCCCCACCCCCTTAGGTCGGTGCGGCAGGTGGGCCCCACCCCCTAGGTCGGTGCGGCCTAGGGCAGGCCCCACCTGGCGGCGGCGGTGGTGGAAGGGAGGGGAGTTGGAGTCAACTCCAACTTCTCCTCCTAAACCGACTTGGCTAGGGGGTTCTTTCCCCTTCCGCAAGTCCCTCCACCCCTTGGGCTATCTATAAACCCCCACCCCCTCCTATTTGGAGACACACAAGTTCTCTCAAGTTTAGATCTCTTCTAGTTGGTTTAGAGGATTCCTCTCCAATTAGATTAGATCTAAATCTCTCTCTCTCCTTCTCACGTGTTGAGATCTCCACCTTCATATACACCAGTAGTGCTTCAAGCTTGGACGGCGAAGCACTGCTGAACCTTTCCCAGCGTACGCGTGCAAGCTCTCGGAGGGGCGAAGCGTCGGATCCCAACGGTTGACCCTCACCCTGTTGGATCAAGGTGACAAGGCGAGGAGGAGAGGACGTCAGAACTTGTCTACCAGGCTTGGTTGAGGGAATCGACGACATGCTACATCAACTACGTCATCAACACTTCTTCCGCGACTTCGGTGTTGGTAACGTGTTCCATCTAGATCTTTGGATCTTCGTATTCACATGTATCTTCATAGCAGATCTTGGCAGTTGTTGCGTAGCAATGTGATTTTTTTTAATTTACCGTGCACGCAACCCAATACGCTCCTGGGGTCGTCTAGGCCCCCCAGGTGCCTCCCGGTGCCGCCTCTTCGCCTATATATTTTCTACGCCCCGAAACCCTAACCACCCAAACATATTCCACAGAAAACATATGAGGCCGCCGCCGTCGCCAACCCTAGTTCGGGAGGGTTCTGAAGCTCTTCCTGACACTCTGCCGGAGAGGGAGATCATCGCCGAAGGGCTCTACACCACCATGCTTGCCTCCGGACCGATGTGTGAGTAGTCTACCATTGGACTACGGGTCCATAGCAGTAGCTAGGTGGTTGTCTCTTCTCCTTGTGCTACCTTGTTTATATATTGTGAGCTGCCTAATATGATCAAGATCATTTTTATGTAATGATACATGTTATGTTTGCTGGGATCTGATGAATTGTGAAGTGATGGTCAAGTTTGTTCATCTATAAGAAGTGAGCCTAGATCACTTGGCTAGTGGAGTGGATGTCCAACCCAGCCACCCAGGTTCAAGTCCTCACGGGCACGAATTTGGGTTCTTATTATTTAAAAAAAACTCGCTGTGGGGCTTCCCCACCGCTTTCCTTTCAAAAAAAAGTTTGTTCATCTATTTATCTATATGTTTTATTTATGACCTTGCATGCTCTCCGATGCTAGTGGTTGCTCTGGCCAAATAGTTGCTACTATCTCCAAGACGGGGTATTTATGCTAGATAGTGGGTTCATGCCTCCTGTTGTCTTGGCTCAAGATGACAGAAACGACTAAGACTCTGGATGTGTTGTTGCCACTAGGGGTAAAAACTGTGATATGTCTACGTGTCATATGCATTGTTTACATTACACACTTTGTTTATTGAAATTATCTGTTGCTTGCAACTTAATATTTCGGGTGACATGCTGGATAGCGATCTCGAGATGTATTATTAGTCATAGATGCAGCTAGCAAGCAGTTTATATATTTTGTTGTAATGCCCAATTAAATACTACAGTAAATTATAGGTTGTCATGCCCTTACAATTTGTCAATTGCCTAGCTATAATTTATTTACCCAACATGTATGTTTATCTGTTTTACGGAGAGACACCATAGTGAACTGTGGACCCCGGTCCATGCTTTTACACTGATAAAAACACCGTTTTCACTGCTTCCCACCATTATTTGCTCGCTACTCATTTTTTGCATTTACATTTACTTTCCACACCATACGTTTTATCTTTTGTATTCAGCAAGCCAGGGAGATTGACAACCTTCCTGTTTCGTTGGGGCTAAGTAGTTTGATTGTGCTGTATGCAGGTCCACGCCAGACTCCAATCAACAACTCTTTTCTGGCACCGTGTTGATCAATCTCTTACAACTTCTACTGGTTCGATAACCTTGGTTTTGAAATCAAGAGAAACTTGCTACTATGCTGCTTCACACCTTTCTCCTGGGGTTCCCAACAGACTGTGTAGGCCGCATCATCGTCTACCAGCCAATGTTGCAGATCGCCTCCGCAAAAGTCGTCTACTTCGACCCGTCTTCACCCACATCGTTGTCAACAACATCACCACTGCCTTGGGCACGGTGACCCTGTCTACACCAACGACTACTTATCTACAAACATACGGTACATACGACGTATTCCGAACTGTGTTTTTACTATGGTTGTGTTTGCGTATATGCTGCTGATGTTCATGCTGGTTAATACGTCTAGTATGTTCGAGTATCACATGTTAGTAGTTGTTGTTGTCATGTTTAATATTCTGGAATTGATCATGAAATTATTGCCTAATTATCCAACATTCCAAAAACCTTATGTTAGTCAATTTCATGATTTAACTATGGCTGGTCCGAATTTCAAGAGATGGCAACTGAAGTGCCAACTTTGGTTTCAGGCCATGAATGTGTGGGAAGTTAGTAATGGTCTTTCTGAAATAACTATATCTTAAGAAGATCAGAACAAGTTCAAGAAACACGCTACTATCTTCCGCGGCTCCATTCTTAGTGTTCTTGATGGTCGTCTGCGTTATGTGTATATGCACATAACAGACAACAAGGAGCTCAGGGATGCACTAAATGCAAAATTTGATGCAACCGATGCAGGCAGTGAACTATATATCATGTACAAATTTCACGACTACATGATGGTGAATAACCGTCATGTGGTTGAACATGCTCATGAGATACAGTTCACTGTGAAAGAGCTCGAACTCCTTAAGTGCAACCTACCTGACAAGTTCGTGGCTCGATGCATTATTGCAAAGTTGCCTTTTTCATGGAGGAACTTCGCCACAACTCTCAAACACAAGAGACAAGAGATATCCGTTGAAAACCCGATAGCGTCTCTTGATGATGAGAAATAGGCTCGGGCTAAGGACACTAATGAGAGAGGTGGTGAAGGTCAGTCTAGCGATAACATGGTGCAGAAAAAACATAACCACGGAAAGAGCAAAGAGAAGGGCAAGCCCACATTCATTAATATGCCTTCCAAGACTACTTCTTCAAGAAGAAGAAGAAGAAGATGATGATGATGAAAAAGAATCTGAGTTAGGTTGCTACACCTATGGAGAGCTCGGCCACTTCTCTGTGGACTGCCAAGATCGTGCAGACAACGAAGTGAAGAAAGACAAGAATGTAAACGCCGTGACCACTACCAATGTTGATGGCACAGTAATTTACTGATTGTACTTTCATTATTTCAGTCTCCATGTTGGTGGATTGATGCGTGTGCTAATGTTAATGTGTGTGATGACATCTCTATGTCCACTTCTTATCAGGTCGCTCGGGATCCATCCATCCTAATGGGGAATGGGTCACATGCTATTGTTCGTGGTGTTGACACGGTAGATCTGAAGTTTACTTCGAAAAATATCGTGCAACATGTCCCTACTATGAACAAGAATCTCGTTAGTTTAAAGATTTTGGCGGAAGTTCAACTAAACAAGAAGTTTTCAGGACCGCCGTACCGGACCGCGGTGGTGAGGCGAGAGTGGGGTGGCGGCGAAGTGGTCGAGGAGCATCCCGCGAGAGCCCATGAAGACTAGGGGTGGGCATAAAAACCGAAGACCGAAACCGAAAAGACCGAGACCGAAACCGAAATGACCGAGACCGAAAAGACCGTTAGAAATTTGGGTAGCAAATTAGAAAAGACCAAAATTAGATCAGAAATCCGGGTATCACTTATAGATAACCCGAATAGACCGAAAGACCGATTTTATTTTATTTTGAGTGAATTACGTACGGAAGCAGCCGAATTTGTGTGTCAGCCCAGCTTATGTGTACATCTAGTCTATATGCCCAACTACTAAACCAACCATACCATATAGTCTCTAGGCTCAACAACTGGTGTCGGGGGGTTACCCCCGGGTAGGGTAATGATGAGGTAAAGACATGTAAGGTTAAGGCAGTAAGCTGTCCGAGGGAACGATTGAGCAAGGACGCAGGAGGCGTCATCCGACGTAAGGTGTACGTCCGAGGTATACTTTCCGAGGTATATCCTCCGAGGTATCAACCTCGGGGCAGTCAGCTAGCTACCACAGGAATAAGATATTCTCTACCGAGGTATATGATCAGGAGTGTTATCCGAGGTTGGCAGCAAGGATCGAGGCATGTCAGAGAGGTCACGGGTGCCGCAGAGCTCGTAGCCCGAGGCTTCAGAGGACGGCGAGGTCCGTCCACGGGATTCCCGGAAGCTCGGGGGCCTAGGAGCTGACTTGGCTATTTCGGGAAAGGTCTACAGGCTAGACCTCGGCAGGCTACTGAAGTATGACCGAAGAGGAAAGCTAGGCCTGGCTGGCCTGACAGTCCGGCCGTTGGGCTGGCAGGAGGCAGAGGCTTGTCTTCTACCTTTTGGCCATGCCATTGTCAGTTGTAGGCAGGGGTAAAAATGTACTTCGGCCTGTGTATATATGCGGCTCTCTACCTCCAGAGGGAGAGGCAAAACCCTAGCTCATTTCCCCCTTCGTAGTTTCACCTTCTACCTCGAGCTCTCACTTTGGTAGCAACATACAGCTCGAGGAGCACCTTGTACTGAGAACCACACTGATATATTGAGAGAGGCAAGGCAGGAGTAGGGGTTTTACTTCCTCACGAAGGCCCCGAACCTGGGTACATCGTGGTGTCTTTTGTGTTCTTGGCTTTCTTGGTTTCTTGTTCATGTTCTTGTGGTTTCTTGCATGTTCTTGCTTGTGCACGTCTTGAGTGCATAAACCCTCCCCGGATTCCCCCAACGACCGTTCGGCCCCAACTAAGCCATACCCATGGCATCTGCCGTGATCCCACCACGACAGTTGGCGCCCACCGTGGGGCAGATTGAGGCGTTGGGTGGAGTTTCCATCCGGACGGGCTCCTCTGGTGTGTTCTTTCTGGCCTTGTTACCAAGATCGGCGAGTTCGCCTTTGTGAGCGACAATGCGGGGTGCTTCGCCGGCAAGCCTTTCCCCACCGATGGCTTCCTCATGATGCTCGGCAGCTTCCCCACTTACGTTGCTGTCGAGGTGGTTCGCGAGTACCCGGAGCAGGTGCTCGTGGACGACGAAACTCCTCTCCTGGCGGCTTTGGGTCGGCGTGTCACTCGCCCTCCGAGGTGTGTGGAGGTGATGATGGCTGGTACCAGGCCTGCAGCTAGCAAGGCAGATGCTGGCAAGGTCGCGCTAGCCGAGGTGGAGGCGACGCCAACCGCGCTGCCTGAGAAATCAGGTCGGACGGCGAAGTTTCCGTACGAGAAACCTAGTCAGAATGAGCAGTTGGGCATGCCAAGGGAAGAAGTTCCCTTAGAAGCTATCGTTGATAGGTTAGCTCGGCCACTCGCAGTAGAGGCAAGTGTGGAGCATACGGTGGCCGGGTTAGAGGCAGAGCGCCAGAGGGTGCTGAGAGAAGCTCGGTTGCTGGCCGAGGCTAAGCAGCAGTTCGATATGGAGCAGAAGGAGTACAATGCTGCACATGGTATAGAGGATGGTTTTACTCCGGTTGTGCGGCGTAAGAAAGCTGCTCTGCTCAACCGAGGCAAGGACCTCTATGGGGAGATGGCTAGGGCGCAGTCTCGGGCTCGAGTAAGGCAACAAGTAGCAGGTCGGCTACTGGTAGGCCGGTGTATAGTTCACCAGCTAAGAACCTTAGAGCAGCCGAAGCAGTAAGGGCCGGGCTATCGGAGTTGACCGGAGATGCATGGCGTGAGCAGCAGAAGCGGCTCAATGAGTTAGTGCATGTGGCCAGCAAGCAAAATGAAGCCCTCCGCAAGGCCGGGCTTGGCGGTTCGCAGGCGGTCCATTCGATTAGGCCAGTTAGCCAGGGGTCCAAGGGGCAAGCCTCGTCTCCACACGTCGGAGGAGCCGATCGTGCCCGGAGTGTCACTTCAGGTCGGAACAAGGAGATGCAGCTGCAAGTGTACGATCCGGTGTTAGCTGGGAAGCAAAAGGTCGGCAACGCTAGCCGAGCCAATGGAGACCCCGGCCCAGGTGATGCAAGCCGAGCTAAGGGCCGTTCAGCTCAGGGAAATCAGAACGGTGGGCAAGCAGCGTCGGCTGGCCGAGGTAAACCACCTCAGCCCCCGAGGCATCAGCAGCAACCCCGGCCGCAGGAGCAGTATCAGCAAGAGCCGGAGTATGTTCCGCAGCCGAAGAACGTCGGTCGAGGTGGCGACCGATATGATGATGGAAATTCAGCCATGGAGCGGGCTGGATTCTATAGAGTGGATGGTGCATTGGGAGAGCGTATCGGAGCTCGGACGTTGCCTACAGGTGATGCGCGCTACAAGCTAGATCGGATTTACATGTCCGAGAGTTGGAGGAGGAAGGCCCTCCTGGTCCGGCGTGTTTTGGACCTCGGATCATGAAGGAACCACCTCCACCGGTGTCTCAGTTTCAGTTGGGTCGGAGTACCAGGCCGTACAATGGGAGCACCAAGCCGCAAGATTGGCTAGCTGATTATGTTTCAGCAGTATACATTGCGGGGGGCAATCGCCGATGGGCGGTCCGGTATCTCCCGCACATGTTGGAAGGTCCTGCTCGGATCTGGCTGAACAATCTGCCGGAGAATAGCATCGATTGCTGGCTGGATTTAGAGGAGGCATTCAATAGCAACTTCGCCAGCACTTACAGGAGGCCAAACCGACCTCAGCTTTTGCAGGCGTGCAAGCAGGAGGACAATGAGACTGACCGAGAATTCTTGACTCGGTGGAGCAATGTTCGGAACTCCTGTGAGGGAGTTATCGAAGCACAGGCTATAGCGTGGTTTGCTGATGGATGTCGGTATGGTAGCATGTTGTGGCAGAGGCTCCAGAGAGATATGCCAAAGACTCTGGCCGAGACGATTCGGATAGCTGATTCCTATGCCCTTGGCGATCCGATGCAGCCTCTGCTGGATGGGAATGCCCGGAACAGGAGGAATCCGATGAACAACCGCAACAACGGACCGAGGTTTGATAACCGTCAAGAGTTCGGGCAGAAGAGGAGAGAACCAGATTTCCAAGTCAATGCTGTAAACCCAAGTCAGTCCGGACCTGGAGGCGCCCAGAAACCGAAGACTGAGGGTCAGGCGTGGACTCCGAACCAGAACCAGAATCAGGGAGGTGGTGCGAAGCAGTGGCAGGAGGCCGGACCACCTGTGACTTACGAGTCATTGGTGAATGGACCATGTATCTATCATGGCAGGAATGGCAGAACACCCAACCATACCACTCTGCAGTGTAGTTTTCATCACCGAACCGCTGCAGAAGGGGCGAAAGCTGGGGCAAACCGGAGTGGGCCACCGAACCAATGGCGTAGACCTCAATATCCGAACACGCAGCAGCAGCATAAGCCGACCATAGCGGCGCAGAATCAGAGCTTAACCGGAGCAAATTCAACCCCGGTGCATGCGGCCCAAAATCAGAAGACGGTGCAGGCGAAACCGGTGAATGCAGTGAGTGCCCAGGGCAACAACAACAACGGTGGTGCCGGCCAAAGCCAAACGTGGTCCTTTGAGAATCAGAGGTATGAGAACCCCGGTAATGATTATAGGGAAGTACATCAGAGCTACGTGGTGTTTGTGACTGAGTCAACTGATAAGAAGAGTATGCTGAGGCGTGCCAAGGAGGTGAATGCAGTATCTCCGGCGGTGGTGAAATACATGAACTGGTCCGAGCAAGAGATCACTTGGAGCAGGCAAGATACACCTCGGATCATGCCGAGCCCTGGAAACTATGCACTGGTGGTGGATCCGACGTTTTGTGGGCCGACCAACAATGTGAGATTCACCCGAGTCTTGGTGGACAATGGGAGTGCCATAAATATCATGTACCGAGACACAATGGTCAAGCTGGGATACTCACCGAACCAGTTGCAGCCTAGCAGCTGTACATTTCACGGTATTGTGCCCGGGGTCTCTTGTGCACCTATGGGAAAGATTTGGGTCGACGTGGGTTTTGGTACCCGAGATAACAGCCGAGTTGAAAGTCTTGAGTTCGAGGTTGTGGACTTGCAGAGCCCTTACCATGCCTTGCTGGGAAGGCCAGCCTTGGCCAAGTTCATGATCTCCACTCATGTGGCTTACCTAAAGATGAAAATGCCGGGGCCCAAGGGAATAATAACCATTTCTGGTGACTACAAGAAGGCTATGCAATGTGCCTCGGCGGGATCCAGTTTAGCCGAGTCCTTGGTGATCGCGGCGGAGAAGAAGCAACTTCAGAAGGTGGTGGCAATGGCGCAGTCTACTCAGCTCGGCATGTCCGGACTAATTACTCCGGACATGAGCGCTTCATTCGAGGTGCCCAAGGAGACCAAGAAAATCCCGCTGGACTCGGAGAACCCGGAGCGTTTCGCCATCATTGGTACTGGCATGGACGAGAAATAGGAAAGCGCGCTCTGTCACTTCCTCCGTGAGAATCGGGACATTTTTGCATGGTCGGCTAAAGACCTGCCAGGTGTTCCGAGGGAGTTGGCAGAGCACTCTTTGTTTGTTCGGCCAGAGGTGAAACCAGTGCGTCAACCGACGCGGCGGCTCTCAGATGACCGAAGAAAGGTGGTACTCGAAGAACTGGCGAAGTTACTGGCTGCAGGCTTCATCATGGAAGTGCTGCATCCGGACTGGATATCTAATCCAGTCCTCGTGGAGAAAAAGAAGGACGAACCGGCGGTAGTCAAGGTGTGGCGCATGTGCATTGACTTCACCAACCTGAACAAGGCGTGCCCGAAGGATCCCTTTCCTTTACCTCGGATTGATCAAGTGATCGATTCTACGGCTGGATGTGAGCTGTTGTCTTTTATTGATGCATATTCTGGTTTTCACCAGATCCCACTGAACACTGATGATCAAATAAAGACTGCCTTTATTACCCCGTACGGGGCGTATTGCTATCGTGTCATGTGTTTCGGTTTGAGAAATGCCGGGGCAACTTATCAAAGGTGTATGCAGAAGTGCTTACATTCTCAAATGGGCAAGAATGTGCAAGTGTATGTCGATGACATTGTTATCAAAACTAAAAAGAAGCATACTCTCATCGAAGACCTCGAAGAGACATTTGCAAATTTAAGAAAGTATCGGTTGAAACTTAACCCGGACAAGTGCACCTTTGGTGTCCCGGCTGGAAAATTGCTCGGTTTCCTCGTATCGAGCCGAGGTATAGAAGTTAACCCGGCTAAGATCCGAGCTATCGAAAGAATGAAGTTGCCGAACTGTTTAAAAGATGTGCAGAAGTTCACGGGATGCCTTGCATCTTTAAGTCGGTTTGTAAGTCGGCTAGGAGAAAAAGCCTTACCATTGTATCAACTTATGAAGAAAAGTACCAGTTTCACTTGGACCCCGCAGGCGGACGCGGCGTTCAATGAGCTGAAGAAGATGTTGTCCACTGCTCCGGTGTTGGCATCCCCTTTGCAGAATGAACCGATGTTGATATACATTGCGGCTACAAACCGGGTCGTAAGTGTTGCAGTGGTGGTGGAGCGAGACGAAGGAGGCAAATCGGTGCAGAGACCAATCTACTACCTGAGCGAGGTGATATCCACGTCGAAGCAAAACTACCCCCACTACCAGAAGATGACGTACGGAGTATACCTGGCGGTTAAGAAACTGAAGCATTACTTCCAAGAGCATCCCATGACGGTGGTATGTGATGCTCCAATCTCGGAGATCATCGGATGCAAGGACGCAACTGGGCGAGTTGCCAAATGGGCGATCGAGGTATCTCCATACACTCCGCATTATGAAAGGCGAGATGCAATCAAGTCGCAGGCGCTGCCGGACTTTTTATGCGATTGGGCCGAGATGCAATATGAGCCGCCCTTGCCGGACTATAATTATTGGAAGATGCACTTTGATGGGTCCAAGACCAAGGTCGGATTAGGTGCCGGCGTAGTCCTAACCTCGCCGAAGCAAGACCAGTTGAAGTATGTGCTGCAAATCCATTTCTCGGCGTCGAACAACGTGGCGGAGTATGAGGCCCTGATCCATGGGCTCAAGGTGGCAAAGGAGATAGGTGTCCGGCGTATAGAATGCTTCGGCGATTCAGCTTTGGTGGTGCATCAATCCACCGGCACTTGGGATGCGTTGGATGCGAACATGGAGTTGTATCGGTTTCATGTGCAAAAGGTGTCTGGGTTCTTCGAAGGATGTGAGTACAAGCACATACCTCGGGGGGAGAATGAAGCCGCCGACGTATTGTCCAAGCTCGGTTCATCCAAAGAACCGGTGCCACCGGGGATAGCGCTGAACCATTTGAGAACTCCTTCAATCAAGCCCTCGCCTGACTCCGAGTCAATTTTCTTACCGCCAAGTTCGGAGTCTGAGCCTATTCCTATGGAGGTAGACGTCGGATGCGTTTGGCCGGACTCGGGGACTGCTTCGCAGTATCCGAGGACTGATGGAGCTTTTCCTATGGAGATAGATGATGGGAACTTCGGGTCTGACCCGGGGACTTCGCACCAACACTCGGGGACTGGCCGAGCAATGGTGGAGGAAATCATGAAGGAGATCATGGCGACCGAACCAATGGAGATAGATGAGAGGCTTTTTCCTCTGCATCCAGTGCCGGAATGGGCGGAGCAGATCATGAACTTCATAGCCGATGGAAGTTTGCCAAGTGATACAACCGAGGCAAGGAGAATCCAGAGGAGAGCTAAGGGATACACCATCATCAACAAGGAGCTATACAAGAGAAGTGTGACCGAGGTGTTGCAGAGGTGTGTCGAACCAGCTGAAGGCAAGGAGATGCTTTTAGAAATCCACCAAGGAGAATGTGGACATCATTGCAGCACAAGAGCTCTGGTGGCCAAGGTGTTCCGGCACGGGTTCTATTGGCCCACCGCCAATGCCGATGCAGAAGATATAGTTCGGAAATGTGAAGGGTGCCAAAGGTTCGCCAAGCAGCAGCACATGCCAGCTTCGGCGCTCAAGACCATTCCTATCACGTGGCCCTTTGCAGTTTGGTGTCTGGACATGGTGGGAGAATTCAAGCCAGCCCGAGGCAATATGACTCACATACTGGTGATGGTGGACAAATTCACTAAGTGGATCGAGGTGAAGCCAATCCGAAAAGTGGATGGTCATACGGCGGTGACCTTTTTGAAGGAAATAATCCTGAGATACGGATATCCTCATAGTATCATTACAGACAACGGCACGAACTTTGCTGTCGGAGAGTTTGCTCGGTTCTGCATGAGTAAGGGAATTCGACTTGACGTAGCCTCGGTGGCTCACCCACAGGCTAATGGGCAAGTAGAGAGGTCAAATGCATTGGTATTGGCCGGAATCAAAGCTCGGTTGGTAGAACCACTGTTGAAAACACCGGGGTGTTGGATCGATGAGATACCAGCAGTTCTGTGGGGTCTAAGGACCACACCGAACAGATCAACTGGCTATACGCCATTTTTCATGGTCTATGGGGCCGAGGCAATGCTGCCAACCGACATTGAATATGATGCGCCCAGAGTGGCAATGTACACAGAAGCCGAGGCTAAAGAAGCTCGGGAAGATGCTGTAGATTGCTCGAGGAAGCAAGAGAATTGGCCTTATCTCGGTCAGCAATATATCAGCAGGGTCTCCGACGTTATCAAAGTCGGCATGTAAAACCCCGAAAGTTTAATGAAGGAGATCTAGTGCTGAGGCTTGTTCAGCGCAGCAAAGGTCGGCACAAGTTGTCACCTCCATGGGAGGGACCATACATTGTGAGCCGAGCTTTGCACAATGATTCGTACTATCTTATAGATGCACAGGAGCCAAGGGGAGATGGGCTGGACAGACCCGATGGAGCTTCAGCGTCCATGGAATGTAGCTCTACTCCGACCCTTCTACTGTTGAAGGAAGTAATGTATGTACCTCGGCTGATCTTTAAATAAAAACTTCGGCACCTCGAGAGTGAGCTCGGGGACTGCCTCGCTCTTATGATTGCATGTTTCTTTTTGTTTGTACTCTTTCTTCGTTCGTATGCCGAACTATTTTGAACCTCGTCTCAAACTTCAAGTACTGTATGCTATGTAACTAATCTTGTGACTCGACTGACGAACGCCAGCATGGCAGTCAAGAGCAAAGACGAAAGAACATGGGAAACATGAAAATGAACTCGGGGACTCGGTCCAAAAAGACAGTTCGGCATATGTCGTTTACTAACCCCTGTTTTTACTTCTTTTTTATGTCGGATGACTTTGAAACATACCTCGGAATTTACCAAGTACTGTATGCTATGAACAACAATCTTGTGACTCGACTGTCGAACGCCAGAATGGCAGACAAGAGCAAAGAATGCCAAATATAGTAAACACGAAAGTAAACTCGAGCAATCATTCAAAAGGATTCGACATAAAGCTTAGAAAAGCATGGTTCGAATGAGCATGATAGTAATAGAGGTAGCAAAGGAACTACTTAAGTTTGATTACATCTGCGTCCCGGCATACCGGGGATTTAATGAAGTTTTTTGGCCAAGCATAAGTTCAGGTCGAGGCATCAGGAATTACGTCGGCAGCAGCCGATGTAGCAGGGATTTCGTCCGGAGCCGAGGTAGCCTGGGAAGTGCTGGCAACGTCGGCAGTAACCTCGGCACCAGGTTGTGGAGAAGCCTCGGTTTCTGCTTCGCGGGTTTCACCGCCGTCACCTTGCTCGGCCTCGACGTCGGATTCTGTTTCGTATTCCTCGTCTTCTGGCTCGTAATCCTCGGCGTCGGAGTAGGTGTCTCCTTCGCTCAAGTTCTTCGTGGTGGCATATCCAGCAAAGTAGTTGGCCATCTTTTGGCGGCGCGCGACAAGGATCGGGTCGGACGACCAAGGTGAGCCTCGCCGGAGAGTGTTCATCTTCTCGAGGTCGATCTTCTCGCACCAAGTCATGATAAACCTGAGAGCGGCATCAGCTCCAGCGCGAGCTGAAGATGAGCGCCACTCTCGCAATCTTCTTTCGGTGTCGCGAAGCTGGGCGGCGAGCTCGGGCGTAGATTTGGGAGCGTCGGCAAGAGGCCATAAGGCTCGGAAAGCAGACGCACCTGCATCAAGAAGTTCCGACCCAATGGTTTTCAAGGGATTGATCCGAGCCTTGATGGCCACGATGTGGTCCTCAACGGTCCAGACGGGGTTCGTCTCCTTACGCCTCTCCCTGTGCCGAGCAGTGATACTGCGGGCCGAGACTTGGGTGTAGGTGAAATGCTCTGCAGAAGGATAGCATGTTAATAATGAAAGAGATAGTTCGGCAAAGAGCCGGTATTGTTGAGGACAAAGCAAAGCTAAGGGGGCAAGAAACTTACCGTCCATCTCGCGGTTGATAGTTTGCAGCGTCGGGAGAAACTGGTTGACCTGCGCTTGCAGAGCTTCCAAAGCCTCTGTGGCCGAGGTGGCGCGGGTCTCGGCTAACTGGAGCGCTTCCTGGTGATCCTTGGCGGCATCCTCCCGAAGTTTCTTCTCTGTTTCGACAACACTGGCCTTTTCCGCCTGCAGCTGCTCTTTTTCAGACGTCCGCAGCTCAGTGATGCGCTTGAGCTCCTTTACCAGACGAGCTACTTCGGCTTTCTCTTGTTGTAGCTTCTCGTCCAAAGAGTTCTTTTCTGCAAGGACGGCCTTGTGCTCGTCGTGGAGTTTCTTGTGGTCAAACAAGAGGGTATGAAAGATATCCGTGCGGACGTTCATAGTATTCTGCAAGGAAGAAAAACATAGCTCGGTTAGAAAGGCTATACCTCGACAAGAGTCTCGGGGACTCGGAGTCAAATCATTGGGAAAATGTTGCCGGGGTATGCCTCGACAGGAGTCTCGGGGACTCGTACCCGAGGTGCATGCTAAAGTAATAAAATGGTTTGGATACGTCGGATGAAAATGGAAAGTTGAGATTCAAGCCAAACAATTTTAACTCCGGCGGAGCGTCAATAGTTTACCTCGAATCTCGGGGACTGGGAATGGTGGATATTAGATGAGATACTGCATGAAAGTAAAGAGAATAGGACTTACGTCGATGTTTTGAGCAGCACGCAGGGCAGCAGTTTGTAGATCATATACGCTTCGGCCGCAGGCGCTGTTTCCCGCAGGATGCTCAGCCACCGGAGCAGCTAGGGAGGCCGAGGAGACCTCGTCTGCAGAATTCCAGTCTGCATTGTAGTGTTCCAAGGAGCCGAGGCTCTGGTCACTGTCAGTGCGCAGAGGAGGAAATCCCCACGGTCCGCCCTGCTCGATGCCCCTAACCGAGGCCTCCAAGGCCAAAGCAGCCTCGGAGCTTGAAGCAGGCCGGTTATCCAATATAAGAGATGCCCTCCGAGCATATTCTTCGGCCGGAGGGGCAGTCTCATCAACGGGTGCGGCGAATGGAGGAATTCGGCGTGTCACCGGGGGAGGAGACCTCGGTTGCATCCTTGAAGGAGAAGAGATAGTCAGGGTGCCAGACCCAGATGTTGGTTTGGGGGTGACCTTAGACTTCACCGTCTCTTTCTCTTTCTCCTTGCCCTTCTCCAACGGCAAGGTAGTCTGGCGAACTGGTTTTTGGGGCTGTTGCTTGGGCTGTTGCTGCTGTTGCTTCTGCTGATGCTTCTGCTGTTGCTGCTGTTGGTTGCGGGCAGTCTGGCTGCGGGGGGAGAGTCGAGGCTCCGGCAAGGCGGTAGCCGGAGTTCTGGCGCGATTGGTCCCCGCATCCGTTTGAGGACGCGGAGAAGTCTGACCTCGGGTGGGGGCAGATTTCCCCAAGGCCGGGCCAGACCTCGGTGGAGGAGATCCGGGGCGAGAGTTCGTCGGGGTGGTCGTGGCTTCAGAGGCACCAACGGGTGCAGTCATGGAGGATACCTCCTGATCCACGTCTATGGGGTCACTGCAACGAAAGAAGATGGTTAAGTGTTAATACCGAGGTAATATGTTTAAGCAACAAACATTGTTGGCTATAGAAGCAAAGCATTACCCATCCGAGGTAGGAAACCTCTTGCCCCCTCGGGCATGAGGAGGATTTCCGGACTTCTTCAGCCGACGTCTCTTGACCGGAGCCTCAGTGGGTCCGGAGGCTCCAGTGGCGGATGGTTCGGCGGCCGAAGTTGCGGCACCAGCGCGTTTCCGGCTGGTTGCTGGAGTAAAGTTCGGAAGGTGAGGAAGGCAGGAGATAGGTACCGCGTTTATTGGTTCCATGACGAGAAACCCCTCCTCGTCATCCGAAATCTCTTGAACTGAAGCTTGTGCTTGAGGCTTACCCGCGGTGGTGATGCGGGCCGAGGCAATGGGCATATAATCCTCGTTGTCAGGGTCCACGTTGGATGGTGGGTCCTCGACAGGGAGATCCTTGCCGAAGTGGTCCGCAGGATGGACTCCATCCTCGGCGGTCTGGCGGGAGAACAGCTGTATGGCAGACATATGAAAAGGAGTTAGGAAGAAAATTGTCAAGATGAACGTCGGTAGCAAGACCTCGGTGGTAAAGGAGTACGAAGAAAACGTCGGAATAGCGTACCTGTTTCGCTGGCTTGGTCCGGTAGTGGGGTTCCCTTCCCCATGTCCAAGCGTCAGGGATCTTGGACTTGGTGATAGCTCGGACTCGCCGAGCTACCGCGGCGTTGTCCAGTGCAACGTGCGTATGGCGGGTGGGGTCATAAAGACCGCTCATGTGGCAGATCTTGTGAGACCTCGCCTGGAGAGGGGAGACCCTGCGCTTCACGAATGTGCAGGCCAGGTCATCAGCCGTCAGGACTTTCCCGTCGTTTCCGGGGTCCTCCGGGTCCTGCCATTTCGCAATGTACCATGGATGGACTTGAGTTCGCCGCTGTGAGGGGGAGTGTAGTCCCAGTTGAGCTGTTCTGTAGGAGGGCTGAGGTTAAACGCCGGCAGGTTGAGGAGGTCCTCTTCGCCGGAGTTCTTCACGTAAAACCACGTCCGGAGCCACTTGCGAACGGTGTCCGGAGTAGTGATACGTGGGAAGATGGAGTTTCGGCGAGGAGCTACGGTGGCAGCTCCGCAGGCGGTTAATTGCTTGGGCAGATCCTTGTTCTTTGGATCCGGGATCACTTGCCGCTTGAGTTGGAAGTAGCGAGAAAAGAGGTCTACCGTGGCTTTGAGGCCGAGGTATCCCTCAGAGAAGGAAACGATGCAGGAGAGAGTGGTGATGGCGTTGGCGGGGAGGTGATGAACCTGGAGTCCGAACTTGTCGAGGAAGCTCCGGAAGAAATCACTAACGGGCAGTCCGAAGCCGCGCTGGAAGTGCGCGACGAAGACCACCCGTTCCCCTTCCTTGACTTGAGGCTCGAGTTCGCCCTCTGGCAGGCGACATTCTACCCCGGCGGGAATCCGCCGAGTCGCCCTGAGCCACTGGATTTCGTCCGGAGTTACATCCGAACCTTCCCAGCCGGCTCGTTCTCCGACCTCCAGTTCGAGGTCTGGAACCTCGGTTTGTTCCGAAGTCTCAGGAGGAGACATCTCGGCAGAATCAATCTGCAGAGAATGCACAGAAGTTTAGCAAAGGAAAAAGTAAATCTGGAATCTAAGGCTATATCTGGCTAACTCAGGAGGAGTTGGACGGCTATCTAATGTACATAGAGGCACATATATGCTAGGCGAACGTCTGTCCGAGGTATGAAACTCATTTCTACCCAAAAAAGTATGCGAGTAAGATCTACCGGAGGAGGTAAATAGAATTTTATTCAAGAACATATGAAGAACCAAAGCGCGAAGAGGAAGAAACCTAGGGCAATGCCTAGGGTATCAAGAAAGGGAGTACATACCGTGAAAACGAGGTGCTGAAGGGCGGCGCCGGTGACGCGGTCGCAGCGGCGACGAAGGAGCTGCTCGTCGGCGGCGGCTGGAACGCGTTTCTTCTCAACCGGAAGCGGCGGCGCTGGTGGCGATGGAGGCGAGACGGCGAGTGAATGAGGAAGAAGAGGGAAGCACTGCCCTGGGCCCGTATTTATAACCGCGGGCGGTAACTGCGCACTACCGCGCGGTTATCGGAGCGGCGAGTGGGATCGTTTGTGCACAATGGCCCACGTGGCACGAAGATAGCGGTGGGCGAGCAGGCCACAGGATCGGTTGCAGGAGGCAAACCGTCGTGCGGCGCGGTTACTGGAGCGCGAAGCGGCGCAAGCGGGAAACCTCCGCTGACGTGGGCCGCGTGGTGGAAAGCACTCGAGTGCTTTGACTATCGTGGACCAGGAAGTGACGGATGGGACACGTGAACAGTGTTCTCTGACCGAAGTCAGTAAGGATGCAGAAATCGAGGGGTTGACGTCCGAGATCTCGGCGGATACTTCGGAAAAGCAGCATGGCCCGAGGAACAGACCGATGGATTTCTCGGGTATTGGTTCGGTAACCTGCAAAACATTGTAGCGCATGTGGTTTCGGGTTGAACCTGATGCGGCCTTTCATCCGAGGCTGCGAGACCACATCAGCTTCGGGGACTACTGTCGGGGGGTTACCCCCGGGTAGGGTAATGATGAGGTAAAGACATGTAAGGTTAAGGCAGTAAGCTGTCCGAGGGAACGATTGAGCAAGGACGCAGGAGGCGTCATCCGACGTAAGGTGTACGTCCGAGGTATACTTTCCGAGGTATATCCTCCGAGGTATCAACCTCGGGGCAGTCAGCTAGCTACCACAGGAATAAGATATTCTCTACCGAGGTATATGATCAGGAGTGTTATCCGAGGTTGGCAGCAAGGATCGAGGCATGTCAGAGAGGTCACGGGTGCCGCAGAGCTCGTAGCCCGAGGCTTCAGAGGACGGCGAGGTCCGTCCACGGGATTCCCGGAAGCTCGGGGGCCTAGGAGCTGACTTGGCCATTTCGGGAAAGGTCTACAGGCTAGACCTCGGCAGGCTACTGAAGTATGACCGAAGAGGAAAGCTAGGCCTGGCTGGCCTGACAGTCCGGCCGTTGGGCTGGCAGGAGGCAGAGGCTTGTCTTCTACCTTTTGGCCATGCCATTGTCAGTTGTAGGCAGGGGTAAAAATGTACTTCGGCCTGTGTATATATGCGGCTTCTCTACCTCCAGAGGAGGAGGCACAAACCCTAGCTCATTTCCCCCTTCGTAGTTTCACCTTCTACCTCGAGCTCTCACTTTGGTAGCAACATACAGCTCGAGGAGCACCTTGTACTGAGAACCACACTGATATATTGAGAGAGGCAAGGCAGGAGTAGGGGTTTTACTTCCTCACGAAGGCCCCGAACCTGGGTACATCGTGGTGTCTTTTGTGTTCTTGGCTTTCTTGGTTTCTTGTTCATGTTCTTGTGGTTTCTTGCATGTTCTTGCTTGTGCACGTCTTGAGTGCATAAACCCTCCCCGGATTCCCCCAACGACCGTTCGGCCCCAACTAAGCCATACCCATGGCATCTGCCGTGATCCCACCACGACAACTGGGTATCTCAGCCCAGCGTACTGTAGATTCTCCCGTGCATGAGAGACCAGTCGATCGCTTCCCACTTTCCTAGTCCCTGGCGCCGATTCCCCTTCTCGCGCCCTATATTTTGGTCTATTTGGTCATGACCGAAGACCGAACCGAATAGACCGAAGACCGAAGAACAAAAAACCGAAAAGACCGAATTTATTACGGGTATCATTTCTGGATGACTGAAATTGTTAAAGACCGAAAAGACCGAATCGAACTAACTGAAAAGACCGAATGCCCACCCACACAACCGGGCTCTGGGCAGGAGCATGACGCGCACTGGTGGCCAGCGTTTTCGTGGTACACGACGTAGCGCTCGCAGCCAGACACCTTGTAGGGGCAGGTCACCTTGGCGATTGCAGATGTCGCCGTGGCAGTAGCAACAATCCACAACGTGCCCTGCATAGCCGCCCTGAGTGCCGCCCTCCGTACCCGCCCGAGCGACGTCTCGTCACGTCCTACTCCATCGTGTTGTCGCGACACCGAGCGCGGAGATGAGCCATGACGAGAGAAGAGAGGGAGGACAAGCTAGACAGAGGAGCTAATTTTTTTTAAATAATACACGAAATGTATTTAATTCTGGAAATATTACGCATTTTTTTTTTCAAAATATTATCCAATCGGCGTTGGCAGAGACGACAGGACCTTGTCGTCCTTGCTGAAGCCGAGTAGAGGCCTGTCGTCTTTGTCGAAGACGAGTAGGCCCACTCGTCCACGCGGAGGCCGAGCAGTGCATGGGCCACGTCGCTGGCAGGCCTGTCGTCCTGGGTGGCCTGTCGTCCTCGCCCACGACGACAAGGCGGGCCCAGTCGGCTTCGCCGAAGACGACAAGGTGGTGCACAGCAGCGATCGCACGGGCGCCCTTTCTCTTCTCTTTCTTCTTTCTTCTTTCTTCTTCCTGCTACCCGAGCCTACCCGTGCGTGTTCTTCCTTCCTCTCTCCGCTCTCCACACAAACCGAATTAAACCAGCGATTTAGACCTTTGGCGGGTGAGGCTGTTGGACCTTTGGAGGCACCGGTGAATTGGGAGGCCGATTTGATAGACCGTTTCGCTGGTATTTTCAACGGTGCTCCACCTCTACAGGTGGATTCTCACGGACCCAAGCTTGATTGGTTGCTTGGCTTGCAGGTTAGTTCATGTGTCTCATAATCTGTTATTTCTCATTTGTCGTTATACTAATTATATTTTACCATGAATATAGGTCCACAAGTTTCCAGAGTATCCAGATCATTTGGAACCGATACAACTCAATCGCAGCTTGGAGGCATACATCATGTGGCTTCTTGGTAAGGTCATGTTCACCGAGAACCATGTCGACACTATTACCGCGCGCTACCTCCCTTTCGCATGGGAGATCGCTGATGCTACCGAGCCGGCGCACATCAGACAGAGGAGTTGGGGTTCGGCTGTCTTAGCGGCTACGTACCGAGCTATGTGCAACGCTTGCATGCTGCATTCAAGCAAGTCAGCCATTCTCGGATGCCCTCTATTTCTGCAGCTCTGGTCGTGGGAGAGGTTCTCTATAGGACGGCCAGCCATACCTGAGGAGCCTTTCCCATTGTGGGAGATCTTTGACGGTGTCAACATCGACAAGCCTACTATTGCGACCGTCTATACACACAACAAGGTGCGTATCTTGTTATAATTTAATACATCGACAACCTTACTATTGCGGCCGTGTATGAAAATAACTTGTGTTGTACGCAGAGACGCTTTGCTACTGAGCAGACGAAGCAGTGCTACATTGCTTTTAACGAGCAATTTGATGTGTACACTTCGGTGATCTGGAGCCGTACACGGACGATCTCATTCAGCGAAGATACCCCGGAGGTATTTCTGATCTCTGCACACGTGACCGAGCGTATTGGATGACAAAATCGAAGATCATCTTCGATGTCTTCGTGGAGGAGATGTCTCAACAGAGGGTTATGAGGCAATTTGGTCTTCGACAGTTGGTAGATCCTCCGCCAGTAGAGTGTCCCCTGCCAGATGTGTACCACAGGTATGTCTAAAGTATTTTTTTTTCTAAATTGTTCGTACTCAATCAATATTTACTGATAGAACACTCACCCAAATTTTAGGAACACAAGGAAGGGGATTAGTCGGAGCGCGGCAGGGTGGCTGCAGAGGCTACAACCTTACGTTTCAGAGTGGGACACTGCGACGACACGGCTCTGGGTCGAGACTGTCGGGTTTGATATCACTCTATACAATGCCTACTTGCAGAGGTACATGTCCGGAACACGGCTAATTATCGTTCGACACTCTCACCCGGAGGTTATACCTGCCCCTACTACGTGGGATACATACCCGATATATGACACTTCTGCATCCAGACAGCACGCGGTAATATTTTATTTCCTTTCACTAATTCATCTAACTGGTACATGCTTTCACATATATATATTTTATACTTTGTATTTCTATTTTCAGGCTAATTTGACGCACGAGATTATTCAGACTGATATCGCTGAGTATGGGCGTTCTGTTTCCGCTGGCCCTCTTATACCACGGGAGCAGTCGATATCCTGGCTCAAGAGGCTGGAGGGGAAGCTACGGGACGTCTACGCGACACTCACGTGCACCCGCACAGAGGACGTTGTTCGCCACCCGGTGGCACAACGACCCCGCGCCCCCCGCCACGACGCCAGCAGCAGCGGCAGCAGCAGCACATGCATCAGGAGCACGAGGAGGAGCAGCAGCACGAGGAGGAGCAGCAGCACGACGACCAGCATCTCCTGCACCAGCAGCACGTGGAGCAGCCGCATCGCCGACATGAGCCGCGTCCACGTCTAGTACCTCAGCCGAGGCCACCTCGTCCTGACCAGGCAGGAGGTTCGGCGTGGCAGGGTCCCACTTCCAGTTACGGGTATCGGCCACAGTCTCCTCCTCAGTACCGAGGTCCCGCCCCGGAATTCCCGGATCACGGTACGTATATTGTTTTCATATTTCATCTGTATTCCAATTGGGACTGCGTATTTCTTATGTACTAATGATTCTATCTGTAGGAGCCTATGGCTATCACACGGCTACGTCCGCACACCAGGCGTCAGGATCTGGATCAGGGTGGGGGAGTGACCAGGAGGCTCGGGCCCACGCGGGTGACGAAATGTCCAGCTAGTTGAGCATTTTCGACACTCCAGATTTCCCCACGCAGCCGCGACAGGGTCTCATTCACCAGACTCCTCCACCATACCCCACACAGGATACACAGGATGACGTGGACTTGACAGTGCCTCGTCAAACCCGGGTACCTCACAGGTTCGACTGGACGACGCCCGTCCAGCCCCCTCCTCGTCAGCCTGGTCAGTGATATCTTCGAGACATATTCGTACTTAGGTGCATGAGACATATCAGTATTTCTATTTCTATGTGAGACATATTCATATTTATGTTCGTATGTACGAGACATACTATTATCTATGTACGAGACATATTATTATCTATGTACGAAACATTCCACATTGCATCGATAAATTAATTTAACATACAACACTACAGGTCCACGTTACAACTTCACTAGTTCTAAACACTGCATAGAACAACTACTGGTAAATAATACATGGAACTGAACGATAACTAATTCTAATCAACGACTTCACTTCCCCCTGCCACGTGTTCGTGATGGAGGCATGAAATCATCATCACTATTTTCCTCGGCGACAGCCTTCGATGCACCAACACTCTTCAACTTACGTCTAGAGTTGCCTCGTTTAGGAGGCATGAAATCATCATCACTATCATCTTGAACGGCTTTCTTGGATGATCCACCACTCTTCGCCTTTGATATAGTCCTCTTCACTGCTTCAGCGTGAAGGAGATTTCCAGGCCCATCACGACATGCGCCAAAAAGCATTTCCATCCAACCAAAATGAGGGATCTCTTTGTTCAAAACTGTCCATCGGCAGGCCAGTGCTGGACATTCACAAAATCAGCGGAAAAAAGTTAGTACGATAACACTAGATTCTAACATAATATAAATTCGGTACTCAGTTACCTTCACGTGAAATGCATAGGCCTCCGGCGAAAAATGGATTATCGTTGACTTAGGTGTCATAGGCATGTCCCTAAGCCCCGCCTCAATAGCTTTTAGCTCATTAATTCTCTGCCACTTCCACCGCCACCCATCAATTTCATCTGAAATTTCTTCAGGGGTCATCTGGATTTTGTTTTTTTTTGCTATAATTTCTCCCAGCTCACGAATGTTGCCCCACTCACTAACTAGCTCCCTATAACAGCTCTTGGGCCTACCCTCCCTAATACTACCTTCAGTCCATATTGCGGCGTGATACAAAGCACACCACGACCTATGCTCCGAACTAGGACCCGAACTACCAGACATCGTTCCTATCCGACTGAGGAAATAACCACGCACCACACCCCTCCTCCATCACAAAATCTAATGGGGTATATATATAGGCTCACCCGGGAGAAGAAGAGCGGGAGAAAAATGGCGGGAGGAAAATGGCGGGAACAAAATGGCGCGAGAACTATGGCGGGAGAAGAAGAAGGGCGGGAAAAAAAGCCGGGACAACAAGGGCACGAAACAAATTCGGACAGGAGCTAAGCATGCAGTAGTCAGCTTCCACTAAGCTGATTAGGCGTAATCGGCTTTAACAGAACCGATTAGTCCCTGTCGTCCTCGACGAAGCCGACTACGACATGCACCCAGGGATGATAGGCCTGTCGGCTTTGTCGAGACCGATTGGCCCCTGTCGTCTTCGTCGAGACCGAGTAGGCCCTGTCGGCTTCGACGGGACCGACTGAGTAATATTTTTGAAAAAAAAAACTGCGTATTATTTCCACAATTTAATAATTTTTGTGTATTATTTAAAAAAAATTACCGACAGAGGACATGTCCGCCACGGCGCAAAGCCAGACCAAATTTGGTGGGTAACGAACAGAAAACATGTGCGTGTTGGGTGCTGATTTTTACAGATGCCCGTTGGAGTCGCCCTAATTACCACGCGAAAAACCCCGTCCGTGCCGAGATCGAGATTGGACGGTGCAGATTATGTTCCTGCTGCACGGCAGGCGTCCCAACCCTAATCGAGAGCCTATAAATAGAAAAGAAATCCTCTCTCCTAGAGACACAACGAGCCCAGCCGCCAGCAGCAGTACCTCTCTTCCCCTATCGATCTATTCCCTCCTCCGCCCCGTTGAAATTTTTCTGTCTCGTTCAGCTTATGTTTCGATTTGCCCTTGTATTTCAATATCTGCTCGTTCTCCGTTGATGATCCATATTATACTTTCGTTCTTCTGAAATTCTCAGTGTGGAAGAACTGGAGACCTGAACTGAGGAGACTGCACAAGCTTTATGTTCGATTTTTCTTTCTGTATTTCGTTTTCGTTTCTACAAATCTCAGGTTGGTTTTTAAGGATCCCGGTGATGACTTGTGATATTAAAGTAGTGGCCTGATTCATACGTTGATGAGATCTATATTTTCACCAGAGGGATCTGAAGCAACCAGCCTATCTCGTTTTTTTTTCGATCTTTCTTTCAGAACTTCTAGTGTTTGTTTTCTTCCGGTTGCTCCCGATGACTGGACAAATTTAAGTTTCAGCCTTGTCTGAAAAATATCAATATGTTGATACATCTATGCAAATGTTCTGAGGGTGCCTTGGCACTGTTTTAATCTCTTTTTTCATTTTATATCTTTATTAGATAGATCTAACCTTTGAAGTTGTCCGATGATGATCAAACTAAATAACTTTCGTTCTTCTGATGTGTTATCTCATGTCGCGGTGCGGAAGCAATTTGGAGACCTGAACTGAGGAAATACATTTGTTTACATCTCTTCTCGTTCTTAGAAATCTTTTTCGCTTTTAGTTGTGTTATTTTTGAGTTGGTTGATGTTGCTTCACATCTGGAAGAATAGCCTGATGCTAACAGTTTGGTCATCCTGTAGAGGGAAGCATAGATGAGCGGAAACACCGGCCAGCATTAAACAGCACGACGCTCTATTAAACCGCGTCGTGTTACCTGTCTTCTGGTACAACTTGTCAACATTGGAAAATGTATCTTCTAGAGTTTCTAGGTTTATTTGAATTTCTGTTGTCGATGCAGATGATGATACACGAGTTTATGGGTAATTTGCGTCTGAGGCATTTCTTTGATGTCACACCCTTTTTCACCTTGGAGATCTGATGCATCCTAATTCGTTCTGTCTTTTGTGTTCTTTGATTTTCTTTTATTTCCTTTTTTGATTTGTCTGGGTGAGATGAGGATGAAATTAACTTATTGATGGATGGTATGATGTCCAATGAATCATGTATTAGCTCTATCTGATCAAATCCCCTGCTTTGATTTTGTACTTTGTTGATAAACCTGTCATTTAAAATTTCCTTATGGTTGAAATGGTTGACGCATATGAGGAGACACAAGTTTATGGGTAATTTGCGTCTGAGGCATTTCTGTGATGTAACACTCTTTTCACCTTGGAGATCTGATGCGTCTTCTCATTTATCTTCTATTTTTAGCACTGTTTCTTTTAATTTATTATGGTTTAGTAGGGAAGAGATGAGATGATGAATGAGATTAATTTCCCTATTGGTTTGATTGGCTGATATGATAGCCCAAATACTGAACTGAATCTGATCATCCTCCTGCTTTTCCAAATGAGAACCATTTTGTTTGTTCTTCCTTTGTCAACCTTTATTGTGTTCTGTTCTTGGTGGATGGACGGGTACTTTTGTTGCATCTTTTAGGTGTTATATGTTGAAATGATAATGAATGATCATAATTCAGTTCCACTGTTAGTGATGTATTTGTAGACAGGGTATCACGCATCTAATTTGAGTCACAAACCTGAACTGACTGGATGGGGGTTGACCAAGTGAGGCTTGTATGTAAATCTCTCAAGATGACTTTGCTCAAGGACAATGCCGATATAGTTGATATGAAGGAATACGCCAGTTGCTGCTGCCTCAAGAACATGAAGATGTTGCTGCAGGGCTGTACATCTCTGAATCATTCTTGTATGTGTAACGAGTAGTTTATCTGATGATGAGCTCTGTGATGAATAGTTTCTGATGATGAGCTTATCGTTTGATGATCTGTGGCCTGTAAATCAACAAATTGTTTGAACCATATCTGTGAAATTTTGTTGTGGATGTACAATTTTCATTCAAAGTGTCGGAGTAGGGCTCTTTTTTTTGGGTCATTGTCTTGGTTATGGGACGTGGCTGACGCATGTGCCTCGTTTTGTATACTTACAACGATTTATGCAATCACTACTCTTTTTGCTGATACGAGAGCATCTGCATCTCCCAAAGCCCAATGAGGTTTGGATTGAAACAAATGGCCACATCGGCATGTCATCTATTCGGGGTGTTGAAATCTATCCGGCACACCTGGCCACCAACATGAGGACATGAGTCCCAACAACATGAGTCCCAACTCCCAAGGCTTAGAGGGTGTTTGGTTAGGCTTTTTACTTGGCTTTTGCCTTTGGCTTATAAGAGCATCTGCAGCTCCGCCGCACGGTGCTCCGCCTCCTCCTGGATTCGTGCCTGTTCGGCCTGGTACCGGGACTCCTCTTCCTCCATTCGCTGGCGGAACTCCGCACCCGTCATGCGGATGAACGTGGGCTCGGCTCAAGCTCGACGACGCCAACGGCCGCCGTCTCCATCGCCTGGACCACCGCGTCGCGGCCCCCTGCGCGTCCGCGTCCGCGTGCGGTTGGGCCGCAAGTGCAGCGACCTCCGCCGCGTCGCGCGCGAGCGCCTCCCGGTGGATCTGCGACCTGTCCTCCGGTGTGAGCATGCCGGTCGGAAGGCGGCGAGAAATGGTGGATGTGGAGGATGGTGGATGTGGATAATGTGGCTAGGGTTTGCTCCGGCCCTCCTTATAGTCGGAGATGGCCGGTAAGACATGAATGCCGGCCGGTAGCTACACCATTAATGCGGTCAAGGTGCCTTATCCGCGTCCGACGAGGCGGTCAAGCGTAGGTCCGCCCTGTCAGCGACCAAGGGGCGGACGCGCCGGGCGGCCCCAAACCCGCCCCAGATATGGGCTGGGTTTGGGGTGTGCCAGACCGCCCGGTCGTTTGGGCTGACTATGGGGAGTGCGGTTGGGTGATGGTTTTTGGGCCAAAAGCGTCCGGACTGTCCGCCCAGATGTTTGGGCGGCCTTTGGGGGAGCGGTTGGAGATGCTCTAAGAGCATCTCCAGTCATGGCCCCGGTACTGATACGTCTCAAACGTATCTATAATTTTTGATGTTCCATGCTTGTTTTATACCAATTGCTACATGTTTTGCATCTACTTTATATCACTTTTATACATTTTTTGGGACTAACCTATTAACAAGATGCCGAAGTGCCAGTTCCTGTTTTCTGCTGTTTTTGTATTCCAGAAAAGCTAGTATGGAAATATTCTCGGAATTGGACGAAACTACACGGGGGTCCCTATTTTTCCAGAACACGCCTGACGGAGCGAAGGAGCAGCAGAGGAGGGCCACCAGGTGGCCACACGCACCTAGGCCGCGGGCCCCCCTCTGCCGCGCTCTAGGGTGGTGTGGGCCCCTCGGGGTCTCCAGCCGCCGCCCTTTCGCCTACTTATTCCCCCCGACGCGAAAACCCTAAGTACCTGAGCAAATATCCACGAAAAGTTCCAGAGACGCCGCCGCCGTCAACCCTAGCTCGGGAGGGTTCAGAACCTCTTCCCGGCACCCTGCCGGAGAGGGAATCGTCACCGGAGGCTTCTACATCGCCATGCCTGCCTCCGGAGTGATGCGTGAGTAGTTCATCCTTGGACTACGGGTCCATAGCAGTAGCTAGATGGTTGTCTCTCCACTTTGTGCCATCATGTTTAGATCTTGTGAGCTGCCCTACATGATCAAGATCATATTATTGTAATGCTACATGTTGTGTTTGCTGGGATCCGATGAATATTGAATACTATGTCAAGTTGATTATCAATCTATCTTATATGTTATTTAAGATCTTGCATGCTTTCCGTTACTCGTAGATGCTTTGGCCAAGTAGATGCTTGTAACTCCAAGAGAGAGTATTTATGCTAGATAGTGGGTTCATGCCTCCGTTTAACCTGGGACAGTGACAGAAAGTTCTAAGGTTGTGGATGTGCTGTTGCCACTAGGGATAACCTAACGATGCTATGTCCACGGCATATGTGTTTGTTTACATTACGCACTTTACTTAATGCAATTATCCGTTGCTTGCAACTTAATACCAACGGGGAACTCGGATGACAACCCGGCGGTGGATTATTAGTCATAGATGCTGTTGGATAACGGTCTATGTATTTGTCGTAATGCCCAATTAAATATCATAGTAGTCAACATGTCATATATATGCATTGTCATGCGCTCACTATTTGTCAATTGCCCAGCTGTAATTTGTTCACCCAACATGTTAGTTATCTTTTATGGAGAGACACCACTAGTGAACTGTGGACCCCGGTCCATTCTTTTACACTGATTAAACAACCACAAACTGCAAACTGTTCCTTTTTCATTCTCTGCAATTTAATACTCATTTTCCACACAGACGTTTAATCCTTTGTTTTCAGCAAGCCGGTGAGATTGACAACCTCACTGTTTCGTTGGGGCAAAGTATTTGATTGTGTTGTGTGCAGTTCCACGTTGGTGATCGTGTTGCGCCGTGCGGCCACCAACAACCTTCTGAAGAGTTGCTGCTCCTACTGGTTCGATAACCTTGGTTTCTTTCTGAGGGAAAACTTGCTGCTGAACTGCATCATACCTTCCTCTTGGGGTCTCCCAACGAGCGTGTGATTCACGCCATCAAGCTCTTTTTCTGGCGCCGTTGCCGGGAGACAGCAGTCTTCTGCAAGGGGAGTTTCACGCTTCCAATCTCTTTACTTTGTTTTTGTCTTGCTTAGTTTATTTTATTTTATCTTGTTTGCTTTCAATTATCAAAAACAAAAAAAATTAGTTTCTTGCATCTAGTTTATTTCGGTTTGTTATTATGTCTAGTTATTTATTTGCTATCAATGTCTTCTCTGTTTGAAACAAAATCTTATTGGCTAAGTGGGTTCGCGGAGGAACAACATAATTACTATAAGGAATACCGCTTGTCTCAAAAAGGGAAATATTTATGGGAACAAATAAGTAGATTGAATTATTTTGCTAAAAACTTGTGCTCTACTTATGATGAATCCTACTGCTTTAATGAATCTTTATGTTGTAGAAGGCATAAACACCTCCCTTTCCAATGTGATTATAATGATAATGAAACTTTGGCTGCTTATGCTAAAGGAAATTATGACTTTGGTAATCTTGAGCGAATTGAAGAATTTTTTGTTTTTAAGGGTGCCTATGAAATTGCTGGTTATATTCAAAATGATGATGCTCCTTGTAGAACTGAGAATTATGCTATACTTGGTTATTGCCTTGAATATTATAATGATAATCCTTATATCACTGAATTTCTTGAGAAAATTATTCTCCAGAACAACTTGCTACCTTTCAGGAACCTGTGGGAGAAGAAACTGCTAAAACTGAAAGCTCATTGGATGAAAAAGAGGAAGAGAGTGATGAACAAAAGGAGGATCTACCTTCTAATGATAGTAACTCTTTAACTCTTACATTATATGATTGCCCTCCACGCCTATCTAAGGAGGAAGAGTGCTATATGTTGAATGTCATGATTCTATTGAAATATCTCTTTTTGATAAATTTGAAAAAACATCCTCCTTGACTCAAGTAAAGGAAATTGCAGAAAGTAAAAATGTGCTCCCTAATGTTATATATGATAATGCTCTTGATGATGGTCCTATATTGCCTAATGATATTAATTATACTATTATTGTCAAAAGTGGGTTTAATAACCCCACTGTTTTTGAGCTTAATAAAAATTATGTGTTTGTAGATCATGAAAAGCATGCTTTATGTGATAGTTATATTGTTGAGTTTGTTCATGATGCTACTGAAAGTTATTATGAGAGAGGAAAATATGGTTGTAAAAGTTTTCAAGTTACTAAAACACCTCTCTTTATGTTGAAAGTTTTGAAGCTATATTTGTTTCATCTTTCTATGCTAGTTGCTTTATGCTTCAATAATTTATTTTGTTACAAGATTCCTTTGCATAGGAAGTGGGTTAGACTTAAATGTGTTTGATATTTGCCTCTTGATGCTCTCTTTTGTTTTTCAACTCTTATTCTTATGAGAGCATCATTAAAATCTTCTAGCCTAGCTAAAAGGCATTAAAGAAAGCGCTTTTGGGAGGCAACCCATTATCTTTTATTTTCAGTATTAGTCAAGGAGGATGTTTACTTCTGTAGCAACTCCTTTGTATCTTTATTTTCTCGCATTGTTGTGCCAAGAGTAGCCTCTAATGTTAAGATGATGCTTAATTTTGATTGCTGCGCAGAAACAGATTTTTGCTGTTCACTGTACGAAATTCCTAAAATCACCAGATTGTTAATTAAATCTGAAATTTTTGTGCGTAATCTTTATGAATGTCTGAATCTTTCATTAGTTAGAGTTTTTCGATCTGAGCGTCGTAAGTGCCTCGAAAAAATTCGTCTTTGCGGACTGTTCTGTTTTAGACAGATTATGCCTTTTTATTTTGCATTCTCTCTTTTACTAGTGTTGAGTGAAATTCTTTTTTGGGTGGAAGAGCTTCACATAACATCAGTGGCTGTAGCTAATGTTTAAAGTAACAAATCATATTGCGTCTTTATAGAACATGTGATTTTTGATTATGCACTAACCCTCTAATGAGATCTACTTTGAGTTTGGTGTGACGGAAGTTTTCAAGGGTCAAGAGAGAAGGATGATATAATAGGATCAAGAAGAGTGAAGAGCTTAAGCTTGGGGAGGCTCCCATGGATCTCCCCAGCATATTTCAAGAAGACTCAAGCGTCTAAGCTTGGGGATGCCCAAGGCATCCCCTTCTTCATCGTCAAAATTATCAGGTCATCTCTAGTGAAACTATATTTTAATTCTTTCACATCATATGTGCTTTTCTTGGAGCGTCTGTGTGCTTTTATTTTCAGTATTGCACTTTTATTTTCAATAAAGCTTGACTGGACCCTAGCATTCTTGATTGGGAGAGAGACACGCTCCGCTTTTTCATGAGAATACTCCTATTCTTCACTTATATTTGTTGAGTATTCATATCTAGCGCTGTTCAGCTTTTAGCTCTTGTTTTCATGTATCTCTTGTCAGAGCTATTAGCTTTCTTTTGTAGAAAGTACTCTCTTGCTTCACTTATATTTGTTTGGAGAGTTGATGAAATAAATTGATTGGTGTTTGGTTGGTTCAGAAAATGTTGCATGTGGTAATTGGTATAAGGAAAAACTTGCTTAATCTTGTAGATCACTAATGGATAACTTGATGCTTGTCAATTGTTTTGAGTTAACAAGTAGATCATGATTAAATTGTGCATCACATGAGTTAAGCCTATTAGTGAAGAACTACCGTAAAGCTTGTTGAAAATTTGGTTTGCATCGGTGGTATCTCTAAGGTCTAGATATTTTCTAATAACAGGGTTTGGTTAACAAGGAAGACGGTATGAAGTCTTATAACGTTTGCAATATGTTTGTCATATAAAACTTGGTGTACGGGTTGATATTCTTGTTTGCTTACATAACCTTGCTAGCCTAAACTCTGTACTGAGAGGGAATGCTTCTCGTGCATCCAAATCCTTGAGCCAAAATCCATGCCATTTGTGTCCACCATAACTACCTATATGTGGTATTTCCTTGCCACTCCAAGTAAATTTTTCATGTGCTACCTTTAAATTATTCAAAATGTTATTATTCCCTTTTTGTGTCAATGTTTACTAGCTCATGAGGAATTAGTGTGGTTATTCTTTATTCTATTTGTGAATGGACTTTTACACCTGGACTAGTGGCATATACATCCGCTTATCCAATAACTTGCAAAAAGAGCTGGCAACGGGGTGCCCAGTCCCAATTAATTACAACTTTAACCAATTAATTCTCTTCACACTTTTGCCCTGATTCATCAGTAAGCAATGACAAACAGTGAAATACCTGAATGTGTGTAAACCAAAGAGAAAGAGGGATGATCTGCCTTGCTGGTAGAAATAACGTCCTTCATGGGAGCCGCTCTTAAAAGTCCGTTGACAGGTAGAATACTGTTCTCACCCGCTACCATTCGTTGACAATTAACAAACACCTCTCAAAAATAGATACTCCTCCATGGTATGTGATTGATGGAAGGCACCCGAGGATTCGGTTAGCCATGGCTTGTGTTAGCAAGGTTGGGAGGAGTATCAAATATTTTATGCAATCTCTATATGCTTTCAAAAACCTAAAAGCTCTAGCACATGATTTAATCCCTGCTTCCCTCTGCGAAGGGCCTTTCTTTTACTTTTATGTTGAGTCAGTTTTCCTATTCTTTCTGTCTTCCACAAGCAAACACTAGTGTCAACTTTGTTACAACATGCGTTATATGCAATGTATTGGACTTGTTATACTACTTTGTGTTGACAATATCCATGAGATAAATATGTTGAAAGTTGAAGCAAATGCTGAAACTAAATTCTTCCTTTGTGTTGATTAAATACCTTTTATTAGAAACTATTGCTTTATGAGTTAACACTTATGCAAAACTGTTTGATGCTTGTCTCGAAAGTACTATTCATGAAAACGTTTAGCTTGTGTGATTCATTGTTTACTCATTATCTATTTGTAGCAAATTATAGACCATTGACTTGGATCACTTCATTCATTTACATGTGCCTTGCAATATTATATGATCAAGATTATGATGGTAGCATGTCACCTCAAAAATTATTTTGTTTTTATCGTTTACCTACTCGAGGACGAGTAGGAACTAAGCTTGGGGATGCTGATACGTCTCAAACGTATCTATAATTTTTGATGTTCCATGCTTGTTTTATACCAATTGCTACATGTTTTGCATCTACTTTATATCACTTTTATACATTTTTTGGGACTAACCTATTAACAAGATGCCGAAGTGCCAGTTCCTGTTTTCTGCTGTTTTTGTATTCCAGAAAAGCTAGTCTGGAAATATTCTCGGAATTGGACGAAACTACACGGGGGTCCCTATTTTTCCAGAACACGCCTGACGGAGCGAAGGAGCAGCAGAGGAGGGCCACCAGGGGCCACACGCACCTAGGGCGCGGGCCCCCCTCTGCCGCGCCCTAGGGTGGTGTGGGCCCCTCGGGGGTCTCCAGCCGCCGCCCTTTCGCCTACTTATTCCCCCCGACGCGAAAACCCTAAGTACCTGAGCAAATATCCACGAAAAGTTCCAGAGACGCCGCCGCCGTCAACCCTAGCTCGGGAGGGTTCAGAACCTCTTCCCGGCACCCTGCCGGAGAGGGGAATCGTCACCGGAGGCTTCTACATCGCCATGCCTGCCTCCGGAGTGATGCGTGAGTAGTTCATCCTTGGACTACGGGTCCATAGCAGTAGCTAGATGGTTGTCTCTCCACTTTGTGCCATCATGTTTAGATCTTGTGAGCTGCCCTACATGATCAAGATCATATTATTGTAATGCTACATGTTGTGTTTGCTGGGATCCGATGAATATTGAATATTATGTCAAGTTGATTATCAATCTATCTTATATGTTATTTAAGATCTTGCATGCTTTCCGTTACTCGTAGATGCTTTGGCCAAGTAGATGCTTGTAACTCCAAGAGAGAGTATTTATGCTAGATAGTGGGTTCATGTCTCCGTTTAACCTGGGACAGTGACAGAAAGTTCTAAGGTTGTGGATGTGCTGTTGCCACTAGGGATAACCTAACGATGCTATGTCCACGGGCATATGTGTTTGTTTACATTACGCACTTTACTTAATGCAATTATCCGTTGCTTGCAACTTAATACCAACGGGGACTCGGATGACAACCCGGCGGTGGATTATTAGTCATAGATGCTGTTGGATAACGGTCTATGTATTTGTCGTAATGCCCAATTAAATATCATAGTAGTCAACATGTCATGTATATGCATTGTCATGCGCTCACTATTGTCAATTGCCCAGCTGTAATTTGTTCACCCAACATGTTAGTTATCTTTTATGGAGAGACACCACTAGTGAACTGTGGACCCCGGTCCATTCTTTTACACTGATTAAACAACCACAAACTGCAAACTGTTCCTTTTTCATTCTCTGCAATTTAATACTCATTTTCCACACCATACGTTTAATCCTTTGTTTTCAGCAAGCCAGTGAGATTGACAACCTCACTGTTTCGTTGGGGCAAAGTAGTTTGATTGTGTTGTGTGCAGTTCCACGTTGGTGATCGTGTTGCACCGTGCGGCCACCAACAACCTTCTGAAGAGTTGCTGCTCCTACTGGTTCGATAACCTTGGTTTCTTTCTGAGGGAAAACTTGCTGCTGAACTGCATCATACCTTCCTCTTGGGGTCTCCCAACGAGCGTGTGATTCACGCCATCAGATACCTATCCCAAACGTCCGGGCGGACCGCCCGGACAGGTATTGGGCCCAAAAAGCCACCCAAGGGAGGTCCCCAAACGACCGGGCGGTCCGGCAAACCCCATAGTCAGCCCATATGTGGGGAGGCCCGGACGCGTCCGCCACGTCGACCCTGGCAAGGCGGACCCACGCATTTCCCCCCTCAAATCGACCGGAACCAGAACTTCTTCCTCCGCGCTGCTCCTATTCTGCCCACCCCTCCGCTCCGCCGCCGTTTGTCGTCGTGTGTCCGCCGCCTCCCCGTACCTCTGCCACCTCCCCACAGGTCTACACGCTCGCCGGTGCCCCGTCTCCGCAGAAACCAGGCCAGGCCTATAGCCTTCGTTTCCGGTATGTTCGACATCGCTCTCCATCCATCCCGCTCTCAAAGTGTTTGTCGAATTGCCAGAGCCGGGTTGTGACGACTTTTTTATATTTGTAGCCATGGATTCATCCTCCGACGAAGAGTACGATTACTCCGCTGTAGATGAGTTCATGTATAAGGAATTCATCGACGGCTCTAGCGACGATGACATGTTGCAGGATGGAGATGAAGAGGCTATGTCGATGATTAGCATTCAAGAAGAATTGGAGAAGGCAGAGCACGTTCTCAACTTCCGGGGATCGATTAAGGGCGGATTACCGTGGCCCGTGATAGGATCAAAGGATGTCGAGACCTGTATGACGACTATTTCAAACCTGATCCGGTGTTTCACGAGGGGTTCTTTAGGCGTCGGTTTCGCATGAGCTCATCCCTTTTCAAACGCATACTGGAAGCAGTGACTAAGTATGATGATTACTTCAAGTTGCGGAGGTACTATGGCAGGTCATGACTTGTTGTGTAATTTTACACAATATGATTGTGGAGGACGAGGGAGAAGGGGCAGCTCGCACACACGATTTTGAGAAACCTGGAGAACATGTGCACCTACCTGAACAAGAAGCGGAGTATGTCATGCACTTCCTTGAGATGCACCAACAACTTCGAGATGAACAAGTGCACACCAACTACTTCATGATCTGGTGGAGCACATGTATGTCTTCATGGGAAAACAGTGAATTTGTGGTCCGAATAATGTGAACTATTGTTATGTCCGGCTACTTTTTATTTTTATTTGTTTAATGTGAACTATTTGTTGTAATAATGTGAACTATTGTTATGTCCAAACTAGTTGTTTGATCCACGTGCATGGTTTGCATGGATTTGGGTTGTAATATTTGAACATTGTGGTTGTAGGAGGCCACTTTTGGGGGCTGTCCGGTCGCTGTCCGCGGACAGTTTGGGGGCCGGATTTGGGGGGTCCGACTGGAGATGCTCTTAAGAGCAGAGCATCTCCAGTCGGAGCCCCAAACTGTCCGCGGACAGTGACCGGACAGCCCAAAAATGGTCTCCTACAAACACAATGTTCAAATCTTCACACCCAAAAACATGCAAGCCATGCAACGTAGATCACAAGGATAGATAGTTCAAAGATAATACGAATAAAGCATAACAGACATAGCTCAACACACAAATTAAACTAGTTCAAGGCATCATCACATACGGATGCACATTCGTCGGAGAGACCGGAGGTGATCAGAGATTGTGTGGAATTGGGCCCCTGTTCGCCCGTACCGCCGCTGCCGCTTCTTGCTCTGCACGGGCCCTTGCTCGAGCTCGGCGTGCCTTGCGAACCCCAGCTGCACGCTCCTGTTCGTGCTCCATTTGCCGTTGTGCCTCCCTTGCCTCGCGTTCCCTTTGGCGAGCACGACGTTCCGTCCGAGCCTAGGTCTCCGCTTGCCGTACCCTGTCCCTCTTCTTCGCGTCTGGCGTGTAGTCTACGAACGGACTTTCCTTAGTATGTCCCAACAATGGAGGAGATTCCACTCCGTGTTCGTCGTCCTCCCCATAAGCACATTGTATAGTGGGATGGCATCCTCCATCTATGCAAATTGAATCAATAGCTAATCAACGAAATGAAGCAAGTAGGATACGACATTGTTGAGTAGGATAGTGCATTGTTGAGTAACCACATGAAACTTACAGAACCCATTTGCGCATAGCATCCGGCAAACTTGTTAATCTCGACGACGATGCAATGCCACCTATGGCGGAGAGACCCCTCATTGCGGAAAACTTCCGAGTTTGCATTGAACAGTTCGGAGATCCGGCCCCAAAATGAACCTTGGTTGTAGCATCCATTTTGAGCATCGGGCGGGGTGGGCAACCACACATTGCACAGCTTCTTATCATCGCTAACCGAGTACCTATTCACTCTAGGAACCTACGGGTGGCAACAATTTCGTAAATTAACAAAATCTTGCATCCACATCCTAATTATTCCTAAATCCTACAATGGTGGAAGGTAGGAACGAACATACCCGCGGAAGAGCCGCCACTGATGAGCCGGAAACGGCAGCACATCCGGAGCAAAGCGCTGCCTCCACCGATTTAGCTGCCGGCGGCGCGACTTGCATCTCCGCCCCGAGGCAGCTGCCCACCTCCTCCTCCTCCTCCACGAGCGCATCCCAGTACATCTCCGCAGATCCGCTGCCGGAGTTGGCCATCCGTGCAACTCTACGGGCGAAGAAGAGTGACACTGGATTGGAGTGGAAAGGGGATCGGAGGAAAATGAGAGCTAGGGTTTCATCCGGGGTGGGGATTGAGTTGATATAGGTGGGGTCGCAGCGGGCCGTGTCCGACGTGGCGGCCTGTCCGGGCGCGTCCGGACCGCCCCAAACCCTCCCCACATATGGGCTGGCTTTGGGGTGTGCCGGACCGCCCGGACGTTTGGGCTGACTTTGGAGGAGCCGGTTGGGTGCTGGTTTTTAGCCCATACCTTGTCCGGGCGGACCGCCCGGGCGTTTGGGCGGCCTTTGGGGGAGCCGACTAGAGATGCTCTAAGTCCAAAAAGCACCTAATTAGGTGTTTTTTGGGCTTATAAGCCAAATCCAAAAGCCAAGAAAAAAGCCAAACCAAACACCCTCTTATTGTGCCGAAGTCCTCATGAGTCCGAATCAAAAGGCTTATTATGCTGAAGAAATGAGGCGCATAACGATTGAGAGGGCGGCAAGAGTGAAGGAGGCCGAACTGGCCACCAACATGAGGACATGAGTCAAGGCTTATTGTGCCGAAGTCCTCATGAGTCCCAATCAAGGCTTATTTTGCTGAAGAAATGAGGCGCATAACGATTGAGAGGGCGGCAAGAGTGAAGGAGGCTGAACTGGCCACCAACATGAGGACATGTGTCCCAAGGCTTATTTTGTCGAAGTCCTCATGAGTCCCAATCAAAAGGCTTATTTTGCCGAATAAATGACGCACATAATGACGGAGAGGGCGGCAAGAGTGAAGGAGGCCGAACTGGCGGCGGCGGAAGAGGAGGACGATGAATGATTTGCTTGCATTGTAGCGATAGTGGTGCCCTTTTGATGGCTAGAATTGTGTTGGTCAAGACTTTTATTTGATGTTTAGCCGGATTTGAGTTGGCCGAGACTTCTATTTGCTCCCTTCAATTTCGTCGCTGGATTTGTAGTCGGCATAAGACTTTTTTTTTGTTGCAAACTGGTGAACAAAAATCAAAAAATGATCGGGGTTCGTTTGGGGCACCGCTGGGGCAGAGCACCCCAAATGGTGCCGGTGGAGCTCTGATGTCCCTAGTTAGCAATTTCATTTCTTTTCCTTTTGTTTATGAAAGCAATAGAGCTAATGAAGTGGCTCATTTGTTGGAGATTGGAGATAGTCCAGGATATTGTTTTTCATTATCAATTTATTTTTCTGTTAATGAATGAACTATTGTTGCAAGCGTGTAGTGTTCAATACCTAGCAAATTAGCGGTACAATTTTTGAGAGTGGACAAATAGCTCCCGAGCTACATGGAGCTTGTTTCAAGAAAAATCGAAAATGATATTTTAAAGTTTCCAAAAGTCAAGAAAAATTCAGATGTAGATAGTGTCGAGATCTACAAGGGTGCAAAGTTTTAACTTCAAATTCGTTGTATTTTAGGTTTCACAAAAAAGACAAATCGGGAAAATTTCAAAATTTTGAAACTGTGTAATGTTCACCATCCAGATTCACGCATTTGTCTTTTTGTGCAGCCCAAAATATAGCAAATTGTCATCTAGAATTTTTTTCGCGATTTGTTGAAACTCAAAAGTGTAGATTTTGATTTTTTTGAAAAAACGGGCTCCGTGTAGCTCGGAGCCGTTTCAGTTTCCGTACATTTTTTACCTACATACATATGCCTACAAGTATACCTGGCCATGGGCCGGGCCGGGCCTAACAAAGCCCACGGTCGAAATCCCAGGCCCAGGCCCATCCGACTTTTGGGCCTATATTTGAGACCCAGGTCCACCCATAACTGCAAAATCTCGTCGGGCTTTCGGGCCTCGGGCCAGGCTTCTTCCTTAACGCCAATATGTAAAGCCCAGACCCAGACCCATGCGACCTTCGGTTGAAATCTCGGCCCAGGCCCAGCCCATGGACAAGCCCAGGCCCTGTAATTTCAAGCCGGGCCGGGCTTCCCATGGCCAGATAAACCTACAAGGGAGAACGGCCAAATGGCCTGCAGCCAGCAGCTTCACCAAAATGCTGGTTAAGAAAAAGGACCCTTCTGGGACAAACAATGTAATATCACTCTCTCCATATAAGGGTTTTGAGCAGCAAGTGCATTTGGCGTTGTAACCAGGGTTTACATAAAAAACGAGTGCTTAAACAAATTGCTTATTTATCTCAAACACGCGCAGTTCCTTCGTTGTCTTCCTCCAAAACAAAGGACCGTGCCATAGCCCGCAAGGGTTACGTGCTCGCAATTCTAGATACCCACGAATTCTATAAAACTAAGCCGAGGGCTTCTTCCCCTCTGGTCTCTTTAACTTTTCCTCAAAAATAAACCGTCTGGTACCGCAAAAATCTTGGGAAAACTGATAAGAGCAGGCGACTACTCAATTAAGAAGAAAGCACACGGTTACAACACCAGTTTTTTCAAAGGAGCTAGCAAACAACCAACAAACACAACATGTGCAGTGCTTTCATTTTGAAAACAAAGGCAAGATTTCCATCGAGTCCAACAAACACACAGCAACACATCACGGGAACTCAGATTTCCATCGAGTCAATATACACCGAGAATTGAACCATTGTACATGTAAAGAAGAATCTCCAGGCAAAAAAACAGACCACCGTGTATCTCATATGGGGAAATGGTGGCCTCTAAGTAGCTGATGTAATGACACAGAGATGGATCACGAATCAAGCCGGTATACAGTAAGAGGTGCTAAGGGTGGGAGGGAGGACGCACACCAGGTGCGGACCCGCTGGATTGCAGCTGATGTTCGCATCGCCTACGTCCGGCAGGCCTAGCTGCGGCGGGTGTACGTACCCAGACACCAGCGGGACGCATGTCACAGCGATCTCGATCCTTGACCCTGTGGTAAAATGAATGCTTACTGTTAAAATGGTGCACACAATGATTGAATGCATATGTGTCTTACTGTTAAAATGGTGCACACAATGATTGAATGCATATGTGTCTGGATTCTAACCTGGTGCTTCTGAGAACGAAATGTGACCGGATTTCCTCCCAGCAACCATCCAGTTTTGTGGATTAGCATCGACCTGATAAAGTATCTCGTCCTGCCAAACAAACTTTAAGTTTAGCTGTGAAGAAATTTTTCAATATCTTCTGTTCTCATTGTTATCTACTGCATAAACAAGATGCCTAGTGAACTGGATCGATAGCAAGGAACAAGATGCAAGAAAGAACAAGCATGAATGTTCTGCAGACTTACGCCAGACAGAGATGCCTCCTCCAGATCCTTCAGCCTTTCAACCCTCCATTTCATGTTGACTAATTGACCAACCCTCAGGCAGTCGGTAGAAAATGGAAGGAATCCAACTGCTAGACATGGATCTAGAACAGGGCGCTTCAGTTTGAGTGAAATCTTGAACAGAAGAAGCTCTTCAGAATTATCAGGTTTAACAGGAACTGGAGAGTGTGCTCCGGTTGTTCTGTCACCGGATATCCCGTACTTAATATTCAACATGCTGTCTGCCTTTTCCAGCTCATCTAGGTCTGAAAATGTGAAACTTTAACTGGATGATTCATGTTTAAGAACTATAGCTTGGAAATGGACTTTTGTAACTTTTTAGATGCTCACTGTGGCCACTAATCTTACTCTAATTAACCCTAGGAGAATTATGGTTTCATGCTTTTCTGGTTTAATTAAAAAATACAGTCATAGACAATACCTTTGGTTATAATGAAGTATACGACTTATAGTTGTAGTAAAGTGTAACGGACGCGAGCAATCGTGCATTACAAGGGTCAGCTAAAGATGAAAAGTGGACTTCTCGAAAAGACGTACCTTTTGTCCCACTTAAACGTATTACAAATAAGATTCCAGCTCTGGAAGAAGGAGCAATAACCAGAGGGAACAAACTTGAAGTCGGCCGTCCATCCTTGCCTAAGTGCTCAAATCCAGCTTGTAGATCTAACGATACATCCTTTACATGCAGAGTAGCCTTCACTTCAGAATGTAATATCACCTGGACGTGAAACAAAACACAAAATTGGGATTTAAGAATCCAAGGGATTTTACCAATAAATATATACATTTGCACAAATGCGGCATTAGTGTTGGCAGCATCCAATAAATATATACATTTGCACAAATGCGGTATTAGTGTTGGCAGCATTGTTGCTGATGCCCAATACAAGATAGACAATATGTTTTATGCGCCTTTTTTGACAAGGTATCAGCTAAAAATTGTGTAAACATGAGTACTGTACCTGCAGAAGTAGGGTTCCATCATTGCATTTGTCAACAACACGTGTGCTCACATGGAATGGATTAGTGAAATGTACGGCAATGGTCCTAGAAAACAATCACAATGTAAACTTTCAAGTTTGCATATCGAAAAAGTGCGAGCACAAACACTTGAGGGTAATACCTTTCAAATACTTGATTATGGAAAGCTCCAAATTCAAGTTTGAGAGCAATCATTCTCATTCCATCTACTATGCTATGTTTCTGAAGGGATGCTGAACAAATATAGAAAAAATAAAAACGTCAACCAACTGGCTGAAAAAATTCTACCACACCCAACGTATAACCTATTTAATACGAACCTGGGGATGTTCCCTTTGCAATTGTATCGTCGATAGCACGAACAGGAAACCAAACAAGAGTAGTCACATCACTAGCCCAATCTGGCAGTTTTATCTTCCCATTTTCGATAGGGACCTTCTCAACCCGTCCAGTATCAGTAGAGCTTGCTAATGCCTTGGAAGCATCAGTAGGGCAAGAATGCCCCCCCTCGCTTCTGTAACTTTCTATCTCAATCATCTGTGACTCCTCGATTTTCAGTTCAGCTCCGGCATCTATATGCAATATTCCACCTCTCAAAGAATAGTCTATAGGCTTGACAATCAACCCGATCCACTGGAGTTCATTCATAAGTAATGCAGATGACACAGCAGGAGTAATATCAACCAAAGCCCGCGGCTTTCTCACCTACAATGAGCACACACAAAAATGTGAGACCGGCCCAATAGAACTTACAGTATGTTACTTAGTACAAGAAAGGTATATGCTGTTATTTGGTCTCCTATTTAATTTTGAAAATATTGCTAGCTGACTGATGTTTAGTTGGCTTATTTTAATGCATTACCTTCAAAACAGGTCTTGTTGGCTTTTCAAAGCTCATGAATTCATCAGTGTCCACAGGACCGTCCTGAGAAAATCCATGCGATCTGAATGATAGCTTGCCAATCTGTCCAGTGAGAGCACCCAACACGTAGGAACCAGGCTTTTGAGGAGGAATGTCGAAGGTAATACTATTTCTACCTGGCACAAGAACACGTGCGTCTGTACTCTTTATTGCCTGCATGAAATGGCAGCATTAATCCATTAGGAGATTGCAAAGAACCGGTGCAGTTACCCAGAAACTGTATTTTTACTTCTGAAAGTTATATTACACTGATGAAACTGAATTTGAACTGGAAACATACTAGTGTATCAGACTATAGATAACAAGTCTACACCCCACCGAAAGAGAGAAAGCAATCCGTAATGTGACAGAAACTTCAGTTTAAAAAATGTGGCAGCAAACGAACTGTACCTTAAGACCTTCATCCGCACTAGAGGAAGTTGACAAACTTAAACTGAGGGACTCAAGTGTGATGTCATCTGGGAAGCCACTCCAAACTGCTACAGATAGTGTACCAGGATCTCCATCACATAGTTCTAGTGGCGGAGCAGGATTTCCAGCGAATGTAATTAGAGATGAAACATCGAGGGGCACAGCATGCTTCATTTCACTGTGAGCAAGCCGAACAACCTCTGACTGGAAAGCTTGCCGCTCTTTAGACGAAAACAAGCTACTCTCTAGAGAAAGTAACTTTACACAGGAAGCCAGATAACCAGCTTCGTCATTGAGAATCTTCTGGCATTCTGCAAGATCAGGAAGAACATCTGCCAATAGCTCTTCCCAGCCTTCTGCAGAATAGAGAGCACAGACTTTCTCATAGGATTTTGCAGCCAAGGCGCATTTTCCATGCTTAAAATGTATAGCTGCAATCTCTCCATCAAGCACAACTCCATGCCTTTTCCACCAAGAGCGGTGATAATTGTCAGCTGCACCTTCAGTAAGCTTCATATATCTTTTCTGGTAACACAAAAACAATTCTCTTGCAGTTTATTTTTTATCTATTGCTTAGAATTTATTTGTAAATAACATGGTATTGAATTGGTATCTCTAGAGTAAGAAAAAATAGCAGCATGATAAAGTACGTTTAAGGTATTTCGAAAATATATACACATAAACTCTTAAATTTGTAATGGGAGAGTAAGAAAGAACCTATGATGCGTGGCCGAATCTCTACTATATAATACGAGTAGTGTTTCTTCCTTCGTCCGTTGGTACCTCGCGGAGGTACGTACGTACGGCTGTTGGTGTGGTACGTCACACGCTTGATACGCTAGGAAAAAAGGCCCGTCCGCTTCCACATTGGATCATTCCTACGTTGTTTTTTTTGTCCGTCTCGTTGTATAGCTCTCGTGTAAGAAACCAACTCCACTTCGATCTTTGGCAGCGGCCTTTAAATATAGGAGTGACCGGTTGCCGGATTGTGGTGCGTCCTGGCTGTTGAAGTTGGAGAAAGTATCTCTCGCTCCGACAGCTGTCTCTCGCATCACCGACGTGATCCGTGGAGCCGTTTTGGCCGTCCTCACGGCTGGGGCCTGGGACGATGAGCACAGCAAGCAAATCGAATCGTACAAGAGTTGTGGCTATGTGGGTGTGCCTGTTGCGCTGCTTCAACTCGAGGATGGGGCGCGCGTCTCGCCACTCCCCGTCCAGATGCGACGAAGTCGCCCTATGCATGCTCGTCACCGGCTTTTCTGTCGTCATCCTGGAGCTCAGCTCGTGCCTACCGGTTGAGGCGGAGAGCAACAATGGCTTGAGTGCCTGGGACGGACAGCTGCCTTACTTTGGACTTTTGGTGCTCAAGTGTATGGCAGTTCCTTGTGTATGTGTTCCTGTTGTGTTGTGCTATGCTATACCTATGAAAGCCTGTTGGATCGTCGGTCTGAATATTCAGACTTTGGTTTCGTCATCCTGGAGCTCAGCTCGTGCCTACCGGTTGAGGCGGAGAGCAACAATGGCTTGAGTGCCTGGGACAGACAGCTGCCTTACTTTGGACTTTTGGTGCTCAAGTGTATGGCAGTTCCTTGTGTATGTGTTCCTGTTGTGTTGTGCTATGCTATACCTATGAAAGCCTGTTGGATCGTCGGTCTGAATATTCAGATTTTGGTTTCGTTGAGCTGACATGCCCAATGGAAAGCATGGCCTCGGCATGCATCTTGCCCTAGCGACACTAGACACCATTTATGTGCACTGTGAAGTGTGAACTATGTGATGCTAACCTGCCTTTCAACTACACAGTGCCGATGCAGAGCACAACCATGGAGCTCAATGTGGTGTTGAGGTAATCATGTACACGAGAGAAAGATCAATGCTTGTTTTGTGCTGGGCGATCTAATAAAAATATTACAATAAAAATAAAGATTCAGACCAATAGTAGATCAAATCAAAACATATTTAAATTGTTAATGATTTAGTTTTATATTTTTGTCCGGTATATGAATTATCATTATTTTGTATGTGTGTTGAGTATTGTATACATATATCTATTTGGTAGTCAAAAGAAATTAAGAAATAAAGAGCGTGGTGAGCATTAGATATTCCATCACATTCACCATGTAGGTTTGACAAAAAAATCATGTCAGCAAAATATTTTTATGCGGGTCTTAGCAAAAAAGGATTGAACTATTTCGAGAAATATATTAAACCAACTCCAATCCTTTTACCAATTAACATCCTAGAGGATTTCACAAAACCAAAGGGGACAGTGGCACCAATGATCAGAGAAAGGTGGCGGAGAGCTAGCAACCGGTGTGCAGGAACGGTGGTGGAGTCGTATACGGCGCGGTTGAACCAGGAAGTTTGTGGCACAAGCTACACGCGAAGAATAAATCCTAGCCATTTGCTAGTAAATATAATACCTCAAATTCTTCCGGTGATGAGAGTGATGTCATAAAATCAGGATCAGATATCGTCTGCTTCAATGCATGCTCAGCTGCAACATGAATTTCTGACAACCTCATGGGTCTATCAACTGGTAGAGAAGTCTCAGAAGTTGCTGGCCCGGACATAGTTCTCGTCATCAAGTTAGAAGAAGATTTGTTGGGAGAAAGTTTTGAGTGTGCTTCTAAACCTGAACTGCCAGACAAAAATATAAATAAGACAATGCAGTTTATGCTGAAATCCGCAGTCCAAATATCTATGCATCACTAAATGGGGAACTGACCACCCTTACCCATCAAATGAATCATATAATTCAGAAAGATTTCCAACAGAAAGAAAAGCTCTATGCCTGTTAGCCTCCCGTAGAAGAAAAGAAGGTTCTAGTGGCAATGGTTTCCTCTGAATATCAAAGAGCTTTTCTCTTGGTTTTGCTTGAAGAATTATCTGCATAAGGAAAATATTTCATAACTTAGCCACAGTTTGCATTAAGCATGTAATAGGCAGCTAAACAGTACAAGCATTTCCCTTTGTCCAAGATAGAGGGAAAAGACCGTACAGCGATTCCAGTTTTCCAACTACTAATTTGGCATCTCCAATTTTCTCTTTCATTCTACACCACCACTACATGTCTAAATGCATAATTTATATTTGTGATGAACCTAAAAATTTCTGTCTATGAAAAGTTGCATGTTCACGTATATTCATTGGAACAAAAAACTGAAAATAGTACTGATCACAAACATGGAATAGCATTGTCCGTTTCCATATTCCAGGCTTCATTTCAGGACACTTCATACAGAAAGATTTGCCTTTTGAGCATACTGAATCGGAGGAAGGGGCAGCTAGATTTAGTGACTGATTTCTAACATGTCGTCACTCCGTATGGGTATGGCCCAATTAGACCACAAGAGCAAAGACGACTTTGATGCAAAAGAACCCAAAAAAAAATGCAGATGAACCATAATAGGAAGGCATGACACAAAGCTGACAATGCTTGCCTTCTCCTTTGCCATTATCTCTGCCGATGAATCAGGTGGAATTGAAGGCCAAGTAGCTGGCTTTGGCCAAGATAGCATGCTTAAAGATGCACTACAGATACATTAAACAAGTCAGTTCGAAGTAAAACTGGATAGGAATGTGAATTCAAATGATGAATAGTGACATGATCTTATACCTGTTGACGGGACTCTTTTCTATCTCAGCCCCATAACCAATTAAATAAGCAAGCCTCATAAACTGCCATATCCATCAAGAATAATATATAAGGAAAAAGTTTTGCAGGTTTTCAACAAATTATGCAAATGTAATCCAAAAGATAAGCAAAAAGGAGTTGATGACACAGTTGGACTTGATGACAGCAAGAAGTTAATAAACCATGAAAACACGACACAGCAATTGCATTGTATAGGACCCATTTGAACTTCAGATCATCTATGGAACATTAGGAATAGGGTTGCCCACATGGTTTTTAAGGCGTTAAGGCGTCCTAAGGCGAAGTGGGGGCGACGCCTAGGCGGACGCTTTAGGCGCCTAAGGCAGTCGTTTTTCCAAGGCGGAGGGGGGGGGGGGGGGGGGGGGGGGGGGGGGGGGCCTTGACGCCTAGGCGGACGCCTTTAAAACCATGGTTGCCCATCAGTAAATAGATAATGAGGATCACATATATTTGGCTTAATTGTAAGCAATAGAAAGTGTGCAAAATAAGGGCAATACATTTAAACAGCTCATAAGTCCAAAGTCTCAACAGTTTAAAATAAACCACAATATGATCATCAATAAAGGAAAAAAATGGTTCATGTTGATTGCATATAGCAACTGGTGATTCAAGTTGACTTGTAGCAACTGTAATAAAAACCACAAGAGTCCTAGGAATCTCCTAAAATCTGTACCTAATATTAAAGGGAGTAAGGTTTCTCTTCACCGTCCCATTTCTCTTTCGCACATAGCGTGTTTGTCTGTTTCTCTTTCGTACGTACCAGCATGTTTACATCATACATCGTCCCGCACTCCGCCCCGACTGACGACCTGGATCGACCCCGCACAAAAAAGAACCGCTTCTCGGCTCTCCTGCCATGATCCACACTTCACAACAGCAAGAGCAAGGAGATCGCACGGGCATCTTCCCAGGTTCCGTCACCTGCCCACCACACCTCTGTCAGCCAATCAAATCCGGCCACGCTGAGCGGGGCAGCTGGGCGACGCCATAACCTCGTCGCGGACCAATACGGAGGACCTAGACGCGCTGCTCTCCACGCCCTCGGGTTTGAAATCAAAGAGGTCTCGCCGTCGCGGCTCACCGGCCGCCTCGTCGTCATGCCCACCTGCTGCCAGATTTCCTTCTTGCGCTATAACCATGGATCACCATGTTGTGCTATGTTCTTGCGTGGTGCCATCTTAACTTTTGTGGCTAATATACATGGTTCTTGCCTTTAAACAGGGAAACTTAACTTTTGCATGATATGGCTAGAAGGTCCAATCCAAATAGCAGAACTCTGATCATTTTTCAATGGGTGAGCTTCTGAACGATTTGTTTACTGCTAATCTACTTTCCTTGTTGCAGCAAAATACTTCCAAATAAATCTCACTCAAAATATGTAGCATCGTCATGATGAACTGTTAGTACTGAGTTCCACTAATGGCACTGTCACGGGTTGGGGGTGGATTAGATCGTAGATTGTAGTTGTGATCGGTGGGAGGCTTGGGACGATAGTTCGTCGGCCTATGGCTGGAGAAGAGGATGAGGGAGGGCGCCTAGGCGCAGGAGCAAGGGTGAGAAGTTTGGATTAATTCTGCTTGTTCCATTGCGTTGCATAGGGGTGGCTTTATATAACAGCCAATTACAGAATTTGCACCTAACTCTAACTCTAGTTTAGGTAATTGGCAGGGTAACCTCCTACGGGACTAAAACTTTCCAATTACAACCAAACTCTTTTTAACCTAAAAGCAAAGGGACTCTAGGCAGGCGCAGGGTCCTTACCCTTGCGTCGCCTATATGTCTGGCCCCACATGACATCTCCCCCTCCATTCTGAAACAGCTTGTCCTCAAGCTGGAATTCTGGATAGCGCTCTCGGAATGTTGTGACATCCTCCCAAGAGGCCGCAGACGCCGGCTGATCCTCCCAATGAACGAGGACCTGTTGAACTCCCCGAGCAATCCGCGCCCGCAATGCGTGGACTGGAGTCGGATGAACACGTCCCTGGAATAGTGGTGGAAGCCGTGGAGGACCTTCTGGAGGAGGACCATGGTACTTCTTGAGGACCCCAACATGGAACACATTATGAATACGGGCACGAGGTGGTAACTCCAGACGATACGCCACCGAGTCAATCTGCGCGAGAATCTTGAAAGGACCAAAATACTTTGGTGCCAACTTTCCTTTTGCTCCTGCTCCCAAAAATGCCGCTGGCCTGTGCTGCAGACGTAGCCACACCCACTCGCCCAGCTCAAATGCAATAGCCCGATGCTTGACATCATAAAAGTGTTTGTAGTGCTGAGAAGCCTGAAGGAGACGGTCACGGACGTCCAACAAAAACTGGTCGCGGTCCAGAATCTGACGCTCCACCGCCTGATTACGAATCTCGCCTGGAGTGTAATCTCGGAGAGACGGAGGATCACGACCATAGACAACCCTAAAAGGTGTATCCTTCAGTGCCGTGTGATATGAAGTATTGTAGCAGTATTCAGCCCACGGTAACCACTGGAGCCATTGGCGCGGCCGATCTCCCGTAATGCATCGGAGGTACATAGTGATGACCTTATTCACTGCTTCCGATTGACCATCGGACTGGGGATGGAATGCTGAACTCATGTGTAGGCGTGTACCCGCAGCTGCAAACAAGGCTTTCCAAAATCCTGAAGTGAAAACCACATCTCTGTCCGACACAATGGATGCAGGAAATCCGTGAAGGCGAACAATATGGGAGAAGAACGCCTTGGCAACGGTCTCAGCTGTATATGGATGCGCCAAAGGGATAAAATGAGCATACTTGGAGAAACGATCTACCACCGTCAGGATGACGCTCTTACCGCCCACCTTAGGCAACGCCTCAATAAAATCCATGGAGATGTCCTCCCAGACGCGAGAGGGTACTGTCAATGGCTGTAATAATCCTGCCGGATGGAGCTGCTCCGTCTTATTGCGCTGGCAAACTGTACAAGCACGAATATACTGCTGAAGCGCAGACCGTGCTTGCGGCAAGTGAAAATCCCGGCGTAGGCGATGCAAAGACTTTTGGATGCCTTCATGACCATCATCGTGAGCTGCTGCCAAGACCTCCCCAACCAGTGTGGACGATGGTGGCACATACGCTCGCTGCTGAAAAGTAACAATGCCATCCACCAACGCCCAAGGCTGGCCCAATGCACCAGACTCCAGCTGTTCCCGAAACGCGACTAGTGCCGGGTCTGTGTGTGCAGCCTGTCGAAGAGCCTCAAAGAGATCAAAAGAAGTCCCTGTGATAGCGCAAGTATGTCCTGGAGCAACTTCTTTTCGAGAAAGCGCATCGGCGACAATGTTCTGACGTCCAGGCTTATATTCGACGGTAAAGTCAAAGCCCAAAAGCTTTCCTACCCAATGGTGCTGCGGAAGTGTGGCCAGGCGCTGGTCAAGCAAAAACTTGAGGCTGTAATGATCAGTTTTTACAATGAAAGCACGGCCCCATAGGTATGGGCGCCAATGACGGACGGCTTGCACAAGCCCTATTAGTTCCCTCTCATACGCAGCTAGAGAAACATGTCGAGGGGCGACGGTTTTGCTGAAGTAGGCAATTGGTCCTTCTCCCTGATGCATAACAGCTCCGAAACCCGAACCAGAAGCGTCACACTCCACAATGAATGGAGCTGTAAAATCAGGCAACTGTAAAACAGGGGCAGTAGTGAGGGCAACCTTAAGGGCCTCAAAGGCGGTTGCCGCCTGTTCAGTCCAGAGAAACCCATCCTTCTTGAGCAACGCAGTGAGAGGTGCCGCAATGGTGCCGAACCCCTTAATGAATTTACGGTAGTAACCTGCCAAACCCAAGAATCCTCTCACAGCTCTGACTGTACGAGGTACCGGCCAATCCATCACAGCAAGGATCTTGTCGCTGTCCATGGCCACTCCGTCCGCAGAGATGACGTGTCCAAGATAGGCCATAGATTCTTCGCCAAAGGAGCACTTGGAGCGCTTGAGATAGAGCTGATGTGTGCGCATAGTCTCTAAGACAATCTTGACATGGCGAAGGTGGTCTGACCAAGAGGAGCTATAGATCAGAATGTCATCAAAAAAGACCAGGACAAATCGACGAAGGAACGGTCCAAGTATATCGTTCATCAAGGCTTGAAAGGTTGCGGGGGCATTGGTTAACCCAAATGCCATCACCACAAACTCGAAAAGGCCCTCATGTGTGCGGAATGCCGTTTTGTGGATATCTTCCGGAGCCATGCGAACTTGATGGTATCCAGAACGGAGGTCCAGCTTGGTAAAAAATCGGGCGCCTTTCAACTCATCTAGCAGCTCATCCACTACAGGAATAGGAAATTTGTCCTTGATGGTGACCAAATTAAGGCCACGAAAATCAATACAGAAGCGCCATGTGCCATCATGCTTGCGGACCAGGAGCACCGGTGAAGAAAACGCCGACGAGCTACGGCGGATAATGCCTCGAGCAAGCATCTCGGCACATTGCCGTTCCAGCTCATCTTTCTGAATAGTCGGGTAGCGGTAAGGTCTGATGGCGACCGGCTGCGTCCCGGGCATAAGATGAATATGATGATCATGAGAGCGAGGCGGCGGAAGACCCTGGGGCTCGGCAAAGATGTCCGAGAACGCGGCCAGGAGGCTGTCGAGGAGATCGCGGCCCTCGCAACTGTGCACATGTGCAGGCCGGCCTGAAGACCCAAGACCTGTCCACTCCACCCGATGGTCCGTGCGCCAAAACGACATCCACTGGGTGGTGAAATCCCACACAATGGGTCCGAGCGTTTTGAGGAAACGTGTTCCGAGAACAACATCAAACCCGCCCAATGGAATAGCATGCAAGTCGACCAGGAAGTTCTCCGTGCCAATGGTGAGTGCTGCCTGCTTGAGTAATCCACGGCAAGTAACCCGGTCGCCATTAGCAACTGTGACTCCAAGGCGGCGGTCCGAGGAGAAGGGCAATCCCACGGTGGTAGCCAACTCCTCATGGATGAAGTTATGCGTACTGCCAGAATCGAGCAGGGCAACAAGGTCGCGGTCCCCTATACGAAGGGCAACCTGCATGGTGTCGCTGGTGGGTATGCCGGTGACAGCGAGCAAAGAAATTTTGGCCTCTTCCTGGGTGTCCGCTACGGGCTCCTCCTCGTCGTCAGCAGACTGGATATAGAACAGCCGTTTGCAGCGATGTCCCCGCACAAACTTCTCGTCGCAATTGAAACACAGTCCCTTGGCACGGCGGTCGTCCATCTCCGTAGGGGTGAGCTTTTTGAACACGAGTGATGGTGTTGACCCTGCTGGTTCCTGGGCTGCCGGAGTGGAGCTGGCTGTGGACCTTGACGGCCGGATGGCCCGAGCAGCAGATGTGGCGGCGCCCGTCACAATGTTCAGGTGCTCAAAGGATATGGCCAAGTCCATTGCAGCGTCGAGTGTAGCAGGTTTCAGCATCTCCACCTGCGTCTTCATGGGCTCCCCCAAATTATTGGTGAAGATATCCCGCTCCTCGGTGTCAGCGATGGGCTGGATCCGTGAAAGATTTTCGAGGAAGCGCTTGGAGTATTCCGCGACGGTGCCCGTACGGCGTGTCGATATCAGCTCGCCAAAGGGGTTGGCGCGTGTCGGCGGTCCGAAGTGATTGGAGATGAGAGTCTGGAACTCTCCCCAGGACGGCCGCTGGCCCAACTTTGCCTCGAGGTGCCCGTACCACAGGGCTGCGACGTCGGTGAGGTGGTAAGAGGCCAACCATGTCTTGTCGGATTCCTGCGTTCGCTGACCTAGGAAAAAGAGGTTGCAGCGCGTCAACCATGGCCGCGGATCGCTCGACCCATCGAATAGAGGAAAATCGATCTTGTAGAGCCGTGGCGCACGGTCAGCTGGATCTGACAGGAGCGTCTCAGCGGCTTTGGACGAGGCCGCCGGCGGCTGCAGGAGACCGCGGCCACCCAGCTGAGGCTGGCCCTTCCCTTCGAGTCGAAGGATGGCCAAGTTCTGCGCACGCAGTTGTTGCGATTGGTCGGCGAATTCGACCTGGAGCTTCTGGAGCGTCGCGGCGATGGACTGGAGGGTGGTGCTGTCCTCCGTACGGGCGTCCCGCGAGGCCTGATTTTCATCGGCGAGGCTGGTGAGGGTCGCGAGCACGGACTCATGATCCTCCTGCTGTTTGGTAATGAGGTCGGCTAGGGTTTGCGGAGGTTGCGGCGGTGGCGCCATGGCAGCCACCGGGATCGAAGATGAATCTGATACCAAGTTGTCACGGGTTGGGGGTGTATTAGATCGTAGATTGTAGTTGTGATCGGTGGGAGGCTTGGGACGATAGTTCCGTCGGCCTATGGCTGGAGAAGAGGGTGAGGGAGGGCGCCTAGGCGCAGGAGCAAGGGTGAGAAGTTTGGATTAATTCTGCTTGTTCCATTGCGTTGCATAGGGGTGGCTTTATATAACAGCCAATTACAGAATTTGCACCTAACTCTAACTCTAGTTTAGGTAATTGGCAGGGTAACCTCCTACGGGACTAAAACTTTCCAATTACAACCAAACTCTTTTTAACCTAAAAGCAAAGGGACTCTAGGCAGGCGCAGGGTCCTTACCCTTGCGTCGCCTATATGTCTGGCCCCACATGACAGGCACTTAACTATTCGTGATATTGCTCCATGCTGGTAGTGATGGACTGAACTGTGGACTGTCACTTGACATTAAGGTACATATGATACTCCATAGAGTTATAGGTAATTGAGTGTCCTCTGTTTATAAAATGATAATATGATGCTGGTAAAAGCTACAAATTAAGTGTGCAGACATGAAAATGATTAATATGCTCGTGCGTTGCTACGGGTTGATTTTTATTTTAGGCATACACATATTTTGTTGTTGTTTATCTATACCTAATGTTAAGATATATTTACCTAATAATTGCAGGAACGTTTCTTGTCGTCGGTCGTCCACATTTACATTTTACCTCCTCATGAATCGGGCAATTAACCCGCAGTCCCTACCTATCTTTCTTCCCCTCATCTCTCCTCTCGTGGTTCGGTGGCGGAGGCAGACATAACGGTGGCTGGAGAAAGGATGGCGGAGCCAGCGACCTACCCTGGTTCCTCCTCCCTCATCTCTCTCGACAAGCCCCTCTCTCTGTCCTCTCGTCTCTCCCCTCTGTCCCTTGCAACGGCGAGCGAGTGAGGCTGCTGCTGCGCTAGCGACCTGAAGATTAACGGCGGCGGCGGGGGCCTGGGACAAGGAGCTGAGCATGTTGGGACGGAGGACTGAGGAAAAGAGGTGGTGGCTAATGACTCCACGGTTGCCTCTCCTCTGTAATGCACACGCGGTCGCTCCCTACAGGCACATTGTCGAGAGACCTAGCGCTCCCAGTCCACACCACCGCCCGTCGAGTGATACCTAGTGCCCCTCCTCTTGGTCGTCCGACTCGCCCATCTCTTCATGGCCTCCTAAACTCGAGAGTTCCCTGATATGTTTTTTGTGACATGTTGATATGTTTTGTGCCCTGGAAACAGCCTCTTGCAGAAATGCAGGGTAAGGCTGCGTACAAAAGACCCAAAGTGGTCGGACCCTTCCCCAGACCCTGCACAAGCGGGAGCTACATGCACCGGGCTGCCCTTGATATGTTTTGTGCAACTTTATGATACTAATTTATTGTCCACATATGTAGGTCTAAATTTGTTTGACCGTAGCAACGCGCGAGCATTTTGCTAAAAAGGGCAGCCCCGGTGCAGTAGCTCCCGCTTGCGCAGGGTCCGGGGAAGGGTCCGACCACTTTGGGTCTTTAGTACGCAGCCTTTCCCTGCATTTCTGCAAGAGGCTGTTTCCAGGACTTGAACCCGTGACCTCATGGTCACAAGGCAGCAGCTTTTACCGCTGCGCCAAGGCTCCCCTTCACGCGAGCATTTTGCTAGTTATTACTAATTTAAATAAACCACAACATGGTACCGTATGTGCCAAGACTGCAATACATCTTTTGATATTTTGCACAAAACTCCTGTATACAATGACTTTCCACACTGTTCCATTACTATTCATTTACTTGCGACACTCAGTACTCACTAGTCATCTCAAGGTCCTTAGTCATTCATATGTCAATTCCATGGATGTGAGCAGCCTGACCAAACAGTTAACGTGTTATGGCAACCATACCCTAGAGCAAGGAAGAAGACTAGGACTAGCTTGATATATTTCTTATTGCTTGCCTCTGAAAAACATACAGCGTCATCCTTGTATAGATGGAATGGACTGACTCTTAAGAAATCCGTGTCTGATAAAGGTAATAGATTATCCTAACAATTCAATGTAATCTTAAGATCTTAGCCATTAAGGAAAATCGAACCAACACTTGGCTGTCATGTGAACAAAACTGCATGTGCACTTCATGCTACAAGTACCATGTGTGAGAACACTACCAAGTTGGTCCCATAATAGGCTGCACACGACAAGAAAACAGTCTTTAAAGCCCTAAAAAAATAACCTGATGATACAAAAGTTTAAGTTCTTCAATTGCAGAAAGGAAAAATGGCAAACTCAGAAGTCCGAACCCAAAGACAAATTGTAGCAGACAAATCAACAACAGGACACCAGAAGAATTAAAGCTTGCCTTAGCACGACAGAGAGAATAAAGGTCACCCTGAAGACGGTAGAACTCCTTCTCTGAGTCAATAGCAACAACTCCACCATCATACTGTGAACTCGTAGATTTTATTAAACCCAAGCATGCAGTTATCACCCATACTTCACGGAAACAAAATGGAAGAGCATTCTGAAGGGAAGACAGAAAGAACATTCAGGATAAATAAACAAGAGGTACTTTGTAAACGTAGTCTTCCTAGAATACAAATAATTCTTGCAGAGGACGTAAATAGTGAAACCACAGTTACATACTTCATGCCAGGCTAGCGTCTTCGAAAAGCTGACAACAAAAGCATATCCTCTTGCAGCAACCTCAACTGGGCGAGACAGTTTAAATAATAACTGAAAAAGGTACAATGAAATGAATGATAGAAGACAACAAAGTTGCACCAGAATCATTAAGAAAATATGGAATAAATTTATCATAAACAAACACACCAGGAGAGCAGTTTATATAAGCGACCCATTTGAGCACAACAAGAGCATACTCATCTCCTAATTAATTAGTTGGAATATGTGTCAGTTCTTTCATGTGTGTACGAAATTACAAATAATTTATGTTCTTTCATGCTCTTCTTCTAATTGTAAATGTTATATAATTCTAAGTTGCTAGAAAAGGAAGTTATAAATGGAGTTGCTTCCGTACTTACGTAAAACACTCAGCAGTAGTACAATATTGCATGAACTACTTGACTACTTCAACAACCAAAGAATCCATTATGCACATACCTTAGACTGGCAAGCAAATATATACTGCCTAAACTCAAATTCCCTGAACACATCATCCTGAACAATTTGGGTCAATGCTTTGAACCCTGGATTTAGCAGTGCAGCCTGATCATCACCAGTATCCAATCCTCCAAATTCTCGAGGTTTCCCTGGGAGATTTACTGCATTCGTGAACAAATGATATGGATGCCAATGAGCAAACTATCTAATAAAATGCATATATGTGATATGTATCATTCCAGACATGTATGAAGTCTAGTGGCATGGGGTAAGCTTTACGAATATAACAGTTTTTCTTTTCTAAAAAATAGAAGAAACAAATGTAGTTGATGGCATTGCCGTTATAATATTGAGGCAAGGCACGTGCCAAATAGTTTGGATAATAACCCGTTACACACCTCCAGAAAGAACAAGAAAGCTTGCACAAGTAGACCTATAAGTTTATGGCCAGAAGTACTACCAACGATTTATGATCATATTTTCTGTCCGTTGTATCCAACTGATCAGCTCAGTTCAATGCCCCTATATATCAATACGGAGTCAGAAACCTCCTTAAGGCTAACTACTAGTTTATGGTGCAAAAAGGAACCAGTCCTGCAGTAGTTCCGAAAACATAAGTTAATGTTAGCTTACACAAATATGAACTGTTGTAGGTTCATATTGGGGTCAACATTATCGGGAAAAATAACAAGGTGAAGGAATCACTGGTGCAGAGGAAGAACCAGCGGGCTCGACACAGCCAGATTGAAAAATGCCAAGAACGAACACTGCCACCCTACATGTGAGACTACACGACAGCAGAATACTACAACACAAAATCATAATGGAAAATATAGTTTGTGTTCAAGAAGGACTGCTTGAACTCTTCTAACTGGAAACGCTCCTAATCTCTTCCACTGGACTCCAACCTTACTTTTCTCGTCTGGATGTCTGCCGAGTTCTAGAATTTATGCTATCTAGGCCAGCCAGCACTGTACATTTTATGTCTCAGCAATAAGAAAATCCATCTTCCCGAAACTCTCTTCCCTACCCCTCTAACTCTCTTGTCCTATTTATGTACTGCCAGCAGTGGTGACAAACCACCACCATTAGCCTTGGCTACTGGTGTCCCACTCCTACAACCTACAAAGCAATCACGGACACCTTATGGAGTTACTGTAAGTTCACTAAAAATGCATCTCTTGAAGTCACCTTACAATAAAACCCTGATCGGTTGGAAAAGAAAGTCCTTTGATTATGCAATTTAATTAGAGGTAAAGCTCAAAAGTCATGCAACATAAGTCAGATAAAAGCTCGAGAAAAACCTGATTCTGAGTAGCATAGTTCAAGCTCATCATATTCACGGAGTGAATCTTCATGAAGATTAGTCACCTCAAACATAAACGCCAAACTTTCCTGAACAAATAAAAGGTGTAAGCGCAAGAGATCCACACAAACATAAAGGCAAATAATGTTCGAAAAACATAAAGGTAAATAAAATTCAGTGCCGCGGAGAATGAATTAATTACAACCATTGAAATGAATCATAAGTGGTTGCATGCTATACCTTCAGAATAAAGAAGTTGCAGAAGTTCCATATTGGAGTGAATCGTTGCTCACTTAACCTACGGTTTTCCTCTTCATAAAACTGAACCCTTCTATCCAATGTGTTTCTTATGCAGTCCACCATTTTTGAGTCAAAATCATCCCAGAATTCAGTATCAGATCCATGGAGATCAAATTTGCAGCATCTACATGGTAAGTGGGCATGTTAGTATTTGTATATAACACAGTATTATTTGCAGTCACAATTAACCAAAACCATAGAGTTCCTTGAGAATTCAAAAGTGGAAGCATCCTCATAAGAAACAAACAGCGCAATATGACAGGCGTTGGCAGTATGTTGCATTCAAACAAAAAATACATATAAATACTCAGAACACAGATATGGGTGTTACCAACTCTACTACTGAGACGTGGCAAAAAGTACCTTTCTCTTTTTTTGGTGTTGAAATCAGCCTCAAGCCTAGAATATACTTTCTTTGCCATCTTATTTGCTTGATCATTGGTAGGATGGGCTTTCGACACAAAAACAATGAACCATTCTCTCTCATCATTTTGCACAATTAATTTGAGGCGCGGCTTAAGAATGGTTTTGAACTCATCAAGATCCTGTACATTTTATATATGAAGAATGGTCCATATGAGCAGTGATGTTATTTAAAAATAGAATCAGAAAGAGCAGCATGATATGAAAGAAATGTGGAGAGAAGTACCTCACAAGTAACAAGAACCACTGTAGCATATGGTTCGCGGAACCAAAACAAATACTGTTCTTGCGGAAATCGACTACGCAGCCTTGAGTCAGTAGTCTGTATAAACTCAGCTGGTAGGTTCTCCACCAAAACAGGGTTCCTCGCCTTGTTATTGAGACAGGCTTTCTTGAGTGGTAAGCGTTGCTGAAAACTCTCTTTGACGTTGAGCCACAAGTCGCTCACGTCCTCAACTGTTACAAAAGATTATTTGTTGTATGAGAAATAATTTATACAACAAATACACAAACTTGAACTCACATATTGTCAGCAATTGCAGCGATAAATTAAAGTTGTTCTGTAAGTCAATTTCCATTGTACTGCTCCAGGCTATTATATGCCAATGTGCATCTGCCTGCCTAACACTACACCACAGGTGCGTGCAATTTGAGATAATTTTCATATGAAGCCGCTTTGTGCCCATATGCTGGTGCATTACGTGGTTTCCATGAGAAACAAGATTGTGAGGCCAAAATGGAAACTGGAGACCAACACTCATGTTCAATCAGCGTAAGCACTATGAATTTTACTAGACACTAACTGAGACGCGACCAGCAGGAAGCTAAACACAGCCTCGAGACCCTCATACCACCATGAATCTCACTAAAAAAGATGCCCACAGCAAGCCCGCGACCGCCATTTCAGCTCTATCCTCGAGAAACACCACCATTTCATTTCCAATAGCTGCGCGATCGGGCGCAACCCGAGCGAGATCACGCGGGCCGCGCAGATCGCGCTACATTGCGAGTCGCGGCAGCGCGCGCAGAGAGAGCGGTTCATGGTAGGGGTTATATCCGAGGGGTTAGGAGTGGGTTTTAGAGAGGAGGCGGCGTACCGGCGATGACGATGCGGTCGCAGGAGGACTTGATGGTCTGGAACTGCGCCAGGTAGTTCGCCATGGCCGCGGCTAACGCGGGGGCAGGGGAGTAGGTTCTGCGCTGGTACTAATGCTCCATACGGCGAGCGCTCCGCCGCCGGAGAGGTCGCCGGAGACGGGGACGAGGCGGGGGAGTCGCGAGATTCGGAGGGGAGAGGGGGAGTGGTGGCGGAGTTGAGTTTGGTATGGAGACGAAGGAAGGCAAGCGGGTCGGGTGCGAATCGGGCAAGTGGCTAACGGGGCCGTCGTGGTGGGCCAACTGTGTCGGTGTAGCTGGCCAACCGGGCCGCCCGGCCCGGCACGGCACGGCACGGGCCCGGCGAGGCACGGCCCATATAAGGCACGAATGCAATCGTGTCGGGCCGGCACACGGGCCTCGGCGCGAGGTCAGGCACGGACACGCCGACACGCGAGCGGCCCGATAGCCCGGCACGGCACGTTCGGCCGATGAAAAATAGCTATAAAATTCAAAAAAATAAGTAAAAATAGCTATAAAATTTAAAAAATAGGTAAAAATTGCTATAAAATCTAAAAAAATATATTGAAAATAGCTAATCGTGCCGTGCCGTGCCGGCCCGCGTGCTTCAAATCGAGAAGCGGCCCAGGAACTAACGGGCTCATGCCGTGCCGCGGCCCATTTAGATCGTGCCGTGCCGTGCTCGTAGCCAATATCACGAGTTTGAATCCTAGCTTCGTAGCCTCCTTGTGTGTCCACGTATAGACCTCTTGAGTTATACCTCTGAGTCCACGTATTGGCCGAGCCTTATACCTCTGAGATTTATGTACACGTGTTGGCCTCTCCGAGTCACACGTGAGAGGGGGTGTTACAGTATATGTGGATTGCGCTAGCCCTTTCCATTAGATCGATCTTTTGGAATAGTGGTCAACGCATAAAGGTTGACATGATGTAATCGAGATGTATTTTGGAACCATTTGAGTTAGCTAATATGATGCAATGTTCAAAATATCGTTCATCGTTTACTGCTCGGTTGGTTGCAGATTAGAGATTAAACGCTTATCGGCCGATTAATCGATTTTATTGGTTGCCTATTTACCGGCTAGTTTTTATATAAATTCAAAGTTGCAGCACTGAAAGTTCTAAAATATGTTATGCAAAACTAACATTAGAGTATTGGACATAAGTGTTATCTTGATTTCTTACCTTTGAATCAACAAAAATGGCAAAATTCAAACTAACTTACGGTTCTACAAGAATATTGGCCGATAAATCGAGGTAAGTACCCAATATGTGGCGAAATTCTAGCTAAATCGGCTGTGAGACTAATAAATCGGCGACGGCGATAAACTCAAACGATATAATGTAATCTTATCGGTTACCCACGATTCACGATTAATCGGTATATCGGCCGATTTTTTGAACATTGATATGATGTAATGTAAATGTATTTTGGATTAATATTCATTCGGGATGATATTCGTGATGGATATGTAATTTGAATAAATATACATTCATGTATTATATAGCGATCATTTTTTGCCCAAAATTTAGTGATCCATATGTTATTTGTTACAAGTAAATCAAATCAGTAACGATACACATTTTCATGACTCTAAGCGTGTTTCAGACAATTTCACACCCGACAGTCAGCAAGTTGCCAAACACTAAAATTCAGAACAACAACACAGCCAGCCCAAACAAACACACCTGAAACTTTTTTTTGACGAAAAAGCAGGCTTGGCTGCTATTTCATTGATAGTAGAAAAAGAATGTACAGGGTACAGGCCAACCTAAAGAGAAAACAGCTAATAAAAAATGACCTATCTAACTGTGCTTGTTAACAACAGGAGTCAAAAACAAACACACCCTAAACTTGTGGGGTTATATGGACTCCTTTCCCAAGCTTCTGCTCTTTGAGCTGATGCTGTGATGACCCAAAGGGAGACGGCAACAAAAAGATAGAAGAGTCAATAAGAGATTCTAGAGCTTCTTGATTGCTATAGAAAACCCATCCAAAAATAAATCAGACCTAAAGGTACTAGTAGCAAACTGGAAACACTAACGTTTCTTTTCACGACCTGTACAACGGTTATTCTGTACACCAGTCAATGTTACAATAAGTTCAGTTGGTCGCCGTCGTCCATCGCAAGCTTCTCAATCAACAGATCCATTGTCTTGATATACTTGGGCATGTAATGTTCCCCTACCATGGATCTCCCCAGGCGGATCTTGCTGTAGAGGTGCCGAGGTGTCTCGTATAAGGTGACAACCTCCTCCTGGCTGCCTTGCTCACTTGTGTTTGGCTCTGCAGCTGGCAATGCAACCATGTGCAGTATTCTTCCCGGAGGATATAGCTGGAGGTGATCTTCGGAAGGGCTTGATGATGACAATTCCTGCTGCTTGCCGGTAATGGATTCTAAAAATTCCAAGGCCTGTCTTTCGCCAGTTCCTATCAGAGGTAATTTGTTCTCCTCTCTGTCGGTATCTTCACTATCTGAAGCTCCAAGAGAAACCGAGACTACCTTCTGAGCTGCTGCTTCAGTGTCGCAATTTTCAGTTTTGACATCAACATCAGTTTGCTTTGTAATGTCCTGAGTATGTATTGCAGGGCCAATAGTTTTCTTGTCTGTAGAACCACATGACCAGCAAACTAGCGAAGGACGTTTCTTCACATCAATATGGATATCTTCTGAAGGCTTAATCTCAGCCTGGCAAATCATATGACAGTAAGTAACGGCAATACCCATCTGTTTCAAAACTAGTGCTTCAAGATATTATTGTTTATACCTCAGAAGTGCGAGGCTGCAACATATCGACATCTACAATCTTAGATCTTGGATCAGATACGAAGGGTACATGAGACCGCATGAAGCTCACAGAGCGATTGACGAAACCTAAGAATCTAGTCTGTTGAATCTGTTCACGAAGTTCATGCACCCATGATGATGCCATAACCTGAGATCATTGACTGCAACGGTAAGTATGTCATATCTCTTACCAGGCAAAAAACATTTCCCGGCACTGAATTTCTCTTTGATATGAAGAAGTGCATATAAAGAATGGGATGTGAATGTCTGTCATGTATGGTACCAACTTTAATTTGACCATCATTATTTATATCAGCTCATAAAAATTTAGGTGGCTGAGAGGTACCTCTGTACGGAGCTTGGCAGTCGAAACTCTGCCAAGAGATGGCACCACATCATTTCTATTGACTATGGTCGTAATGAAGTCTTTACCCGACTCGGCCAAGTCCCATGTCATGCAAGCAGCTGAGCATTAATACTAGAAATATGTTAATATATGACAAAAAGTATTTGTAATTAAGTAGATCTTAATTTTCCAGCATCAAAAAAGAAAATGAGTTTCTTATGGATGTTTAATGCTCATAATCCGGAGTTAGCTATTTGGATATTCACTCATAATCCACAGATATATTGATCAACAATGCTAACCTAATTGTGATCATAATCAAGCATGCATGTGAAATTATTGTTCCTTTTTGTCACCATTTAGTTTTCACTACAGGATTAATGCCAGAGAAATTTGTTTCTAAGAATGAATTGCAGGTCACAGGCCTACAAAGGACAGCATGTGAACACAAGAAACTTGTCGTTACAAGTTTGTGCAAGAAACCAATACCGTATTTCAGAGGAGGACAAATTCAGGAGCGAAAATTCAGTACAATGATTTTTCTTGATATACGGTATTCAGTAGTATACACATTATGTCCTTGAGCTTAGAAAGCATACCTGGACCAAATGCGATACATGTAGATGATGATAACCTGTCATTCTCACGTAGGATGCATGTCAACAACGCAGCGATACTAGCACCCATTGAATGGCCAACGATCTAAAAAAATTAACAACAAAAATGCTGTGATGTGAGTTAGCAAACAGAATTTAAAAAGGTTCACACGCAGAGTACAAGTCTCAAGCATCATGTACTTCGATAAAACTGCATTATCAGGAACTGCCAGATTACCCGGAAGATCTATAAAGAACAAAAATAATATAAATGTCATTTTGATTTGCCTTAAAGCACAAATATTTTCAAATAATCTATTTTATCATTCTAGGGCCGCTTAACAGATACAGTTTTGGCAGAAAGGCTCAGCCTATCTAAATAACTTAAAATCTAAAAAAAACTAAGTTTACAGCTATAAGCCGAGGGAAAAAAGTGAATACATTTTCTGAATGTTGTCTCTGCTGATGTCTACTTGTGTCGACGTAACTTTTGTTAACAGTGCTTTGTATGAGCCATGCTTATCTTTTACCTGACTTGCTCAGCACATGATATCTTAGGAATCCTTAAGACAAGCGTAGCTGTACGAATACATAAATTCTTTTAAATTTGACTGCAACAAGTTGCAGTTTCATCAGTCATGGAAGATTTGGGAGTATATCACTATTCTTTTCTACCTGGAATTTTACTGAGAATAAAGAATAGGCTGTAACTGCAATCATCTTTCAAGTGTATGTGCGTTTGCAATGTGCAGTTCTTCATTTTCTGTGCTGCAGAGCATTGAAAGAGCATCTGTAGTATAAGAAACAGTGATAAATTACCATAATCCTGTAGTCTGGGAATTGCTCGGCTGCTTTACTGAGGCAAGGAGTGGCCTGATCTGCAATCCAGCGAGCCGATGTAGCCATTCCACAATGCGCATATCCCAACACTAGGTTGGATACACGGCCATCTTTACCCACAACATGATGAAATGGAATGTCTGCTCCAGTTGCTGCCGTCAACCGTTCCTTAACACTAATAGCCCCCCGAATAAAAAGGAGAAAGCATTTTGAACTTCTATCACGCACAACTGTGAATGCAGGCTTCAGAAACTGCACAATAGCACATGATTTCAACCAAGTGTTCCGAATTCATAACCTGTACTAGAAGGAACAAAACAACTATTGGCTGCACCATGTTTCGTATGTAAAAAAATCAGAGTACATAATTTAAACGATGGAGCATTGACTGGTACTTACGCACCCTCGCCTTAGATTTTTTAATAAGAACATCAGTCTGATCACAGCCGCCAAACTCCAAAAACACTTTGTATGGCTTCTTTGAGAAATACATGCATAGCGTCATATATCTGAGTAATGACGTCAGCTCCTCCCTCGCCCCAGGCCCTCCCAGTGGTAAAGAATCACTACCTGTGTACTCATGCTGCAGATTACCCTGATACAGTGACATTACGCTGTCATGTGCATGACAACATTTGCAGTTCACCAACATGAAAGCTGATTAAAAAGGAATGCCAGGAAATACTTTTATGTTTTGGTCTGAATCCTCTAGTGTGTAAAATATTTCGTGCAGCTAAAAGGAACTAGCATCTTTCTCTGAAGCCTAAATAATTGCTTCTAAATTGCTGGAGCCTAAACTAAGTAAAGTAGCGATCAGAGTTTAGTGCTCTATTCTGTGCACTATGAAACCGTGGAGTCCAATTTAACGGGAGGCAAGTCCCAACTCCCAATGCAATGAAATTATGAAAACTAATATTGAGCTTGAAATTTCTTTCGACGCACAAAATCGGAAAACAGCAGAAAAATACTAAATATGGATGTTAAACAATGTAATGATCTATACGGTACGGTACGGTGTAGTACACCGACCGTACTCGTATGCCCGTGTACGCCACGGTGAGGGCTCTTCTCACCCCCTATATAACACGTAATACGAAGCCCTAACTGGCTATCGTTTCCGCCTACAATGGAGATACAAAAGTGGACTGAAAAGAGGGAAAAAACCAAAAGTAACATTTATTCATTTAGAGAAGAACACACTGAATCCTCACAATGATTTCTCCACGGTCTATTCCTGTCATGGTGCTCAATCACCACTTTCCCTCTATTTCTTTCCTAGAAGCTTCACAAGTACTAGCAAGTATAGTAATCCAGCAACGAAATAACTTAATGTTAATTAATCAGCCAATTATTTAGTTGGTGCAAATTAATTCCGTTCCTAGATGCTTCACAACTAACACATAGAAATCAAACAATTAAATAGACATTCTAAGAGGTCAGCTGTTTTGTATATTAGTGATAATTCTCATAGATTCTCCTAGCATCATCGAACTAAATTTAGTTCGGTTTTGCTATTCCTCACTCGAGTGAGAATTAAGTTAGATCTCACTCAACTCTAACCCCATCAGATTTGCGTCGTGATTCGTGAGTTACAATTAAAAAATTCTCAGTTGCACATGTAACTGGATGGGGTCATCTGAGTGAGAGTTAACTTAATTCTCACTCGAGTGAGACCTAGTCACTCCCAATTTAGTTATCACAGCCTGTACATAACTACATACCAAGTCATATCCATCGCCTTGTAGCAAACTAGGCATGGGCACCCACGTAAGCTCTGAAAGCTTCTAACAAAATACAAGGAAGATTCTACTTGCAAAACCAAAAGAAATCAACGAAACAGCGACAATCTTGACCGAGAAAAAAACAGCGACAATCTTGATATCCACGGACGGAAGCAACCAAGCGCGTACGCATCACCGTAGACCACACTGCCAGCAACGAAGGAGACCAAATATCTTCTCCGCGTGACGGGAGCGCTACGGGATTACTTTGAGTCTTTGATCATCAGAGCACGCGCTCACCTGCTGCCGCATGTAGTAGCTGATCCGAAGGCGAGGTCCCCAAGGGACCACTTGCCGAGCGTCTCCCCGCAGGCGAAGCGCACGGTCCTGGCGGCCTCCACCACTGCCTCGCCCCACCATTGCGGGGACCGCTCCGGCCACCGCCGCCCGCGCCTCGCCCGCGCCTCCTTCTTCCTCCGCTCCCTCGCCGCCGCGGCCTCCGAAACCGCGGTGGATATCATCTTGTCCTCCATGGCGCCCCTCCCGTCGGCGCCGTTGCCGTCCCCGCAGAACCGGCCCGACAGCACCAGGTAGAGCAGCACCGCCGTGCCCGCCATCCCCGGAGATCCCATCGCGCGCGGGGTAGAGGAGAGTTGTAGAAGGGGGAGGGAGCCGGAGAGGAAACGCGCGGGGAGGGCGTTGCTTGCCGCGGGTTGCCGGCGGGGGAAACGTCTGAATTGGAGGGACGATGTGGATGAAAGACGCTTTTGCCCCTGGGTTTTTGCTTCAGCTCGGGCGCTACCTTTGGTACGACCACGAGCGAGAGTTGTCTAACTTTTCGTCCAAGCACACCAACGACATGTCTTTCTTGTCGAAAAAGTCTAACGACTTTGGGTCACAAGTTCGATGCCAAGCTTAAGCTTTAGGTTTCAAGTCTGGACGTGTTTTCAACAACGGAATAATGCCACTTGCACGCATGGATGTTGTGCCATGTTGTGAATCAATTTTTTTTTTTGGTGAAACACAACACATACGCCGATGATCCTATACACGTGCATACACTCACCCTTGTGAACGCGCACGCACGTCCTACCCTTATGAGCATTTACGAGAAACTGAGCCGACGGATTTGGTATTGAGATTGACTAAATTGCCAAGGGCGCCTCATTGTCGACCGAAATGTCCCCTCCCACCTGGAGTTTAAATTTTGGTGGGTTGGAGTTACAACCACCCTTCTAACCATCCAACCATGTTGTGAATCTTTAGAGTTGGTGATGGTACATTCCTTTCCTAAGTAATCCTATCGCATGCAACAAAAAATTCAATCAAGACGAAATTAAATAGGGCAAATTAATTAAATAGGTAAAATCCCACCACATGCATTCAAAAGATCCAATTAAAGGCGAAATTTTATAGAGTAAAATACATCAATGGTCCCTGTATTTATTTCGAAAGCTCACTTTGGTCACTATACTAAAAATCCGGTCAATAGAAGCTCCGACTCGACCTCCTCACCATCCTTGTCAAAGCGATTGGATCAGGAGGCCCGAAATCGGCCGCCCCACCGTCTTATTCATCCCCGTCGCGCTGGGATACAGAGGATGGACCACCGGAGCCTGTAGAAGCAGGTCGCCACGACCCACTGGATGCACGGGATGCACTCCGCCGGCGTGGGAAGGCCCTTCGATCACTCGCCAGCATGCGCAATCGCCGTGCGCGCGCTGTCGCCAGCAGTGCAGCCGAGCTGAGCACCCCTCACCTTGCTCGTCGCGGGGATGTCCGCCGCACACAACGACGACATTCCCCATCTTGAAACTGGGCGCCACCGCGAACCCTACCACCATGCTGTCTGTGCCAGCAGCGCCGGCACCGCGGCCCGCTATGGCCCCATCAGCGGTGAGGCAGCAGCCAGGGCGGCTGAAGATGGAGTTGCAAATGACAGATGGGTCCCGCAGGTCAGTCTTGGCTGTTGACCGGTCAGCTTAGTCTCATACGGAGCTATACGATTTCACAGTGACCGTATAATCACCTACATATGTATATAGTGACCGTATTAACCAAATTTTTAGTATAGTGACTGAGCTTTCGACACAAGTACAATGACTATTAATGTATTTTACTCAAGTTTATATAGGACGGTTGATAGACTCATCGGACCGCTCCCTCTCAGGGCTGGCTCTTATTGGCCGTCTCGGGCAAGTAAAGATAAACTTTAAGCGAACTCATTTAATTTAGCCTTTCATAGCTTCTACTTGTATTGCTAATCCATCTTAATATAATATAGTAGTCGAGAGTGAATATATTGCATACAAGGGCATATGCACCCAATTTTTTTGTAAAATTCATTTAACCCCTTTTTAAAATGTAAACAAAATTCCACGTATAGTATAGACAAAACATGTGCACGACACACAAGTTTCGACATCTTTTTATCTTTTTTACACGGGCCAAATAAAAAGTTGTTTCTCCGCAAAACTTTCTATGAACACATAGAACCTGCAGATATATGCACGCAACTTTTTTTCTTCTATATTTTATACATTTAAAAAATGTTTTTGTGAAAAAGGGACCTATGCACCCGTGTTCAAATGCCTATTTCCTATCACAGTCATCAAATTCTTCTCTTCATGACTAAACGATGCTAATTGGATAAGACCCTACCATGGAGCTGGCCATGTTAAGCTACTAGCTAGGATGCACATGACTAGTCCCAAGGCGTGTATTGCTTTTAAATTAAACCAACAATAATGTGGTTTCTTGATGAAGTTTGTTATCACTGATTAACCACATAAATTAGACGGCTTGACTCTGGGATTGTGACTTCAATTAAATTTCTGAATTCGATCCACTGGCCTAAAGTATGCTAGCCAATTGCCGGTCCAAACATTAATAATGGTTTTATTAGCTTAGTTTGAGGAAATTATATGTGTTAAGCTAGCCTGTACATTCTTAAGCTTGCGTGTACGTCTTTTTTGTTGAGCCTTCTTTTCACGACTTACACTAACCAGCCAAACCAACGAGGATTTTTTTTTCTTCATAAAACTGTGTTTTAGATTTCTTGGCAAGGGTATTCTGGTCAGTCCAACTGTCCAGAGGAAGCTGCTGCAGCCCGCTGGGCCTCTGAAAGCTGTGGAATCAGTGATTGTCCAGGGAGAATATGGGGAAGCATATGCATGGAAGCTCTCCAATGCTGTGACCCTACATCATGGCGACGTAAGACAGGATAACGCAACACAGCTTAATTCAATGAGGCAGGTAATTTCAGCAAATCATCATGGATCAATCTGCATTTTTGTGATAGAAATGACAGCAGCGGAAGCAAGCTCAATCCTGGAGGCAAGGTATAACCTGAGGGAATCGTGTATATTCTTTCGGTATCTCTGTGTTTTTATGCTTGGATATTCCATTCTTGCAAGGCTTGGGTTTGAATCCTTGATTTGATTTTCCCGTGCAGGGAAGGACTATCGAAGAAGGCAGAGCTGCCTCTCGGTCTCAAGGAAACACACAAGTTCCATAATAATGTAGGATTTTTTTTGTGGTAGGATACCACAATAATTTTACATGTACAACATATGTATTTTCTATGTGCTCTTCTTAAGGTTGCAAATACTCATTTTGAATATTCTTCCGAGTGCATATGAGCCGGGGAACCCTAGCCCCCCCCTGCCAACCTCTCGTCGCAACAACTAGTTTGCGCACTTCGGTGTAAAAACTTAATTTTGATTTGGCAATATCGACACAATTGCTTCATGGCCTTGCTGAAGGTGGTGGATCGAAACTCGGATTTGGGGAAGAATATCTCGAGATCAACTTATGGTTGGACTCGTCATTATCGCCACACGTGTGACGATCTCTCCCTGAAGGGTTTACCTAGGAATTGTGTATTTTCTCTATGTTTGCAAGGCACCAGACCTTGGATTTGTTTCCTTTGAATTTTGTGAACTTTAATTTGCAATACAATTATGGATATATGCATCGCCTCAATGCAGAGGATAGGGCATGCTCCCCTTAAAACAAGCTCTTTCCATTCCTCGTTTTGCATTCGTTGCGTCGAGCTTCGAGGCGCCCAAGCATCTCCTCTGCATACACAAATTATGGAAGGGAAGACATTTAGCAGACATGTACGTGAGCCTGACAGGGCATCACAGCTTATATAGAGACTTTTGGCATCTATGATGTTTCCTGTGCCAATAAAATCATGATTGGGAAAGTCTGGACACGATGTTTTGCCTCATAGGTGTAGATGTACCCATTATAAAAAAATTAATTTAAATATTTGTCAAAATATTCCAAATAAAAATGTCGGGTGTGCATCTGGACATTCTATATTAGCACAAAATATTTCGTGAAAAAGGCAGTTTTTGTGGCCAATTCACATTTTGAAACACCAGAATTTGTTTTTTTACACAAGGCATATAAATGTCATTTTTTCACGAATTTTTCTATGCAAACATAGAATATCCGGTGTACATCCGAATTTTTGTTTGATTATTTTTACATTTTGAAATATCATTTTTGGGTAGTGGGAGCAAGAATCTCATCTCCGGTCACTTCGTCAGTTCGCTAGCTTAAGTGGGAGCAAGAATTCTGGTCGGCCAAGTGGAATGCGGCTCTGGTCTAGCAGTCCAGAAGAGAACAAATTAAGATGCTTTTTGAACTGTTATGGAGATAGTCCCACTTCCCAGATCATGTATAGTCAGCAAAAAAGGCTATTCATGCTGCTGACATTCAGACACAACACGTTCAAAATCATGAAAGAGAAAAGAGATAAGGACGCATTGATTGAAAGAAAATCTTATGGGAATCTCAAAAGCAGAGAAAGGATATATATTCCCGTGCAAGATAAGTTTGTTTCAAAAAAGGGTAGGAAGAAAGAAAAAGCTGGCTAGGCTGGACTGTAGGGCCAAACTATGGTCCACCTACAATGCACAACACTTCCTAACAAACTTCAGGAAGCTCATTCGCACGGTGTGATCAGATCAAGCTCCAATTTTATATATCTCAAGAAACTCAAAAAGGTTCATCTTCTAGCTGGGCCATCTAGCTCATTCGCACAGTCGTAGGCTATGGCGGCGTACGACTGGGACAAGTATTACGCTGGCTATCAGTGTTAGGGGTAGTGTAGTTAAATTTGATTTGAATTTTGTAAAAATCTATAAAAAATGAATGAAATCTATCAAGTTTGAATTATTCCTTCGTTCAAATTTTTTCAAAAAAAATCTATTGGGAGCGCCGCCGGCGAGCCGCTCCCAATAGGCGGCAACGTGGGCCGGCGCGCCCTATAGCTCTTGTCCAACACACTTGCCGGATGCTCTATTGGTAGCGCCGGTGGAGATGCTCTTTGATCGGTGTGGATGGATGGTTTTAAAAAATGCCAACCACTCTAAAACTGGTTAAATTCAATAGGCTGTAGTTTTAGGTGCATGTAAATTCACAACAATAAAACAACAAATTTGATGAAAAATATGACTGCTCTTCCTGTGAATCATTTTGTGCCCATTTTGAATTTTTCTATGACCCGAGTCATTTTGCTCCTGAATCTTTTGGACTTGTACATTAAACACAGACTTTTTTTTTTTTTTTTTGCGGGGATCATCAAACCCATACGAGCAAATTTTGTCTGGAATTAAGTACTAGATCGGCAGTGAGCCCGGATGGGCAGATCAGCCCAGCATACGGAGCCCTGGTAGCAATGACGAGTTTTTCCATTTTAGAGAAAGACGGCCACATGCTGCTACAATCAACTGGACCATACATGAAGACACGATAAAGCACAAATAAGAACATATAAGGGTATCTCCAGCCGTTCGGCCCCCCCAGGTTTTGGTTCGGCGCCTTTTCGCGTTTGCGCCGGCGCTATTTGGGACCTGGGGGGGGTGAAGTTTCCACTCGTTCCGGCCCCCGGAAAACACAAATCAACATAATTTCCTTCCCGCCCCAAAAAACGGCCCGAGTTCGGCGATCCAAACAGCCACAGTTGGGCGATCATACAAAAAAGCCATAAAGTTCGGCGAATCAAGCCACAGTTCGGCGATCTGGTGAAATGGCCACATTCGGCATGCTGATACGCAGATCAGATCAGATGGTCGCCGGCGACACCTCGGCATCCTCGTCGAGATCGATGGGCGTGGTCGTCGGAGCAGGCGCAGAGGTCAGAGTGGCCGTAGGCTCGGCGGCATCGGCGGTAGGCTCGGCGGCATCGGCGGTAGGCGGCGGCGTGATCGTGGCCGAGCTCGTGTCGTCCGCCGTCGTAGTCGGGGTCGGGTCCGGGGCAAACTGGCTGAGAATCACGCGCCGCTGCGCCATGAACCACGCCCTGATCTCGGGGTCCATCGCCTCCGGGTTGCCTCCCATGAGGAAGGCGAGGTCGTTGTTCCTCTTCTTCGCCGCGGTGTTGGTCTTGAGGAGGTCGAGCTTGATGCCCTGGTTGGCCATGAGCGCCTTCCACCTCGCCTCGGCCTTCTCCTTTCTCGCCGCGGCGTGGGTCTGAGCGTCGGCGATGCAGGTGTCGATGGACGCTTGGAGCTTCGCCGCTGCTGGCGCCCCGTCTCTCGCCGCCTTGGCTTTCTTGTGGCCATCAGGGCGCCCATCTGCCGCACCAGCCACCGGCGCGTCCGGGACATACGCCTTGCCCTTGCTGTGAGAATGGCGCACTTGCACCCACTTCTCGCACCCCTCGAGGACGATGAACACGTGGAGGAACTTGAAGTCCGCCTTCTCTTCGTTGCGGTACATGTCGAACATCCGGACCATCTACATGCCAAACCGGCCGGAATGAGCAAACCGGCGAAGTCAAAAGGTAAATGACGGCGGGAATGAGCTCACCTCCATCTCGTAGTTGTTGCCGCTCTTCGGCCGATTGGCGACGTCCTCTTGAATGCCATGCCATTTGTTGCAAGCGTGCTGGATGTTCGCCCAATGGTTGGCCATGGCCTTCTCGCCGCGCGGAGTGACGCATACGGAGTACTCGGGGTCGACGATCCGGCGCTCATCGTACGAAGTCTTGACCCTCTTCCAGTAGTTGTCCATGTTCTGGTTGGCGCGACGATCGGGTCGAGGCTGACCGTCTTCCATGCTTCGGCGAGGAGAACATCCTCCTTCGCCGTCCACTTGATGCACGGCTCGACGGGAGGTTTCGGCGCCTTCGTCGGCACCTTCTTGGGCCGACGGCCGCCGGCTTCGTCCCCCTTGGCCGGTGCCCCTCCTTCGTCCACGACCGCCGGATCGGTCGCCTCGCCTTCCTCAGCCGCCTCGCCGCCGCCAGAGCCACCAGAGCCGCCGGAACCGCCGGACTCCCCGCCGCTTTGTGAGAAAAATTCCCCACCCTGCGAGAGAAAGCCCGGGCATGCCGCCGTCGCCATGGAACCAGTGGCGATAATCTCGTCCATGAAGGAATCGGCGTGCATCCCGCCGAACAGGAGGCGGGGGTCCTGCTGAGGGGCGAAAGGGCGCACGCGGCGATGCGACGGCGAGGTTGAGTAGCCCGGCGAAGCGTACATCGCCGGAGAAGGGCGGGGAAAGGCGACGTTGGGGTTGAAGCCGCCATGGGGGTCATCGTCGGCGTACCGGTGCGGGGACACGCTCCAGCGCGGCGACGGGGATGGCGAGTAGCCGGTCGGCGACGCGACGCTGGCTTGGCTGGCCCATCCGGCGAACTGGGGATGAGGAGGGAGGCCGACCCTCAGCTTGGCCGGTGGCGCCGGAGCCACTACAGCAGCCGGTTCCTCCACCGCCATCGCCGCCTCCTCTTCTTCTTCGGCGGCGGCGGCAGCCTCGGCCAGGCCCTCGGCCAGGAGCTTTTCACGCTGCCTCTTCTCCCTCGCCCGGCGCTGGGCGTTGTCGTTCTTCCGGCGCGCTTCGTCGGCGGCCCACATGGCGTTCGTCCAGCCCGCGGCCTCTCTCTCGGCGCCCTTGGTTTACTCGGCTGCTTCTTCACCTCCAAGGCGGCGGAGGGCGCGGCGATGCGGGGGCCGGTGAATTTGCTGGGCGCCATGACGGGCAGATCTGAAGGGAAATGGCGGGATCGGCCGACAGGGGAGGGTGTTTGTGGGGGCGAAAATAGAGGGAAAGAGCAAAATTGGCGGGGAATGACCGAAAATATGGAGGGAAATCGCCGTGGCTCACCGACAGTTCTGGCCCACGGACGCCTTTTGCCCCCCCAAGCGAGCCCCGGCGCGCTGGGTTTGGCTTGGGTGCGCCGGCGCAATACGGCGCCAAAATCGGCGCAAAGCGGCGCTAAATGAGGTTCTGGGAGGGCGACTGGTAGAAAACGGCGCAAAACGGCGCAAAAAAGGCCTCTTGGGGGCGCTGGGGGACGGCTGGAGATGCCCTAAGATCACCAAATACTGGACACTGATCAGCACCTAAACAACGCTTTTCTTCGTCGCGTGCATAAGCAGGTCAGTGCGCAGGGAAGGGCAAGTTGCCTCCAAATTTTTATACCCCTCCGTCGCCAAGACAGCGTTAGAACCGCAGGAGCCCGGGCGATGAAGTCGATGCACTTAGCCTTGAGGCACTCACAGCCATGCAGCTCGGCTAGAGCAAGAGTTGCCACGGCGGTGTCGACGTCGATGCCACCTGACAGCTTGCCCTCGCAGATCAGCTTGAGTCTTTCTACGCCGTACCTATCTGCAGCAGCCAGCAAATGCTGCGCCATCGCTGTCGTCGACACCGCCTCCACCTTTTGCTGCCCATCAAACTCCGGCACCGTGTCCGTGTAGATGAAATGGAGCAGCGCCTTGAACACCTCCGCCTCCATGTCCTTGACCTCCACACGCTGCGAGCTCTTCTCCATCATTTGCCCGTAGAACTGGGCCATGAAGACGGGGGACCGCCCGGCAAGTTTGAGCTTGTGCGCAGCGAACGATTCGCCGGACACGACGAACGTGACGTCCACTCCGGCCTCCTTCTCCTTCCCGTCAAACTCCGGCACCGTCTCCGTGTAGATGAAACGGAGCAGCGCCTTGAACACTGCCGCCTCCATGTCCTTGACCTCCACACGATGCGAGCCCTTCTCCATCATTTGGCCTTAGAACTGCGCCATGAACACAGGGGACCGCGTGCCGAGTATGATCTTGTGCGCAGCAATGGATTCGCCGGACACGATGAACGTGACGTCCGCTCCGGCCCCGTTCTGCAGGAGCTCGCCAAACTGCTGGTGCAAGTTCGAAGATGGCACAGTTATTTCCTTAACTGGGAATGTTTGTACTGGCAATTCCTTGAGGACGGTGATGGTGCACTGCAGAGTGAAGGCATCTCCCTGGAGATAACCTGACGCCTCCAAATCATCTCTCTTGATTAACTTCAGCGGGGATGCTACACTTCCTGAACTAAAAAATACTCCAAACCTGCTCTTTTCTTCCGATGGTTCTAAGCTGCCGTCGGATCTACCAACCGGCAGCCAAGATTAGCCCTCACAACCTTGCCGGAGCGGGATCGACTAAGAAAGATAAGCTCGAGTGCTACCCACGTACTTGGACCCGAAATTTGTGGATAAACCTTAATCCGGACACACACGGGCCTCCCACTCATACCCGTCGACGTGCCATCTGGAGCTGATCTTGCAGCTATTCTCGCGCGTGGATCTTTAGAAGCTGCACCAAGCGCGCAGCGTCGGTGAGGCTTACAGTGCAGGAATTCTCCATGGTGATCTTATCTTCCTGGAGGAGGGGGCGTGAGAGTGGGGTTCTGCTTTCTACTGCGTAGAGGCCGATCAGACTGTCGTTTGGGTGTGAATGGCTGCACCCGGTTCGTAGTAATTGTAATTAACCACACCGACTGTTCGGGTGGAGAGATGAGGCCGGCATGCGAAGTGACGGACGTTGGAACTCGAAACGAGAAGGTTTTACGGAATGCCGACCAACGCATCACCGGATCTTGTGTTGAGTAAGTTTAATTTAGGGTTTTCGGTAGAGCAACGTGCTCTCCGTTGATCTCTTATAGTATATAGCATGACAGGTACAATACAAATACATGTACAATACGGTACAAGCACCGTATACCGATTCTAATACTTCCCCTCAATCTAAACTAGTACATACAAGATTTAGATTGGTCCTGAATCGGTCTAACATCTGTCGTGTGGCTGGTTTGGTAAATATATCAACCAACTGATCATCAGAAGAGATAAACCTCACCTCCAGAGCACCATCGGCAACTTGCTCACGCACAAAATGGAAATCGATCTCAATGTGCTTGGTACGAGCGTGAAACACCGGATTTGCTGTTAGGTAAGTCGCCCCTAAATTATCACACCACAAAATGGGTACACGCTGCCGAGTAACTCCAAGCTCTTGGAGCAATGTATCAATCCACATAGCTTCGGCAGCGCCATTTGCCAAAGCCTTGTACTCTGCCTCTGTACTGGACGCGAGACAGTAGGCTGCTTCTTCGAGCTCCACGACACAAGGTTAGATCCAACAAAGATCGCAAAACCTCCAGTGGAACGACGGTCATCTACACATCCTGCCCAGTCAGCGTCGGTGAAAATGCTAATACCCACAGAAGGAGACTTGTGGATAGTCAAACCAGTATTCAGAGTTCCTCTAACATAGCGCAGGATGCGGTTAACCGCTTCCCAGTGCACCTCAGTAGGTAGAAGCCGGCACCGGCGAGGTTCAGGAGGGTCAGCCCCTTCCACAGCATGAAGTTGGTGGCGTCGAGACGGACGGCCGGCTGGGCGATGCCAGCGGTGGCGGGCGCAGCAGGGGCGGAGACGAGGGTGCCCGCGGACGTGGAGAGCTGGAGCGAGGACGACATGGCGACGGCTTGGATTGGAGCACACGCGATCGCGGAGGAGATGGGGGCGACGACGCGGAGGGACTGCGACTCGCAGCGTCGAGCGGAAGAAGCGCGGCGGCAGCGTGGAGAGGGCTCACACGGCGGCGGCGGAAGGAGCGCGGCGGCGGCGTGGACAGGACTCACGCGGCGGCGGCGAACGAGGAACCGAGGTCGGCTCTGATACCAAGTTTAATTTAGGGTTTTCGGTAGAGCAACGTGCTCTCCGTTGATCTCTTATATATAGCATGATAGGTACAATACAAATACATGTACAATACGGTACAAGCACCGTATACCGATTCTAATAGAGTACACCAATTTAATCGACACCCCTGTGCTCCGTAGTGATTCGACTTCGACTAGCACCCGCAGTGAAAAGGGCCAACAGACTCGTGATTAAAAGAGTTTGACTGATGGCCTCTTCGTTTCTAATTTCGACGTAACATCGGTACACACTAGGTAACACGGCGCGGCGACACGCCGCGCCCCTGGTGATAATTTTATTAGAGTTGTACTTAATAAATAAGCTCTTTCAGAAAAAAAAGGCAGTAGTGAAACAACATAATTAGGTGGTATATTTTAAGGCTAGTAGAATTACTAAAACATAACTCATGTAAGGGAGTGGTTGGCGCTACTTCGCGGAATTTGAGGACCAAACCCCAGTATCTCCAACAACTACCATCTCAAGTTCCCCGCTTAGGCGAATTTTGCAAATACCGTTTCTGCAAAATTCGTAAAGTTAGCCTTCTAGAATCAACCCTTTCTATCTGCAAAAAATAAGACATGCACAAATAGAATAATGTAAGTCACATTGCAATTCCCCGTTCGTGGAGTATGCAAACCGATTAGAGAACCCTTTAACAACTTTTGGCAATGCATTACAAATTAACTCCACTGCTCAGATAAAAAATGGACAATGACTTTGTAGCCTTTCCACCGTGAAAATCTAAAGATTTCCTAATGTAATAACTATTTAATTTGCTTCCCATAGCCTCTACAGCTGAATTGCATCCTCTATACATGTGACTGGTCATAGGACATGGGTTGTTATTTATCTGCCCATCGCTGAACCTTCAAACAGCTAAGAGAAACTTCCCTCCATCAATATGATTAAACATTAGGATAAAAAGTGTAAAAAACAGTCGAATGTTGCACTATTGAAATTTTGAGTATTGCTTAACTGAGGTTGACATATCAAATTATTTACGTAAAAAATGCACATATATAAATTTTACAATGTCATATTTAGTAGTAGCTTAACTGAGGTTGACATATCAAATTATTTATGAAAAACTGCACATACATATATAGGAATGTAGAAATATCACCTAGATCATCAAACATGATTGAATAAATCGCACATCTGTATTCAAGAGCAAATTTATATCTGACAACCAATGTGTCACTGATATAATGCTTAATTTTTTAATTAAAAAATGAAGTTCAAATGGCAACATGGACTGGATTAATTATATTTTAATACCATGCGCTAGGAAGTGATGACAAACACTTAGTTTCATCTGCTTTGACCAAACGCAAAATAAGTATAGTTACTTAGATGAAGAACCAGCTCCGGCTCTTGAGCGGGAGCGTGGTCACCGGCCGCCCGCGCGGTCAAGCTGAACCGCGCCTCTGCGCACTCGCCTTGCTACAGCCATCGCGTGGCCGACGCCGGATCGGGAGAGGAGTAAAGGAAGCGAGCTCTGCTGGCAAGTTAAAAATGCGATCAGAAAACATGCGCCATTGATGCTCATCAGGAGGCCATAAAACAACATAAAGTCTGAGGTTTTTGAAATCATGTAAATCGATAATCACATACCTGAACCAAAGGCAGACAGCCTACATTAGCTTATATTATAATATCAAAGGTCTCCTAATGGCAGAAAGGATGAACTGCTCCAACTATAAGATGACCTCTCTATGACTTGTAAGGAGATTTCTTGAATGATTGTTCGTTCCACCTTCTCATGACTCAGAGCATAAAAAGAAACATCAATAAACAAAGATGTACTCAATAAACAAAGATGTACTGCTTAGAAGGCGAACAGTAAGGACCACATACAGAATGCAAAGGTAAAGTCAATAATCAAAACGAACTTTCTGGCACTTGTCTTCATAAGCAAATGAATTTTACTCAAAGAAAACCATATAGGAGTAACGATGTCTAATCAATGGGCGAATAGCTCAGATGCGACGTTTTTTCGGATAATTGGACAGGCAGCGACGTCGTTGCACGTAATAGCTCACATGCGGCATCTATTCGAGCCATAATTGCTCTGAGGCGACATGGCCGTCAAGTCATGTTCCCCACGCTGTAAACCAGGTTTGACCGGTACATGAAGTAGTTTTTCTCGAGTGGGACCCATGCGTCAGCGAAACCGGACTCTGTTCGTGGGGGAACCCTCTCTGCCACGCGCCGGCGTCCCGCGGAGCTCACTCTGTCCCGTCGTCTCGGTTTCTCCGGGCTGGGGAAATTTTTTTCCTGGCGACGGCGAGTCGGCGGCAATGGAGCGGGCGACTCGAGCTGTGGCAAAGAAGCGGGCGATTCGAGCTGCGGGAATGGAGCGGGCGAGTAAAGCTGCGGCGAGGGGGCGGGCGACTGGAGCACCGGCAATGGAGTCGAGCAAGCTGGCGGCGAGTCCTGCGGCGGAGGGAAGAGCGGCCGCGCGAGTCCAGCAGCGGCACCCGGAGTCGAGCAAGCTGGCGGCGACGCAAAGCTTGGGGTGCTGCGTCGAGGGAGCGGCGAGGGAGGATGGAGGATGGGGGGGGGGGGGGGGGCGGTGCGGGTACACGGTCGCAGAGGCGACCGGCGGCCCGATTTGTGTCTCGTGCAGCGGCGAGGGGCTCCATCTATCTCGACGGCAAGCGACCCTACCGGATTTCAGTCCAGCAGGTACTGAAGAAGGCGTGGAAGCGTCACGGCTACTACAGCTCCAAGGGTTTTCCGCTCGGCGGTGATTCGCCGCCGATGACGAGGCAGAGGTTTGCCGCGATGCGCAAAATTGCTGCGTTCGACGACAGCAGCTCGGGCGGTGCTGCGGGCGACGAGAGCAGCTCGGGCGGTGCTGCGGGCGACGAGAGCAGCTCGGGCGGGAGCTCATCGAGCAGCAGTTCAGCAAGCTCATCCCCGAGCGTGGACTTCGATGCCGCGTTGAGCCTAGAGGCTTTCAGCCTAGTTGCCGGGATGGCGGCGGATAGATTGTTCTGCTCTGATATCCTCTGCGAGATGAAATCGAGCTAGAAGATTGTGCTGCAGAGCCATGACGGAGGGAAGATCGTGCTGCATTCTGTAGATAACTAGTGTAGTGAATTTTGTTAGGTGCCTGAAACCATTTCAGGCAGTGTTTGCCCAGCGCTGGGAGCGTGTGTGGGAGTTATTTTGTGAAATGGCAGTGCTCTGGACGTGCCTGGACGTGCTCTGGACGTGCCCTGGATGTGCTCTGGACGTGCCGTGGCACGTTCCGGTAGGTGAAACCTTGTTTTTGTAGGTGAAACCTTGTAAACAAAATGTAAATTATTGTGTTCCTTGTTTTTGTGTTCCTTGTGGCATTCGCACGCCGTCAGATTGTGGCATGCACACTGTCGAACACCTTTGGGAGCGCGCTCTGGACACGCCCGATTGTGCCATTCGCATGCCGTCGCATTGAAAACAAGTTGAAAGAGTTGAAACATTGTCAACTAGGTAGAGGCTTATGTCATCTATAGACAAAATGCTTTAATTTTTTATTTAACTTACCAAAATGTAAATATTGCTAGTGTTGCTAGTGTTACCAAAATGTAAACATTTGTAACTATTACCAAAATCGAAATGTACATGTTATTTGTGCTAGGCTTGGATGTTGCAATGATTTCATACTAATTTTTGAATTCAAATTTGAACTACAATTCAAATGTACATGTTATTTGTGCTAGGCTTGGATGTTGCAATGATTTCATACTAATTTTTGAATTCAAATTTGAACTACAATTCAAATGTACATGTTATTTGTGCTAGGATTGGATGTTGCAATGAGGAGGATTTCGAGGATTTTATTTGTAAATATTAACCTTCTAATGGTGGTAGATTTGTCGCAAACAGAGGCATAGCCTAGTGGCAAAGGGTTGATGCTCCCTTTGCCCACCTAAGTTCGAGTCCGCTTGCTCGCAATTTAGGTGTTGCACATTATATGTCCTAATCCAGTAGCTTAGTAGGTCGGGCATCTCACTATTATAGAAAGATTTCTATAATAGTGAGTTGTCTCATCCATTAAAATATTGCACTTGGACAAATTCTTTTGAATTTTTGATTTTTTATATTTTGATTCTTTTGTGCTAATTTATGAATATTTGAATTCAACTATGAACCAAAATTGAAATGTACATGTTATTTGTGCTAGACTTGGATGTTGCAATGATTTCGATCTAACTTGGTCATCCCCATTTCTAATCCTGTCATTTTTCTAATCGGTTCTCCAAAATGAGCTACAAAAGAGCGCCAAAGGTAAAGCCCAAACAGCCCCATTTCTAATCCTGTCATTTTTTCGACATTCTCCAAATGATCTCAAACTCTAGGGTTAACATCTATTGCACTAATATAGTGTCCTAGACCAATTTTTAACTCAAAACTTGTTTAAAAGTTGGTTTGATAAACTTGTTTAAAATATTCAAAAAACATCAAAAAATGCAAATCCAGTGCACATGGTCTTATTTTGTCATGTACTAACAGCTCCAACTGATAAACAAGGTCTACATACATATTAAACAAGAAATGCTTCAATATGGTGTGAAATCTCACATCTCAAACTATAGTCCTAGTTTGAGATGTGAGATTTCATACCATATTGAAGTATTTCTTGTTTAATTATATCTAGACCTTGTCTATCAGTTGGAGATGTTAGTACATGACAAAATAAGACCATGTGCACTGGATTTGCATTTTTTTTGATTTTTTTGAATATTTCATGAATATTTCAAATTCGGCCAAACTCAAGCCAAATCAGCATTTAAACAAGTTTTAAACATGAAAATGAAAAAACCAAGCTTGGATCCTTCTTAGTCAATCCAAAATGAAGCTTTGGTGAGTTTTTTGTAAATTTCATGTTGCAAATCCCAAACCACCTCTCTTCGCACATGAGAGTTCATTGTTTGAAATGTGTGATTTCACACCATATTGAAGCATTTCTTGTTTAATATGTGTCTAGACCTTGTTTATCAGTTGGAGATGTTAGTACATGACAAAATAAGACCATGTGCACTGGATTTGCATTTTTTTGATGTTTTTTGAATATTTCATGAATATTTCAAATTCGGCCAAACTCAAGCCAAATCAGCATTTAAACAAGTTTTACACACCAAAATGGAAAACTAAGCCTGGATCATTCTTAGTCACACCAAAATGAAGGTTTGGTGAGGTTTTGGACAATTTCATGTTGCAAATCTCAAACCACCTCTCTTCGCACATGAGAGTTCATTGTTTGAAATGTGTGATTTCACACCATATTGAAGCATTTCTTGTTTAATATGTGTCTAGACCTTGTTTATCAGTTGGAGATGTTAGTACATGACAAAATAAGACCATGTGCACTGGATTTGCATTTTTTTGATGTTTTTTGAATATTTCATGAATATTTCAAATTCGGCCAAACTCAAGCCAAATCAGCATTTAAACAAGTTTTACACACCAAAATGGAAAACTAAGCCTGGATCATTCTTAGTCACACCAAAATGAAGGTTTGGTGAGGTTTTGGATAATTTCATGTTGCAAATCCCGAACCACCTCTCTTCGCACATGAGAGTTCATTGTTTGAAATGTGTGATTTCACACCATATTGAAGCATTTCTTGTTTAATATGTGTCTAGACCTTGTTTATCAGTTGGAGATGTTAGTACATGACAAAATAAGACCATGTGCACTGGATTTGCATTTTTTTGATGTTTTTTGAATATTTCATGAATATTTCAAATTCGGCCAAACTCAAGCCAAATCAGCATTTAAACAAGTTTTACACACCAAAATGGAAAACTAAGCCTGGATCATTCTTAGTCACACCAAAATGAAGGTTTGGTGAGGTTTTGGACAATTTCATGTTGCAAATCTCAAACCACCTCTCTTCACACATGAGAGTTCAAATGAGCTCTAAAGGTAGTGTAAACGGCTCCATTTCTAAGCAAGATTTTTTTCCACCTTCTCCAAATCAGCCAAATAACTATCCTACACATCTACTCTATATATAAAAACCATGTGCACTGGAATTTCATTTTTTTGATGTTTTTTTAATATTTTATGATTATTTCAAATTCGGCCAAACTGAAGTCAAACCAACATTTAAACAAGTTTTAAACATGAAAATGAAAAAATAAGCCTGAATCATTCTAAGTCCCACCAAAATGAAGGTTCTGTGATTATTTTAATTTTTTCTGAATTAGTTGGTCAACCCACACAAAATCCTACGAAGATTCTGTGATTTAACCCTGGCCGTCCGATCATGCCTTCTAGAAGGAAACCCCCCGATCCGCGCCAGTCCCAGTTCTGCGCTCTGATTGGCTGTTGATTCTTTTTTTTTTTGAGAGGAGGCTGTTGAATTTTTTTAGCTGCAGTGTTTCGAACGCGCATAGGCCACGGCCCAACAATTTTTTTTAGCTGCAGTGTTTTATTAATTTCAAACGCGCATAGGCTACGGCCCAGAAAACTCGACGGCCCACGGCCCAAATCCTGCCGTGCCCTAGCTATTGCTCTTCTTATCCACTAACCCTGTCGTGCCCTAGCTATTTCCCCACCCATCGTGCCCGAGCTATTTCCCCACCCTCGCCGCCGCTCGCATTAGCTCGCCGCCGGTGATCAAATCGAGCTAAGCCTGTAGATCCAGCCCCGCCGCCCGCCGATGTTTAGGAGGGGAGGTCGAATCGCCGGCCGCGGTGGCCATTCCGGCGGTGGCAACGGCGACGAGGAGCGGAAGGGGAAGAGGCGGGTTCTGGCTGACCCCGCTAGGAAGGCCGTGGCCGCTTCCAACGGCGCTCGTAAGCGAGGCGCGCGTGCGTGGACGAACCTCGGAATGCGGCCTCCGCCTGCGTACGAGCGCCGCGAGCTGCCTAAGTACGACCGCCGCATGGCGATGGCTGGAAGCTCTTCCGGTGCGGGGAGCTCCTCCATTGCTCGGGGTCGGGCACCGCTGCCGCCGCCGAAGAGGGAGGAGGAGGAGCAGCAGGAGCGCCCACCGCGCAGCGGCCGCCCCCTCCTGCCCGGGGACTTCGTCTCCGAGGAGGACCTGCCCTGGGTCACCTTGGAGGTGTTTCAGCGCAGCACAGAGGAGGAGAAGCGCCGTCAGATGGAGATTGAGCTCGACCAACGCCGCCTCGAGGTCGGGATTTACAGTTCCCTCCACGACGTCATCGACATCAGCTCGGACTCCGACGGGGCCGGGCTATTCGACTCCGACGAGGACTAGGACTGAGCGGCGCCGCCGCCTCGTTGCCGCTGCCGCACCCCCGGGGCTCCGGTGTGAGCCCAATTTTGGGTCGTAGCTAGGGGTAGGAGCAGCAGCGAACGTCCCCGCCTGTTAATTTTCAGTTCATCTCCGTGTGGCTTTTGAATCTATGAGCCACGAGCTTCTGTAATGTTAATGTAATGTACTGCAGTTTATCTACTATATGCGCCCCGCGGGTTTATTTTATCTTCATTTATTTATGTTTTGCCTTGCCGGCGTTGCCGCGCTGCGTCGATGTCGCCGGAGAAGAAGAAGAAGAAGAAGAAGAAGCAGAGAAAGCGCGCGCAGGGAAAGAGATTAAACGGTCGTCGTTGCTGACGTGGGTAATTGTGGGTCCCACCCGCCTCCCTTTAATCCTAACTGACTGCGATTAAGAGCAATTAGTTAGGGAAGATATTTGAGCTCAATGAGACGTCGCATGTGAGCTATTACAACCAACGACGTCGTTCTCCAGTGAATAGCATGAAAAGGTGTAGTACCTGGGCTATTCGCCCCTAATCAATCCACCATGGTATAAAGACAACTACATCAAAAGATCAATTTTGGCACGGAACAATATCATCTGCATCCAAGTTTCCATTCACACCATTAAGTGTTGTCACATTTTTAATGATCTAAAATGAACAGCAACCTCACCATCAAATTCAAATGATTAAGGACATAGTTCAGAATTAGAAAGTAATATACAGAACACCCAATATATGATATGCTTGTGAAGAGCTAATAACAATAGTTAAAAGTTTAGCCAAGCTAATACAGAAAGCATGGAAAAACATGGACCTGAAGGGAGAGTGATACATATTGTGACATAATGCTCTACCTCTGCCCCCATGTATGATAAGCATATCAGTGCTGCTCTTCAATATCTGGAGCATCAAGGTAAGACTATTAGCATGAGAACTGAGCAAGGCCATGTAAAAATATGAAATATGCACTCATGAACCTCTGAAACATGCACTCATGAACGATCTGATCCTGTACATTAACGACTAAGCAGTCGAAGTAGCAAGATCAACCAAACTTGTTAATTCATTTTCTTTACAATTTCGACATGTATACAGAGAAGAAGTTATTGCCATCCTCCAGAAAGAAACCCCATTTGACGGTAGGAAAATCAAAACATGGACCACCGTGTGGGCTTATCCTGTTCTAGCTCGTACTAAACCAATTATTGTTTAATTTAGTACTAACAAAAAACTGGACCAATAGACATTGTGTGTAACTTATATCTCCCCGAGTAATTAAAGGAAGAGAGTTTTGCATGTTTCCATACAAATGGAATACAGGTTTACTTAAAAATTGTCGTACCTTTTCAGCATGTGCAACTGGAAGGAATGAGTTTCAAAACTTAAGAATGCCACAACAGTCTGTAGTATGCACAACAGTATCAGCATTTTTAGAAGTCTATCTAATATGCATGATTGCATGAACAGTTTGAAGTCAGTACAGAGGACATTGGTTGTCTTCAGAAAACTTAGAGTAAATCATCCATGTTTGGGAATAATGATAATATGGCATAGAAGTACTGCATGGCAGTTTTGATGCATATCGTTAGGCATCTTCTGATGGACGGCATTGCTGCCTCCATGTCCACCTCCACAACCTGCTCCTCGGATATTACAGAAGCCACCATGGTCTCGACAACCTGCACGACACCGATAAGAATACAAATGTCGGTAGCAGGCCTATAGATACAGAAATACGACATCTTGAAAATGCGCCAATACGATGATAAGTTCAATAAATAAGTAAATTAGTAGCTAAAGGGGTCAAAATATCAACACCTTCTAGCATGGATGGAGTTGATTCGAGCTTTTCAGAAAACTATGGGCTTGCACTCTACAGTCTACATGATTAAACTGCATCTCCATTACATTAGATTTTTTTGTTGCCATTGGTATTCCTCTAAAACAAGAACATGACGCCATATTGGAGGCTTAATATTTGTAGGCTGCCGTTGCTGTGCCATTAGATAACGATCTAAAAAAAGATATGGAGAGGAGGGGAGAGGGCGCTGCAATTAGATGGGAATCAACCGGAGAAAGAGAGAGAGGAGGAAGGAATGCACCGAAGGGAGAGGAGGAGTCTAGCTTGCTGGCAAGGGGGGGGGGGGGGGGGACGGGAACTGCTGGCCTGCTGCTGCAGTGCTCATCCGCTCGATTTCCGGCCGGCCGGAGAGGACATGGGCTGGGTCGCCGCCGGGCGCTCGATCTGAGGCATGGCCGTGGCCTAAGACTAAGGCGAATCCCCCTCGCCTGGAGTAGGAGGAACACCTGAGGAGGCGAGGGTGTGCGCTTTACCGCCGGTCTCGGTATTGCTCTTCCTCCATGCTAGATCTTGTTGTGGGCTTCGTCTAGGATCTCGCAGTTGGCCTTCCGTCTCATCTTCTCCTCCTCTCTCCTCAACATCCTATGCATGGGGAGGGTAGCGGGAGGTCGCCGCGGCGACCGACTGGTCGAAGGAGACTGGCGAGGCAGGGGATTGGGTCCTGGCGGGTGGCGGCGAGAGGGCATAGGAGGAGGGCGACACAGGGATTGGGGGAGGAGGAGAAAGACGGGCGAGGCACGGGGTTGGGAGAGGAGGACGATTGGGTGAGGCCACGGGAGCGACCGGTTAGCGTGCGCCAAAACTCGTGCAAGCGGGAGGGTGACCGGCCACGGGCCGGTGATGGTAGAAATCGTGCCCGCGCGCCAAAAATCGTGCTAACAGGAGGTGACCGGCTACGGGCGGGCAACCGGTTGCCCACGCGCACCAAAAATCGTGCAATGAACAGTAAACCGCGGGGCTGAGCTGCGCTGTAACAGCCCAGAATTTGAAAACCTAAAACCCGAGTAAAATTTTCGCTTTTGTGTTGCATTGCATCATGGCATCTAAATTCAACTTGCTAAACAACACACAAATGGTTTTGGCACCATTTGAAAACAAATGCCAAACTGTTGCAATTACAAATTCAAAGCAATGGAAGTGTTCAAACTTGCAAAACAAATTTTATCTTGGCATCTTATATTTGTCAAGGAAGTTTCAAGAGCTCAAAGTTAATATTTTTCACTTGCTTTGAAAATCCTAAAGTATTATCATTTTGAATTTTGCAAAATGCTCTACCTAAACCCTATGTACAAAGGTGGGGCAAAACATTTTATTTTGAATTGCCAATTTTTGTGGTGCTTCTACTTGTTGGTAGGAGGCTACTGGATTTTTCTCAGAATTTAATAAATTGTTAAAGTGCCCTAATAAATTCATTTGAATTACTGCTGAATTTCAAAAAGAAAAAGGGGAGAGGGACCTATCCGTGATGGCAGCAAGTTTTCTAGGGGCCAAAGTGTAAAATCGCCTTCTTCCATCTCCCTCTATAGCGACCGTGCGTGCAGCTCGAGGTTGCGCCGGACCATCTCGACGCCGTGCTCGCCGGGCCCCTTTGCCTCCCCCTGCAAGAGCAAGCTCCACGAGGCCCCTCCTGCTCCCTCACGTGCTGCTCCCCATCCCCACTCGCCACTGCTCCATTCCTCTTCCCCACGGGCCGCCATGGCTGCCGCCACCGCCGTGGTCGTCGCCGCCATTTGAGCCCGTCCCTGACAAATCGCGCAACACCACGAGCACCGCCTCGTCGTGCTGATCCTCCTCGTGGAAGAAATCGGCCGGAGACGTCCGAAATCGCCGCCGCTGTCCCACTTCTTCCCCGCCCCCGACGCAGCTCCACTGTGCGCGAGGGTGAGCTCCTGCCCTTGATGGCCTCTCTCCCTCCCTCGCTCGCCGTGGTCCCTGATACGTCTCCAACGTATCCATAATTTCTGCTGTTCCATGCTTATATTATACCATTTGCTACATGTTTTATATACACCTCGTATCACTTTTATGCATTTTCTGGGACTAACCTATTAACAAGATGCCACAGTGCCAGTTCCCTGTTTTCTGCTGTTTTTGGTTTCAGAAAGTTACTTCTGGAAATATTCTCGGAATTGCACGAAACAAAAGGCCAAGTCCCTATTTTACCAACACGTTTTCTGGCGCCGTTGCCGGGGAAAACAGAATTGCTTCTGCAAGGGGAGTCTCTCACCCAATCATTTTACTTTGTTATTTGTCTTGCTTAGTTTATTTTTATTTAGTCTTGTTTGCTCTCTTTATCAAAAACACAAAAAAATTAGTTCCTTTTTATTTCGAATTACTATTATGACTAGTTGTTTTCAATGTCTTATCTCTATGAAACTGGGTCTCGTTATAAGAATTACCGCTTCTCTCCAAAAGGAAAACATCTATGGGAACAAATAAGAAGATTGAATGGTTTTGCTAAGAACTTGTGTTCTACATATGATGAATCCTACTGCTTTAATGAATCTCTTTGCTATAGAAGGCACAAACATCTCCCTTTCCAATGTGAGTATACTGATAATGAAACCTTGGCTGCCTATGCTAAAGGAAACTATGATTTTGGTAATCTTGAACAAATTGAAGAGTTTATTGTTTTTAAGGGTGCCCTTGAAATTAGTTCTTATCTTGAACATAAAACTGATGCCCCTTATAAATCTGAATGTATTGCCATACTTAAATATTGTTGTGATACCTACAAGGATAATAATTCTTACATTACTGAACATCTTGAGAGGATGTTTCCTCAAAAAGATGAAACTTGTGCCTTGCAGGAACCTGAGGAAGAGGAAATTGCTGAAACTGTGATCTCATTGGATGAAAAAGAGGAGGAGAGTGAAGAACAAAAGGAGGATCTACCTTCTAATGACAGTAACTCTTCAACTCTTACACTATTTAATTGCCCTCCATGCCTACCTAAGGAGGAAGAGTGTTATATTGTTGAATGCCATGATTCTTTTGAAATATCTCCTTTTGATAAATTTTACGTAACAAGCTCCTTGACTCAAGAAAACGAAATTTCAGAAATAAAACAATGGCTCCCTAATGCTATATATGATAATGCTCTTGATGATGGTCCTATATTGCCTAATGATATTTATTATACTACTATTGTCAAAAGTGGGTTTAATGACCCCACTGTTTTTGAACTTAATAAAAATTATGTGTTTGTAGATCATGAAAAGCATGCTTTATGTGATAGTTATATAGTTGAGTTTGTTCATGATGCTACTGAAAGTTATTATGAGAGAGGAAAATATGGTTATAAAAGTTTTCAAGTCACTAAAACACCTCTCTTTATGTTGAAAGTTTTGAAGTTGTACTTGTTTCATCTTTCTATGCTAGTTGCTTTATGCTTCAATAATTTATTTTGTTACAAGGTTCCCTTGCATAGAAAGTGGGTTAGACTTAAATGCGTTTGATATTTGCCTCTTGATGCTCTCTTTTGTTTTTCAAGTTCTATTCCTATGAGAGCATCATTAAAATCTTTTAGCCTAGCTAAAGGCATTAAAGAAAGCGCTTTAGGGAGGCAACCCTTTATCTTTTATTTTTAGTTTTTCTCAAGGAGTTTTGTTACTTCTGTAGCAACTCCTTTGTATCTTTATTTTATCGCAATGTTGTGCCAAGTAAAGTTCTATATTGAAAGTTGATGCAAGATTTGGATTTCTGCGCAGTGACAGATTTTTAGCTGTCACGGATTTGAGCTTATCTCCCTGTAGAAAATTCAAAAAATTCTGAGAAAAATCACGCATATTCCTGAGATATGTACGCAACTTTCATTATTTTAGGCCAGATCCATCTGAGCAACTTAAGTGCCTCGAAAAAATTCGTCATTCCAGACTGTTCTGTTTTTGACAGATTCTGCCTTTTGTTTTGCATTCGCTCTTTTACTGTGTTTGTGTGGATTTCTTTGCTCCACAAAGCATTGGTGGCTGTAGCTAATGTCCAGAAGCTTTGGGATTGATTGTATCATTACAGAATATGAGAATTTTTGATTATGCACTAACCCTCTAATGAGAACTGTCTTGAGTTTGGTGTGAAGGAAGTTTTCAAGGATCAAGCGAGAAGGGTGATATTATGTGATCAAGAAGAGTGAAAAGCCTAAGCTTGGGGATGCCCCCGTGGTTCATCCCAACCATATTCAGAGAGACTCAAGCGTCTAAGCTTGGGGATGCCCAAGGCATCCCCTTCTTCATCAACAAACTTATCAGGTCATCTCTAGTGAAACTATATTTTAATTCTTTCACATCTTATGCGCTTTACTTGGAGCGTCTGTGTGTTTTTATTTTTGTTTTTGTTTGAATAAATTCGGATCCTAGCAATCCTTGTGTGGGAGAGAGACACGCTCCGCTTTTTCATGTGAATACTCATGTTCTTCACTTATATTTGTTGAGTATTCTTAACTAGCTACTGCAGTGCTTTTAGCTCCTGTTTTTCATGCATCTCTTCGAGCTGTTAGCACTTGTTTATAAATACTCTCTTGCTGCATTATATTATCATTTGGAGAGTTTATGTTTAAATAAATTATTGGTGTTTGTTTGGAAGAAAGAAAATGCTACATGTAGTAGTTGGTATTGGAAAAGACATATGCATTCTTGTAGATCATTGTCTTGTTTTGATTTGATGCTTTGCAATTGTTTTGAGCTCTCAAGTAGATCATGTTTAAGCTCTTGCATCATGTAGTTAAAGCCTAGTAGTGGAGAACTACCGTAGAGCTTGTTGAGACTTGGGATGCATATTTGTTCTCTCTAAGGTCTAGATATTTTCTGGTAAAATGTTTGAGCAACAAGGAAGACAGTGTAGAGTCTTATAATACTTGCAATATGTTTTTATGTGATTCTTGCTGTACCGGTTTATACTTGTGTTTGCTTCAAACAACCTTGCTAGCCTAAACTCTGTACTGAGAGGGAATGCTTCTCGTGCATCCAAAACTTGAGCCAAAACCCATGCCATTTGTGTCCACCATACCTACCTACTATGTGGTATTTCCTGCCATTCCAAGTAAATATTTCATGTGCTACCTTTAAACTATTCAAAACTTTATTACTCCTTATTTGTGTCAATGTTTTATAGCTCATGAGGAAGTATGTGGTGTTTTATCTTTCAATCTTGTCATTTACTTCTGACAGACTTTCACCTGGACTAGTGGCATATACATCCGCTTATCCAATAATTTGCAAAAAGAGCTGGCAACGGGGTGCCCAGCCCCAATTAATTACAACTTTCATTAATAATTCTCTTCACATGTTTTGCCCTGATTTATCAGTAAGCAACTTAATTTTGCAAATAGACACTCCTCCATGGTATGTGAATGTTGGAAGGCACCCGAGGATTCGGTTAGCCATGGCTTGTGTAAGCAAAAGGTTGGGAGGAGTGTCATCTATAAAGAAACTAAAATACATGTGTAAACAAAAGAGAAGAGGGATGATCTACCTTGCTGGTAGAAATAACGTCCTTCATGGGAGCCGCTCTTGAAAGTCTGGTTGACAAGGGGGTTAGAGTGCCCACTACCATTCGTTGACAACAACAAACACCTCTCAAATACTTATTTTGTGCTCTCTATATGCTTTCGAAAACTTAAAAAGCTCTAGCACATGATTTAATCCCTGCTTCCCTCTGCGAAGGGCCTATCTTTTACTTTATGTTGAGTCAGTTTACCTACTCCTTTCTATCTTAGAAGCAAACACTTGTGTCAACTTTGTGTGCATTGATTCTTACATATTTACTTATTGCACTTGTTATATTGCTTTATGTTGACAACTATCCATGAGATATACATGTTACAAGTTGAAAGCAAATGCTGAAACTTAATCATCCTTTGTGTTGCTTCAATGCCTTTTACTTTGAATCTATTGCTTTATGAGTTACCTCTTATGCAAAACTTTTTGATGCTTGTCTTGAAAGTACTATTCATGAAAAGTTTTTGCTTATATGATTCATTGTTTACTCTTTATCTATTTGTTAGCAAACTATAGATCATTGCTTTGAGTCACTTCATTCATGACATGAGCCTTGCAATATATTGATCAAGATTGTGTGAAAGCATGTCTCCTCAGAAATTATTTGTTGTTATCGTTTTACCTACTCGAGGACGAGTAGAACTAAGCTTGGGGATGCTTGATACGTCTCCAACGTATCCATAATTTCTGCTGTTCCATGCTTATATTATACCATTTGCTACATGTTTTATATACACTTCGTATCACTTTTATGCATTTTCTGGGACTAACCTATTAACAAGATGCCACAGTGCCAGTTCCCTGTTTTCTGCTGTTTTTGGTTTCAGAAAGTTACTTCTGGAAATATTCTCGGAATTGCACGAAACAAAAGGCCAAGTCCCTATTTTACCAGTCCCGCCGGAGTGCATCGCAGTAGCCGCCGTACGCCGTCGTCGCCGTTCCTCGCTCGAGCGCCCGGTCGAGGACCCGGTCGAGCCGGGCTGTGGGCCGCTGCGCTCTGATGCGCAACCGGTCCAGGAGCCGGCCCAAACCGGGCTGGGAGCCGGTGGGCTCTGAAGCCAGGCCGGCCTGCTAGCCGGCCCAGCCGGGCTGGAAACCGGCTAGACAGTTTTTTTTTTTCCCGCAGTTTGTTTTTCCTATTTCCTCTCCTTTGCGCTTAGTTCCGGCTACTCCTTCGCGCCCTTTCAGAGACATCGAACCCCGATGATCCTCCCTATCCCTCTCTCTCTCGAATTCGAATAGTTACTTGTTACCGATGTGAAAAATAACTTAATTAAAATAATAAGTGTAAAAGAGGAAATTAATAAAATTAATAACTCTTGATCGGGGCCTCCGAAAAATGTGTTCCTTATATCGAAATGCTCAGAAAAATGTGCACTAACCTTTGCATCATCTCCATGCATGTCTACATGAACTTATAGCACCGGAAAACATTAAAACAAATGTAGAGCTATATTTCTCTCTTGTTAAACGATTAATTATCGCACCCCATATAAAATTGGTAGAACTTGCTAGAATAATTCCAGTGCATTAAAAATGTCATGCCATCATGTGTTTGCGCATTGCATTTGTTGAACATGTGTGGTGATTGATTGTGGCTTCTATGTTTTGTGCTTCGATAGATCAAGCAGCCGGGGTTACACCGCAATACCCCGACGACCCGTACTACAACGCGTTGATCAAGGCAAGCGTAATACCCCCTCTGAGCATATCTTATCCTATGTTTCCGCAAATATTTTCTCCACTATAATATTGCATGCGGTTCCAAATGTCAATTTTATTGGATTAGAGTATCCTATAGTTGCATTAAGTTTCCGATGCCATTACCTGTTTCCCTCCTATTATCCATAGGTTTGTATTGTTGGTCTGAGATATTTAACTATGCTATGTTGATGCTTAGCCATGCTTAGTAAATGCTTAGCTGTACGATGGATGGTTCATGTTGGAAACAGGTGATGAATTGTCAGATGATGGTGGAGAATTGTGGTGACAGGTAATAAGATGCTAAAGGTGGGGATGAGAGGCCACTGTGGGTGTGGTGCTTTGTCTCGTTCTCGCCGCCTAGGTGCGAGTTCTTTACCTCCCGAACCAAGACTGAGCGTGCAACCATGCGTGAGGCCTATGCATTCGCAGTGCAGGAACCCTCATAGACTAAATAACTCGGGCGGGGCTAGCCAGGGTCCTCTAGTTCGGGCTTCCATTTGCGCGTGCGTGATGATGGTGGCTAAGACTGAGATGAGGATGGTGGTGTTAGGAAAATGAGTGGCTGTGGGGCAGGGTGTTGGAGGCACTCGTGTCCTGCCGCCACTGATGATCCTGGACAGTCCTTAACGAGGGAGAAGTCGACACCGCTCCCACCCAGCCGGCTTTCCAAGGAAGAGAGCTAATTGTACAGGTAATGGGCCGGATGGTACGCGTGGCAAACATTGTACACCCCTGCAGGGTAAATCTTTTTGAAAAGCCATGTCCACGGTTACAGACAACTTGGGAAAGGACGATAAGATCATAGAATAAGTTGAACGGAATGCTTAAAAACTGAGTACTAAAGGTACTACTCTAGAATGCAAGGTGAGCTTCCTCGAGGGTGATTCGGGGAGGTGCCTTTGTAGAACAGGTACAATGATGACGGTGGTTGATGATGAGAAAGGTGATCAAAGAAAAGAGTTACTCCTTACCTCTTTTAAAATACTCTGAATAGTCGATGCCATTGAGTTATGTTTTATATAAAATAAAATCAGCTTTATGCAAAACAGCCATAAAACTTTGAAAGCCTCATCGAGCTAAAGCTCTATATATAATCTTGCGAGTTCGACGAACTCAACGTCGTTTGTTTTGTTTCAGAGGAGGACTTCACCGACCTCGAAGGTGGGTTCTTTTGGACGTCGACGAGTAGTCTGGGGTTCCCAGGTGGCAGCTTGGGACATCCCGGAACAGCTGGCGTTGGATGTTTATCTGTAGGCCTCTTAGGCCATATTTTGGATCTTGTTGTTTAGAACAACTTAATTCGCTTCCGCATGTTGTAATGTTGGGTCTGTGACCTCTGGTTGTAATTTGCTATATTTCTCTATATAAGAGTTGAACTATAATGCTTTGTGTCGTAGAGTCTGTGATGTGCCAGTTGTTCCACAAGTCTTGATCTCTCTATTATGCTTTGATAGTTGTGCCTGTGTTAAGGCATCAATCGAGGTGTTGCGTTGCCGATGATGCATTCCGAGCAACGCCTGCCAAAGGTTTTGGCTGGGGATTGGTAAACCCGTAACCTCCGGTTGTATCGCTTAACCGGTGACACACAACATCACTGTATAGCAGTCGGGTCGGGGCGCCACAGTAGCCAACCCCCAGGCCGGTGCCTCGGCTGAGTGGCCGGCCTCCAGGCCAGCCAGGCCGGCTCCCAGGCCGGGCTCTCTGAGCCGCCGAGCAGCGCGTGAGGCCGGCCAGGCCGGCTCCCAGGCCGGCCTCCCTGCACTGCCCAATGGGCAGATTTTTGAGGGGATCTATTTAAGGGATTTCTTCCCCAATGGTTCCCTATCCTCTCGAGCTCGTTTTTCCCCTCTCTCCTCCATTGTTGACCTTTGGAAAAGCTTGCCTACCTCGCAATCCCTCCATGATTCTTGCATATCTTTGAGGGAAAGTGAGAGGAGATCTAGATCTACATTTCCACCAATCCATTCCTCCTCTATGTGAGGGGAACCTAGTAATCTTGATCTTGCAGTTCTTGGTGTTTCTCCTACTTTGTTCTTCCTCTCTTCTCCCCCCATAAGCATTAGTTGCTTTTGGTGGGATTTGAGAGTGAATGATTGAGCACTTGTGCTCTTGCCATTGCTTTGTGCATCGGTTTGTGCTCTCCACGAGAATTCGTGGAAGTTGAAAGTTTGTGAACTTGTTACTTTTGGGTCTTTGGACCCTAGACGCCTTTGTGGTGGTTGAGACCTTTGTGGTCATTTGTAGCCGTTCGGGAGCCCCCCAATCCAGTTGTGGGTTGTGCCTCGGATTGTTGTTGTAAAGGCTCCGAATTCCGCCTTGAAGGATTCTGATAGTGGAAGGTGAACCAATCCTTTGTGGTGTGGTTCTTCGGAGAATAGGGTGAGCCTTTGTTTCGTTGAGATCGACCTTTGTGGTGCCTCACACCTTTCTAACGAGACGTACTCCCCTAAAAAGGAGGAACTCGGGAATACATCATCGTCTCTGTGTGCCTCGGTTATTTCTATACCCGAGCTCTTTACTTATGCAATTTATATTGTGATAGCCTTCATGCTTGAAGTATTCTCTATTTCTATCACCTTGTTGCTTGTCTTGCTTAGCATAAGTTGTTGGTGCATGATTGCGTGGATCACACGTTCGTTGGGAGACCCCAAGAGGAAGGTATGAAGCAGTGTAGCAGCAGTTTCCCTCAGTATGAAACCAAGGTTTAATCGAACCAGTAGGAGCAAGAAATCACTTCTGAAGGTTGTTGGTGGCGCGTTTACTCGATCACCAACGTGGAATGCACACAACACAATCAAACTACTTTGCCCCAACGAAACAGTGAGGTTGTCAATCTCACCGGCTTGCTGAAAACAAAGGATTAAACGTATGGTGTGGAAAACAGTAGTAAATTGCAGAGAATGAAAAGGAACAATGTTTGCAGTTGGTTGTATTATCAGTGTAAAAGAATGGACCGGGGTCCACAGTTCACTAGTGGTGTCTCTCCATAAAAGATAACTAACATGCTGGGTGAACAAATTACAGCTGGGCAATTGACAAAATATTGAGCGCATGACAATGCATATATATGACATGATGATTACTATGATATTCATGTGGGCATTACGACAAAATACATAGACCGTTATCCAACAGCGTCTATGACTAATAATCCACCGCCAGGTTGTCATCCGAGTTCCCCGTTGGTATTAAGTTGCAAGCAACGGATAATTGCATTAAGTAATGTGCGTAATGTAAACAAATGCATTAGACCTAACGGCGCACCCTTAAGCTAAGCATCGGTTATTTTATCCCTAGTGGCAACAGCACATCCACAATCTTAGAAGTTATTGTCACTCTCCCAGATTACCGGAGGCATGAACCCACTATCTAGCATAAATACTCACTCTTGGAGTTACAAGCATCTACTTGGCCAAAGCATCTACTAGTAACGGAAAGCATGCAAGATCATAAATAACATATAAGATAGATTGATAATCAACTTGACATAGTATTCAATATTCATCGGATCCCAGCAAACACAACATGTAGCATTACAATAAGATGATCTTGATCATGATAGGCAGCTCACAAGATCTAAACATGATAGCATAAAGTGGAGAGACAACCATCTAGCTACTGCCATGGACCCGTAGTCCAAGGATGAACTACTCACGCATCACTCCGGAGGCAGGCATGGTGATGTAGAGCCCTCCGGTGATGATTCCCCTCTCCGGCAGGGTGCCGGGAAGAGCTTCTGAACCCTCCCGAGCTAGGGTTGACGGCGGCGTCTCTGGAACTTTTCGTGGATAATGGCTCGGGTATTTAGGGTTTTCGCGTCGGGAGGAATAAATAGGCGAAAGGGCGGCGGCTGAGAGCCGTGGGCCCCACACCACCCCACGGCGGCAGGGGGGCCCGCGCGGCCCCATGGTGTGGGTGCCACGTGGCTCCCTCCGTCTCTCTTTGGACTCCGTGTTCGTGTTGGAAAAATAGGAGGTTCTGTCCAAGTTTCGTCCAATTCCGAGAATATTTCCAGACTAGCTTTTCTGGAATACAAAAACAGCAGAAAACAGGAACTGGCACTGTGGCATCTTGTTAATAGGTTAGTCCCAGAAAATGCATAAAAATGCTATGAAGTGTATATAAAACATGTAACAATTGGTATAATATCAACATGGAACATCAGAAATTATAGATACGTTTGAGACGTATCAAGCATCCCCAAGCTTAGTTCTACTCGTCCTCGAGTAGGTAAAACGATAAAAACAAAATAATTTCTGAGGTGACATGCTACAATCATAATCTTGATCAAATAGTATTGTAAAGCACATGTTATGAATGAAGTGATCCAGGTCAATGGTCTATAGTTTGCTAGCAAGTAGATAATGAGCAAACAACTGAATCATATAAGCAAAAACTTTTCATGAATAGTACTTTCGAGACAAGCATCAAAGAGTTTTGCATAAGAGTTAACTCATAAAGCAATAGATTCTAAGTAAAAGGTATTTAACCAACACAAAGGAAGATTTAAGTTCAGCAATTGCTTTCAACTTTCAACATATATATCTCATGGATATTTGTCAACACAAAGCATATAATAAGTGCAATATACAAGCATATAAAAATTGTTGCACCAAAGTTGACACTAGTGTTTGCTTCTAAGATAGAAAGAAGTAGGAAAACTGACTCAACATAAAAGTAAAAGAAAGGCCCTTCGCAGAGGGAAGCAGGGATTAAATCATGTGCTAGAGCTTTTTAAGTTTTTGAAATCATATAGAGAGTAAAAATAAGTTTTGAGAGGTGTTTGTTAATTGTCAACGAATCAGAAAATGGAAAGTACAATATGACCCCTGCCAACCAGACTTTTAAGAGCGGCTCCCATGAAGGACGTTATTTCTACCAGCAAGGCAGATCATCCCTCTTTCTCTTTTGTTTACACATGCAGATATTTCACTGTTTGTCATTGCTTGACTGATAAATCAGGGCAAAAATGTGAAGAGAATTAAGCGGTTAAAGTTGTAATTAATTGGGACTGGGCACCCCATTTGCCAGCTCTTTTTGCAAAATTAATGGATAAGCGGATGTATATGCCGCTAGTCCGGTGGTAAAGTCTGTTTGACAGTTGACATAAAGACATCCACCCCGTCCTCATGAGCTTGGTAAACATTGACACAAAATAGGAGTAATAAAGTTTGAATAGTTTAAAGGTAGCACATGAAAAATTTACTTGGAATGGCAAGGAAATACCACATATAGGTAGTTATGGTGGACACAGATGGCATGGATTTTGGCTCAAGGTTTTGGATGCACGAGAAGCATTCCCTCTCAGTACAGAGTTTAGGCTAGCAAGGTTATTTGAAGCAAACACAGGATATCAACCGACACAGCAAGACTTATATGAAAACATATTGCAAGCATTATAAGACTCTACACTGTCTTCCTTGTTAACCAAACCCTTTTACTAGAAAATATCTAGACCTTAGAGATACCAATCATGCAAACCAAATTTCAACGAGCTTTACGGTAGTTCTTCATTAATAGGTTTTAACTACATGATACAAAAGCTTAAACATGAACTACTTGATAACTCAAAACAATTGACAAGTATCAAATTATCCAATACATGATCTACAAGAATATGTAAGCTTTTTCCATTATACCATCTACCACATGCAACATTTTCTGTTCCAACCAAACACCAATCAATTTATTTCAACATAAACTCTCCAAACAATTATAAGTGAAGCAAGAGAGTACTTTCTTTAAAAGAACTAACAGCTCTGAATAAGAGATGCATGCAAAACAGGAGCTAAAAGCATAGCAATAGCTAGATAAGAATACTCAACAAGTATAAGTGAAGAATAGGAGTATTCATATGAAAAAGCGGAGCGTGTCTCTCTCCCAATCAAGAATGCTGGGGTCCAATCAAGTTGACCATAAGAAAAATAAAATACTGAAAATAAAAGCACACAGACGCTCCAAGTAAAGCACATATGATGTGAAAGAATTAAAATATAGTTTCACTAGAGATGACCTGATAAGTTGCTGATGAAGAAGGGGATGCCTTGGGCATCCCCAAGCTTAGACGCTTGAGTCTTCTTGAAATATGCTGGGGTGATCCATGGGAGCATCCCCAAGCTTAAGCTCTTCACTCTTCTTGATCACATTATATCATCCTTCTCTCTTGACCCTTGAAAACTTCCGCCACACCAAACTCAAAGTAATTCTCATTAGAGGGTTAGTGCACAATCAAAAACTCACATGTTCTATAAGGACACAAACATGACCGTTACTTTTAACATTAGCTACTGCCACTGATGTTATGTGAAGCTCTTCACCCTAAAAAAGAATTCCACTCAACACTAGTAAAAGAGAGAATGCGAAAAATAAAAGACAGAATCTGTCTAAACAGAACAGTCCGCAAAGACGAATTTTTTCGAGGCACTTACGTTGCTCAGATCGAAAAACTTTAAACTAACGAAAGATGCGTACATATCTGAGGATCACGCACAAAAATTTGCAGATTTAAATAATTTTTCTGTGATTTTACAGAATTAAAACGGTGAACAGCAGAAATCTGTTCCTGCGCAGAAATCCAAATCTAGCATCATCTTCCTATTAGAGGCAATACTTGGCACAACAATGCGATAAAATAAAGATACAAAGGAATTGTTACAGAAGTAAACAACTCCTTGACTCAAAAAGAAAGAAAAATTGCAGAAATAAAATAATGGGTTGTCTCCCATAAGCGCTTTTCTTTAACGCCTTTCAGCTAGGCGCAGAAAGTAAGAATCAAGTGTTTCCAAGTGATGAAGCATCAACAATCTTACGCTTAGCTCTCTTACCTTACCCTTATCTTTAGGAAATACTTGGTTACACATAGGTGAAGAGGCGAAATTCATAGTGCCTTGGCCCACATCTATTATTGCTCCAAAGCGTTTCAACAGAGATCTTCCAAGCGTAATTTGTCCTACTCCTGCACATTCAATGACAAGATAATCAATAGATATTGTTATCCCCAGGAGTTTTGTAAATACTCCTTCGGCTACTCCTCTTGGTAATTTAATAGTATTATCACCCAAAATTATACAATCTTCGCATTTGGAAAGCTCCCAAAGATTTAAGGAATCAAAAATATCCTTGGGCATTAAACAGAATTCAGACATAATATCACAGCGAGCATGAAAAGTTTCACCATTGATAACAACTTTTACTGAGGGAACCCATCCCGATGGTTCAAAATTTACTGGCACATTATCATAGTGTTCACGAATTTGATTATACCCTTCTTTTAGACCAGATATGTTTGTTTCAAGAGTGTTAAGTCTATCACTTATGCTTGTCAAAGCCAAATCAATTTTACTGATTGGAGGGCTAGAAATTGTAATCATTTTTTTATAGCATTAAAAGCTTGATCCCCATCATAACGAAGGAAATCTCCTCCTACCACAGCATCTAAAGCATATCTGTAGCAAAGAACAAGACCAAAATAAAAGCTACTAAGAAGCAGGCTTAAAGTCATTTTAGGTTCAGTTTTAGCATAAGACTCAAAAATTCTAGACCAAGCATCTTTAAAACTCTCCTCACTCCCTTGCTTGAAAGTGAAGATCTCTTCCTCAGCGACATGATGACAGGAACAGGGCTAGACATGATAACAAGACTGAAAAATAACAATTCGAATTAAGCAACTAATTTTTTTGTGTTTTTGATAAACTAGTTGGCATGTACGTGCAATGCACGTGTCCCAAGATTGATGAGAGAAGAAATAAATATTATGATAGCATGAAACCGACAATGTACTAAGTTATAATGCTTCCATTTTATAGGAACATATGAGTATCATATGAAAGGGTTAGTGTTCAGAATGCGTATTTGATAGCGTACATTTTTGTCAGCTTCAAAGGGAAAAAATATTGTACTATTTTTGAAATATCAGCACCTCCATTTTACCGCTTCAAAGAGTCTTGCAACAATGCTAATAGTATATTGTTCCTCACTACCACAGCTCAGATTTGTCAACCGGGTTTGCCACAGGAAAAAAACTGCTGCATAGCAACTACAGATACATAGCCTTACCTTCAATCTTTTCACCCCTGGTCCGTCATTGATAAGCTACAGAATGTTAATTAATACAGTAACATATTAGCACTATACGATTCCAACAGTAACTGGATTATTGGCAGAAGTAGTAGTTGTAGAGTGAAAAGGCACACAGACTAAATCATGTTGAAAGCTCAAATCGTCTGATGAAAGACTTCCATATCTTAATCGTATAGCTCACGCAAACCTGACAGAAAAGAGCAGCTTCAAACTAACACAAATTGTTTGTAAGCTGAAACCAGATGATAAAAGGTCCATCTCTATATTTTAGTTCAATCATAATCATATGATAGATCATCACTCACCACATTATTCATTCAGCTAGCTCAAGACTTAAGAAAATGTAAAGCATGGAGTAAAAGGGCATTGGCAAAAACAGAACAATTGCGCCCAAGCTCAAATCAGCTGGTAGAAAACTTTACTCCAGAATACACTTGAACTAACCCTAGGCAGTGAAATAGCAGCTGCAAGCCTGCAATAAAAAATGATCAAGTTATTAGGAAACACCTAGCTCGAAAACATCTAACTGAAGCTTCTAAACACGATACAAATTTCTGAAAACGCAAACTGTATTGAAAATGTAAATCAATCTGATATATGTTGCCTAGACCGAAGAGAAAGTGATAAGTTACAGAAATTAGTCACAGAATATTCAGTTCAGTGCTATGAACTATGAAATACTCACTTGAGTTGCACGTTCTGTGTGCATGGAGTCCCATGTAGGCATGAGCATCGGTATTCTCGAAGCTGGCAAGAAGCCAAGAACAAAATAACTAACCATCGACGTCGGGTGACATAAATATTGCAGCTATAAAAATACATGCACAAACGATGAGTACAAAGCGAAAGAAAATTCAAATATCCATCTCTGCATTAAATTGTCGGTGTGCATATAAGGAGTCAGGACTTGGGACTAAACAGAAACAGACATGGATATAGTGGGCACATGGAATACGTAAGCAAATTATAATCGACAATGGATGCATAACGCCGGATAGTAGCAGTGCGTCTGCATTTTTTCTCTGCTACATGTGAAAGTAGCCGGTTAAATATCCTATCTGAAACATAATGGCGAATATTGAAGCAAATTGGAATCAACAATGGATGCATAACGCCGGATAGTAGCAGTGCGTCTGCATTTTTTTCTGCTACATGTGAAAGAAGCAGGATAAATATCCTATCTGAAACATAATGGTGCGCATTGCCCATATGCCAGAGCACGTAAATAATGGTGTCTGCTGTGTACATAAGCAACCAATCTATACAAACTAAACAAATCGTTGGGGCAGACCAGTTCCTTGTGATTCTGAAGCATGAAAATAGAACTGAATCATCAGAACCTGAAGAAAAGACGACAAACTCTGCTAGATGCCGCTTCCTGTGGCCTAAGCAATCAGAAACTGAAGCATGAAATGGAACTGAATCGAACTTACGTTCTTTAATAGTACGACCAGCTGATTCCAGATTTGGCAAAGAAAACAATTCCAAGATAATCATTCTACAGACTTGACAGTTCATGTCTTTGTTTCTAATGCCTGATTCCACAAAGGCCTATTTCACAAGCAAGGACAGCAAGGATAAAGTCTCAAACTCACCACGGTTAAGAAAATGTAGCTCAAATCTGCTAAGTGAAGTACAACCCACGATGGCAACCAAAATACAAGGGGCTCGTCACGCACTTACCTTCAGACAGATGTCAAACTGAATAACCACTCCGGGAACCGAAGCTCCAAAACCTATGAGTAGTACAGTATAGAAATTGTCCCCAAAGGGAACGTCCTAAGCTACTGCTAGTATTCCTAATCCTATCCAGGAGCTGGCACCAAACATGAGGTTCAGTTTGCTCTGCAATTCAACAATTAATTCCCTATCCTAGCAGAGCATCCATCAACTAATAGGACAACCTACGTGTATTAATCTACAAGGGAGCAACAAATAGAACTTGTTCTAAGCTGAATAGTTCAGTTCAGTTGGTAATTCCTCTTACAGTACACAAAACGCCTATAGCCAATTACCCGTTTCATGTAGCCTATTAGTACTGCTGATCTGAAATAAAATCTGTAGCACCAACAATTGTCACTAACACTACTCCAGGGAACACACGTACTACTCAGATTGATGGTCAGCTAGGCAATTCGGACCGAAATCTCAGATTCCAGCGCTGCTTCATCTAAGAGCTGAGAAGATGAAAGAAACACACAAATGAAACAATCCCGCAATTCTAAATCAATGAAGTACCAGAGCAGTTGATGGTTGTTTTTCTCTTCTCCAGTGCGGCACCAGACAGGGGAAGGTAGCGCTGGAAGCGCCCTCCTCCTTCGTAGCCGCACCAACAGTGCTCAGGTCACGGGGGGAAGAGTATGGTGCCGGCGCTCAGATGGGAGGATGTAGAAGGGATGAGGTGGGAGCTGGGAGAAGAGAGAAGGGAGGAGGGAACTAACCTGCAGGTTGCAGCAGTACATCGGCGGAAGGCGGAGGGGCTGCTCAGCGGTGGACGGAGGACGGAGCAGCGGCGGTCGACGGCGTGATGAGGGATCTATTCTCCGGTGCGGCGTCAGCACAGCACCAGGGTGGCTGGCCGGCGTTCATCTGCGGTTTGGCGGCTGCGTGGCACCAAGGCAGGTCGGCGAGTCAGCGATCCCGGCGTGCATCGCGGCGGTGGCGACGAACCCTAGGTCCAGCGACCGAGACCATGGGGATTTTGTACTCGATGCCCATGAGGCGGACGGGAGGGCGGCTTCCATGGTATTCCTCCCGACGGAGGGCGGCGGACTGCCGGAGCGAGCCGCTAGCGAATAGTTATTCTGTGCTAAATTGTGAAAATAATGGCCTAACTCAGGGAAAGACAAAAATAACGATTCGGAGATGAGTGGCAATTTAGTAGTATTATGTGATTTGGTGGGAGGGTAAAACGGGAAAAATCGGACATTGTTGAGTTGTCAAACATTGGGACGATCTGGGCTGTTTGATCGGATATTGAACGGTCCAGATTTAAAGTATCCCAACAAGTTTGCTCTTTTAATAGTAGTATAGATAAAACAAACAAGACTAAATAAAAATAAACTAAGCAAGATAATAACAAACTAAAGAGATTGGAAGCGTGAAACTCCCCATGCAGAAATCCTCTAGCTCCCCGGCAACGGCGCCAGAAAATATGCTTGATTGCGTGGATCACACGTTCGTTGGGAGACCCCAAGAGGAAGGTATGAAGCAGTGTAGCAGCAGTTTCCCTCAGTATGAAACCAAGCTTTAATCGACCAGTAGGAGCAAGAAATCACTTCTGAAGGTTGTTGGTGGCGCCGTTTACTCGATCACCAACGTGGAATCTGCACACAACACAATCAAACTACTTTGCCCCAACGAAACAGTGAGGTTGTCAATCTCACTGGCTTGCTGAAAACAAAGGATTAAACGTATGGTGTGGAAAATAGTAGTAAATTGCAGAGAATGAAAATGAACAATGTTTGCAGTTGGTTGTATTATCAGTGTAAAAGAATGGACCGGGGTCCACAGTTCACTAGTGGTGTCTCTCCATAAAAGATAACTAACTTGCTGGGTGAACAAATTACAGCTGGGCAATTGACAAAATATTGAGCGCATGACACTGCATATATATGACTTGATGATTACTATGATATTCATGTGGGCATTACGACAAAATACATAGACCGTTATCCAACAGCGTCTATGACTAATAATCCACCGCCAGGTTATCATCGGAGTTCCCCGTTGGTATTAAGTTGCAAGCAACGGATAATCGCACTAAGTAATGTTCGAAATATAAACAAATGCATTAGACCTAACGGCGCACCCTTAAGCTAAGCATCGGTTATTTTATCCCTAGTGGCAACAGCACATCCACAATCTTAGAAGTTATTGTCACTCTTCCAGATTACCGGAGGCATGAACCCACTATCTAGCATAAATACTCACTCTTGGAGTTACAAGCATCTACTTGGCCAAAACATCTACTAGTAACGGAAAGCATGCAAGATCATAAATAACATATAAGATAGATTGATAATCAACTTGACATAGTATTCAATATTCATCGGATCCCAGCAAACACAACATGTAGCATTACAATAAGATGATCTTGATCATGATAGGCAGCTCACAAGATCTAAACATGATAGCATAAAGTGGAGAGACAACCATCTAGCTACTGCCATGGACCCGTAGTCCAAGGATGAACTACTCACGCATCACTCCGGAGGCAGGCATGGTGATGTAGAGCCCTCCGGTGATGATTCCCCTCTCCAGCAGGGTGCCGGGAAGAGCTTCTGAACCCTCCCGAGCTAGGGTTGACGGCGGCGGCGTCTCTGGAAATTTTCGTGGATAATGGCTCGGGTATTTAGGGTTTTCGCGTCGGGAGGAATAAATAGTCGAAAGGGCGGCGGCTGGAGAGGCTCGTGGGCCCCACACCACCCCACGGCGCGGCAGGGGGGCACGCGGCCCCATGGTGTGGGTGCCACGTGGCTCTCCTCCGTCTCTTCTTTGGACTCCGTGTTCGTGTTGGAAAAATAGGTGGTTCTGTCCAAATTTCGTCCAATTCCGAAAATATTTCCAGACTAGCTTTTCTGGAATACAAAAACAGTAGAAAACAGGAACTGGCACTGTGGCATCTTGTTAATAGGTTAGTCCCAGAAAATACATAAAAATGCTATGAAGTGTATATAAAACATGTAACAATTGTATAATATCAACATGGAACATCAGAAATTATAGATACGTCTAAGACGTATCAGTGCACATAGGTGAGCCTAGTATATTTAGGTTGTTGGCTTGTTAATTTAAACACCTAGTTTTATTCCGCAATTATCAAGGCTAAACCGGTAAAGTTTTAATCGCCTATTCACCCCCTCTAGGCGACATCCTTGTCCTTTCACCGGTGAGAGCTCCTGCTTACCAGCAATGGCGGGCAGTGGTTTGGCAATGATGTTGGGTGATGCTCCGGTTGTTGTACGGCTTGATTAAAATGTCCAGTCAATGCAGCTCCTCACGGCGAAGTCACCAGTGGTCTTGGGGGCGGCTCCCAAAGGTTCTACGGGATGACGACGTACTCCCGCAGCTCTGACTCCGGTGACATAGTGGGCTTGCTCCGATGCTCTGTTTGCGCCATAAAAAGATTAAGATGGTGCGCAAAATTGAGGCGAACTAAACAAGGGCGAAGAGAGGGTCTCGGGTGCTCCGGTTTGTTGGCGACATCAACCACCAAAGCTCAACAATGGCGGCTCCAGCGACGAGATCCAAAACAACCTCAAGTGGCGGCTAGGGTTTGGGATTTTCTGAAGAACATAATCGTGAGGCAGATGGGGTAATTATAGGGTATTTTTGGCGGTGAATAGATAGCCCAGTCAAACAAACTTGGAGATCTTCTCGGAAACAAGTTCGGTACAGGAACGTACGCTTCCAGGAGTTCGTTCCGAGCTAGGTGATGATATGCTCACGTGTGGTACTGTACTTCAGATAAAAGAAAAGAAGAAAATAGAACTTGGGGAGACTGAAAATAGGGAAAGCTGGTTTGGTGGTCTCCTTTGGCCAAATTGGCCTAAGGCTGCTCTTTTTTTTTCCTTTGTTCTTTTCTATTTATTTGTTTTCTCTATTTGAAGTACCAACCAACTCCAAATTGAGTGAAAAAATACAGAAAAAATACTGTAAACTTAAATTTGGAACCACATAGCACAGTTTTCTCATGTAGTAAAAATAGGAAAAATACTTTATGTGCATGTATTGCACTTTTATATTCATATACATCGTATTGGTTCAATTATTTAAGGTTTGAGGTTCTATTTATTTAATTCTAATGCAATGCAATTAAAATTCAATACTATATGATGCAAATGCATATGAATGATATGAGAACAACTGAATTCTAAAAATTGGGAAGTTACAATTTATGTTTGTTAGATATAGAAAGTGCATTTGTATAAAAAAAAAGATATAGTGCAACATTCGATAGAAATTGCCATATGTGTCATTGTTCTTTCCACGTTGCCTCTTGTTGGGTTCGTAGTACATATATGATTATATTCTTTATCGAATGCTGGTTTTAGAAATTGACATGGATTGCTTATCGTGTTCAGAGAATTTTTCACCATTTGTTTGCGAGGACCATTGAGCAGGAACTCCATGTTGATTTCTAAAACCAGGCTTCAATAAACAAGATACATCATATTTGTACTACAAATACGACAAGAGGCAACGTCGAGAGGAGAAGGAAACGGATGGTAATTTCTATCGAGTGTTGCATTACCTTTTTTTAACAAAACTGCACTATGTATATCTAATAGATGTAAATACACATATGGCGGAACATAGGGACAAAACAATCACATGGTTAAACAACCTAAGAGCTTCTAAAGATTTGATCCACATAGAAGATGTCACTTTAAATAAAGAGGCATTAAAATGCGTAACAACTGATCTAACAGATGGTCCAGAAAGAAATTTGTAACGGCTTAATTTTGACCTATTTACATATGGATTAATAAGGATATAATGTAAGCATATAATTTCTTACATGCTGTGCTGGATCCCTGATGCGGCCATCTATGTTTACCGCTCCATAAAGGGAGTAATGGACATAAGGGATGGAAAACATGTCTTCGTTGAGCTCACAGATGTCGCTCGGAAATTCGGGAGTGACATAGCAAACAAATACATAGATAGACTGGAATCAATGGAGAAGATGTGTTGGGTGACTAAAACCGTTGACTACCTTATAAATGACATGGTAGTTAACTAAATCAACTACATACTCAAATTTGAATACCAAATAATTTATGGAAAGTCTCAAATCTATATTCATGCAGATTTTCTTACAATTGAACCATGGATTACACCGGTGTGTAGCAGTCATAAAGCGAGAGGACAGATATATCAGGGTTCTGAACTCAGTTACCACTTTGGATCCACGCAGTGAACTAGATAACACGGTCAGATTATCTTTTTTTCCTAGCCTTTAAACTCCACTTTGTACATCTTGTACTCTACTTCTAATATCAATGAAAAGTAGGCCAGACTGCCTTTTCGTAAAAAAGAAGAAGATCGTTACGTTCTATATTACAAAATACTAGATCTTTCGTTATATTCATTACTGACAGTAAAAAAGATTTTCAGATTCAAGGTATAGCTGCATATATGGCAGAAGAAACTATCAAAGAAGTTTCTAAGACACACACGTGGCCAGCAGAAAAATGTAGACATTGATAGGGAGCAGCTCTCATCCGACATGCTTTACAGTGCGAAGGATGTCAACAAAACTAGACTCAATTCCTGCTTGACAAACTTCTCACAAAAAAAAAGGAAATTGTCCAAAAGAACATGTTCTCAGGAGCTCGAGTTCTCAAGAGTAGATCAGCTTTGCACAAAAGAACCAGATTTACTTCAAATATTGTTCATGTTATGTAAAAAAAATGTTCATGAGTAACTTATTATGCAATAAGCTTTGCCAGACTCTGGTTTATTTGTTAGATGACATTATCATTAAGTCAAAGAGGTGGTTTCAGACTGAGATTTTTTTCCAGCTCTTTTATAAATCTGGGTACTATGTGTACTGGTCGTGGAGTACCAGAGCACACAAGCCCTTGAACCACTGAAAATGGACGTCCCCAGTTAATTTCGGGATACCTTAAAAATCCTCATAAACTAAAATTCACAATAAAAATGTAAGCAGCTCACAAAATTTGGACAACATAGCTGTTGCTAAACCTAAATTTGCGAGTGGATATGATGCCAGCTTTAATGTGCAGAAACTCGGCAATAATCAAAGTTACACCTCAAGGGAATAAATGACTTCAAGAAATGAACTTACCAAGGGAATAAATTGCTCTCAGTGGACAAAGAGGCTTGACACAGTTCTACATCAACTGTACATTCGTTGCCAACAAAGAGTGAATTCCGAATTCATATTCATGACCTGAAGGGATGTCACAAGGAAATCAGATTTTTTTTTCTAGAAAGTTTTTCTTTTGTACAAAATGATCAAAACCCATATTTTAAGACTTCAATATTACACATATTTTGTTTCTACGAAATGCCATAAGCATCTTTATACGACGGTGAGAGATCAAACAGGTCTTGGAACCCTTGCGCTCAGCAGATCTGAACCAGGAACACAGATTTATTTATTCACTTGATGCAGCAAATGATGAATGCAATAATATTAGTCCTAGTTTGAGACGATATTTTATTACTTTTAAAAAGAAATAAATAAACTTACTGAAGTCACAAGAAACCTCAGGGGAACAAATTGTTCTCAACGGACAGCTAGAATAAAACTCTTCATCAACAATTCAGTCTTTGGCAATATCCACTGAGTTCCCATGTAGATATGTAGAAAAGTAGCAAAATTCATATTCATGACCTGCAGGTTGATGCCACAAATGGCTTTATTAGCAAATTTAAACTTCAATCATAACAAATTCTAGCTTTTAAAACTTCAGTTTTACATGAGCTAGCAGCAAGGTCTTGCCACCCCGTTCATCTCCATCAATTGCGCAAGATTCACAGCACTCCACGATCCTTGAATTAGTGCATACAGCAACCGCTTCACCGAATCTACACAGACTCTCACAATGCCAAACTCATACACCGGAATGTCGTTGTAGAGCTTGCCAGCTCTGGGCATAAACTTCAAACCGTGTCCCTCTGCATATGCCAGAATGCAGTCCTTGAAACTCAAATCCTCCATGGCCTCTCTTGGCACTTGCTGCGATTCTTGATGCACCGCATTGAATTGTTGATCCTCTGCTGCTTCCGGGTAGCCCACGGTCGCCCTTGCCACATGCGGCAACACCTCACGCCCTTCGGCAGCATTGTTCATCATGACAAGGCCAGCAGCCAGAAGCATCCGTGTACGATCAGTTGCGAGCAACTCCTGCGGGAAAATGCCTCTCCAGCTCTTGTACCACTCCACGACCTTGTCGAAATCAGGATCCGGTGAATGCAACCAACGACAGAGGACCCAGAGCCATTTGTCGAAGAATTCCCCTCCAACAAATGGACCATATGGCGCCCCGGGATAGCAGAGGCCCAGATCATCACCTGGTCTTTGAACTGGTCGAGCTCCTGGCAGTCAATAACCGGGCTGATCTGCAACTCCTGCAGTGCCAGCTTCAGTTTGGGAACGATGTACCGTGCCATCATGTCTTCCCAGCTCTCCGGATCAAACACGCACTTCCACGGAGATAGCACTGCCGATGCTTGGTGCGCTTGCCATCTACGGAGGACACCGGTGATCAGCCTGTACCGAACAGAATGGCACAATGCCTCTGTCCTAACCTGCCCCAGAGTCGGTAGCCATGGGTGCACCCATATATGGATCGGGACATTCTCCGGATCCCAGGAGTGGACGGCGGCGGTAAGCTTCGGCATGATCACATCCTCAAGTATCAGTTCGAGCACAGCCGGGGGCAGCAACCCTTCCCATGACTCGAGAAACCGGAGCATTGGTCCAGGATCCCGAGCATCCCATGAATTAGTACCCGATGCTCTGACAGCCGGCAGGATCACCTCCTGAACCAGCTGAGCGTATGGATCGGTGCCATCTGGGATAAAATCATACGGCTGCTGCTGGAGCAGATCCTTCCATTGCGATATGAGCTCACACCCGAATGACGGATTACGCAGCGGCTGCCACTCATGGAACGCCACGACAAGCAGCGGACGCGCGAATTCGCAGGCGATCCATGCGACGCCGCAGAGCCCGAACTCTGCCTCGTGGCGTGCCTTCAGTTCCCTTAAGGTCTCGAGCAAGGCTCCCAGAGTGAGCACGCCGGCCGCGTCGTCCACGTGGACCTGCTCCAGAACACTAGCGATGACCTCCATGACCTGCAGCTGTTGTGCTTGCCAAGCCTCATGCTCTGCAAACGTCTCCTTGTCGCGCGTCAGGCTAGCCACATTCTCCCGCTCCTGCCTCAGATGCGCGTCCAGGCTCCTGATGTCGACCGCGGCCTCGTCGACGAGCACCCGGAGATTGTATTGCAGCTCCGGCATCGGCACGTCTTCATCCACCTGCATCTCCTGCTCGTCGTTGAGCCCTCCGAGGTCTGTCAGCACGCGCACATGAGGGCCTCGCATGTCGATCACCTTCTGCACAACCATGGGCTGCAGCTTGTCATGTTCCTCATCGGCGCGCGTCGCCAGAAGCGCGTTCTTTGTCAGGATGGGATCCTTCCTCGCGCCGGCCTTCTTCGACCACCGCGGACGCTCCAGTTCATCCTCGGCGGCCGGCGCCGGGGGCGGCGTTAGGTTCTCCTTGCCGCAGAAGATGGGCCTGGGCTCCTCGACGCTGCCGAGCCCGGCGTGCGCGGGGCGCAAGACGCCCTCCAGCGGCGCGACGATCCCCTGCCCTTCCTTGCCGAGGCCCGTGTCGGGCTTGTACCCCATCGCGGCCATCATCTTGGACACGACAGGGTACTTGGACTCCATGCTCCCGTCGGCCGGGGCCGCGGACGCATGGCGCCGGAGCGACGGGGCCGTCGCTCGCTCCCGCCTCGCGTGCGCCCTCGGCGATCCGCTGCCCGAGCCCCGTGGTCATGCCGAGGTGTCCATCATCATCAGCGGCGGCGTTCCCAATCTCAGTGTGAGCACTCTACTACGAATCAACAAGGTTCGATACAAGGTTTGATCAGCGTCACGCCGATTAGGATAGAATCCGATGAACTAGTCATGGAAGAGAGAGGAGAGAGATACAGTTGAGCCCCATTGGGTCATTACACAAATGATCAAAGATGCCTTAGCCAATCTCGGACGTCTTCCTTTACTCACGGACAGCTGGGCCACCCTTGGCTAGCTGGGCCTTCTTCTTCTCTTGCCGCATCCTCGCCCTTCTGGTGGCCCTCAGGGCCCGGCCCACGTACTGGGTCGTGACAATGCTCTCCCCTTCGAGAGCGGTAATTCCTATTTATCGACCTGGTCGATGTTAAGAACCCATCGCACACCCCTGTGGGCCGCGGCCCAACTCGTGGCCAGGAGGAAGACGATAGTGGTCGGAGCATCTCACTGACGACGGGGACGACGCGGTGGGCCGCGGCGCCGGCGTCGCCGGCGGAGGCGAGGAAGAGAGTTTATCTGTGCGGGTGCGGTGGCGGACCGGAGTTAGGTTTTGGGGTGCGGGGTGGGGGGTTTCGAGGGATGGCCGGCTGGGCGGCGGCGGACCGGCGGAGGAGGCGGCTGGGGCAGGGCGGGGCGGGAGGTGGCGCGGTAGCGATGCCGGCCGTGGGTGGCGGCAGCAGGCGGCACGGCCGGCGGCGGCGGGTGGCTCGAGGAAGAAGAAGAGGAAGAACGGTGCGGCGACGGCGCGGCGAGGCGAGGGGAGGAAGAAGCGACGGCGTGGGGAGGAGGAAGAAGGTCGAGCGACCTGTGCGACGCGGTCTTAGCGTCGCACAGGTCGAAGCATAGGCGATCCCTTCGAGAGCAGCTTGACCCCAAGCTGCCGCATCCGGGAACGTGTCGACCAGTGCATAGACATTTTCCCAGGTAGCACATTCATCCGGCAACTTGCTCCAGCGTACATGCACCTGAGGTTGCATCTTGTGTCCCCTTTTCACCAAGCGCTCCTCTAGAATTGCCTCAGGGTAAACCTGCATCTCCTCATCAATCAATCAAATCGGTAACTCGGTGCTCACCTGGCCGTCTTTGGGCAGTGCTTTTTTCAACAAAGAGACATGAGCCACCGAATGTATACGAGAAGTTGCCGGCAAGTCCAATTTGTATGCCACCATGCCCACTCTCTTCAAGATCTTGTAGGGTCCAAAGTATCGAAAGCTCAGCTTATGTAACGATCTGGGAACAAGAGATTGTTGCACATATGGTTGCAATCGCAGATAGACCCAATCGCCCACCTCAAATGTTCTTTCCATTCTCTTTTTGTTTGCCTGAGCAGTCATCCGTGTTTTTGCACGCTCCAGATGTTGCTTGATCAGCAGCATCATATTGGCTCGCTCCTTCAACCACTGTTCCAGTTCCACATTACCAGGGGCAGTTGTGCTAGTGACACCGAAGTGCCTGGGCTTCCTGCCATATAAGACTTCGAATGGAGATTTGCCCAGCGTTGAATGGAACGTCGTGTTGTACCAGTGCTCAGCCTGTGAAATCCATTTAGACCAATGCTTTGGATTTGCATTGACGAGACAGCGCAAGTAAGTCTCTAAACACTGGTTCAAGCGCTCTGTTTGGCCATCCGTTTGAGGATGATAAGAAGAGCTCATGTTGAGAGTAGTGTCAGCCAACTTGAACAATTGCTACCAAAAGGAACTTGTGAAGTTCTTATCTCTGTCAGAGATCAAAACCTTGGGCATACTGTGTAGTTTGTAGACATTATCAATGAATAATTGAGCTACACTGTGTGCCGTGAACGAATGTTTAAGAGGAATGAAATGTCCATATTTTGTTAACTTGTCTATGACAACCAAAATTGTGTCAAACTTGCCAGATAGTGGGAGTCCTTCGATGAAATCCATACTCACAGTGTGCCAGGCCTCTGGAGGTACCTTGAATGGATATAACAGACCAGGGGTTCGAGTGTGTTCCGTTTTCGCTTGCTGACACACCCGACAGTTCTGCACAAATGTCTGAACATCAGTCTTCAATCCTGGCCATGATAACAACTCCTTTACTTTGTGATATGTTGGTAAAATCCCGGAGTGACCACCCAACCCACGGTTATGCAATGCTTGCAACACTGCCTGATGAGCTTCTTTATGTGCTCCTAACCAGATTTTACCTTTGTGTCGAATCACACCCTTGAGTCAGTGAATAACCTTGGTCATTGTTCTGGTGCAGGCTTAATTCAGTTAGCAACTGCTTAGCTAGTGGATCTTTAGAATATCCTTCGATCACTGTCTCGAGCCACTTGGGACATGCCATCGACGCTGCATTCACAGCCACTTCCTTCTCAGGCACACGAGATAAAGCATCTGCTGCTTTGTTGGTGCTGCCCTTTTTGTATATGATTCTATACTGCAACCCAAACAACCTGAAGAAGGCTTTCTGTTGAATCACTGTATTGAACCTGTGATCCCCCAGGTGGACCAAGCTTTTTTGATCTGTGTAGATGGTGAACTGCTGGTTCTGGAGGTACGATTTACACTTGTCCAGAGCCATCAAAATGGCCAAACATTCTTTATCATAGGTAGACAATGCATGATTTTTCGGACTGAGTGCCTTACTCAGAAAAGCTAACGGGTGTCCCTCCTGCATGAGTACTGCGCCAATTCCATAAGCAGATGCATCTGTTTCGAGGACAAATTCTTTCTGGAAATTTGGGAGTGCCAATACTGGTGCTTCAGTGAGTGCCTTTTTTAATGCTAGGAAGGATTCCTCTTCTATCTGTGTCCAAATAAAGGGCACATTCTTCTTGAGCAAGTCTGTCAAGGGTTTTGCGATGATGCCAAAATATGAATGAATTTCCGATAGTATCTCGCTAATCCCAGAATTCCTCTCAACTGCTTCAAGTGAGGGGCCTCGGCCAGTTCTATACCGCTTCAACCTTGGCTGGGTCAGTTGCCACTCCCTGAGCACTGATGATGTGGCCAAGGTACTCCAAAGATTTCTGAGCGAAGGAACATTTTGATTTCTTGATAAACAACTTGTGTTGCTGCAGCACATTGAACACCAGCTTCAAGTGTTTGATATGGTCCTCGAGAGTCTTGCTGTAGATTAGTATATCGTCCACAAACACTAACACAAACTTCCTGATGTGTTCAGCGAAAATTGCGTTCATTGCGGATTGAAACGTGGCTGGGGCACAAGTCAATCCAAATGGCATGACACGGAATTCAAAATGCCCGTGATGTGTCTTGAACGCTGTTTTAGATTCATCAGCTACCTGCATCCTGATTTGATGATACCCAGCTTGGAGATCGAGCTTGGTGAATAGTGTTGCACCATTTAACTCATCCATCAACTCATCTACCACCGGCATGGGATAGCGATTTTTGACCATCACAGCATTTAGCTGCCTGTAATCAATGCACATTCTCCATGATCCATCTTTTTTCTTCACCAATAGGACTGGCGAGGCAAAGGGATTGTTGCTTGTTCGGATGATTCCATTTGCTAACATCTCTCTTACTTGACGCTCAATGTCTTTTTGCTATGGTGTGTAGCGATAGGGTTTCACATTAACGGGCGCCACACCAGGTAGCAAGTTTATGTGATGATCATACTCCCTCTGTGGTGGTAACCCTTTCGGAACTCGGAAACAATCCTTGTGCTCCTCCAATAACTGTGAAATGGAAGTGGGCAGAGATGGTTCTTGTGTTTCGGCAGTGGTGGTACACAGCTGCACCAACTGAGCTACCGCTCCACTTTGTATGTCCTGTTGCAATTCATCAGATGAAATTGTTGCACATTGCGTCACCACATCCTTCACACCCTTCAGTGTAATGCGAACACCATTGTGTTTGAACCGCATAGTCTTCTTATGCCAATCAACCCACATTTTACCAATAGCATCTAGCCAGTCCATACCCAAAATCATGTCATATCCCGGAATGGAAACACCCTCAAGGTAGTAACAAAATCATGCCCTTGGCATTTCCACGATGTGTTTGGCACCGTTTGATCACACACCGTCTTGCCTCCATCTGCTACGGTGACTGTCACTTGCGGTGCCATACTGACCGGCAGTGCCAGCTGTTCAACCGCATGTTTGCTGATGAAACTTCATGTACTCCCTGAATCCACCAGGATGAGCACCTGGTTCCCTTGCACTGTTCCCAGCAACTGAATGGATCGTTTGTGGGTTATGCCTTATGCTGCATAGTAGGATAACACACACAATGACTCGTCATCACTGCTGTCTGTAGCTTGCTCAGGTTCAGACTCTGAACTTAGCTGCAAGATTTCCAACAGTTCCTCCACAACATTCAGTGGCACTGTTTTTGCACATTTGTGACCCGGTACAAATTTATCACCGCATTTAAAACACTCCCACCGAGCTCGCCGTTGTGCTCTGAGTGATACAAGCTTGTCTTCCCAAGGTGGTTTCTCCTCAGTCTTCTTTTTATCCCCTCCTGGTGGTGCTAGAATTCCCTTGTTAGGAGCTCCATAGGTATATGGTTTCTTATAATCATGCTTGAAACGATTCGCAGCAATGTTGCGAGCTTCTTCCAACATTTCTTCCTGAGTTTCTGCCAGAGACAGTGCCATATCTACTGGCTTTGGTTTGTGCAGCCGAATAGCCTTCTGAATTTCTCTTTTCAGCCCAGCAACAAATTTGGTCACGAAAAACGCCTCATCATAGTGCCGATTATGAATCAACACTTTGTGCCTTAGCTCATCAAACGTACGGAAATACACCTCTACCGTGTCAGTTTGCTTGCACCTCTCCAATGCCTCCAAATACCTGAGATGTTTGTCTTTACCAAACTTGCTTTGCACTGCCACCACCAATTCTTCCCAGCTTGCAACTTCATGTTCTGCCTCGTAAGTTTGCAGCCACAATGCAGCATTACCAATGAAGTGCATGGTTGCAAATCCTGCCCATGACTCTCGAGATACGTTGTACATACTGAAATACTTCTCGGCTACGGATTTCCACCATTTTGGATTTTCACCAACAAATTTCGGGAAGTCTGTTTTTGGCATGCGGTGTGAAGAATTGTCCCCATGATGATATATATGCTGTCTACTCTCCAAAATTGTACTGCCATCCAACTCATCCTCTAACCCAGATGATTCACCGAGCTCAAAAGTAACAGGCGTATGAGGGAAATTGTGTTTACCATCTCGACGAGGGACCTGCCCTCGAGTTGCTGTCAGCGAGTTTCCGACTCCTGCCTCTGTTCCTGCATCAGTGCTACGCGGTGTCTGCATCTCCGGCATCTTCCCCGCCTCCAGCGCCGCCACATGAACGCCCACGCTTGCAATGTCCTTCTGAATCTCACCAATGGACTGATCGACTTGTGGCATCCATGAACTGAGACCCTTCAGCGTCTATGTAATCGACTTCAGAGACTCCGCCACCGACGCTCCTTGTGTTTTCAGATCCGCCAACTCCGTCTGCACCTTCTCCATAGTCGCCGCCGCTACCATCGCCACCATGACACTCAGATCACGCCGTTTGACTCGGAATTTTACCACTCTCAGAAGATCCGAAGCAACCGACCAACCGCAACGAGATCGTGTCTGAGCAGTCTACCGCCACCTACGCCGCCGTTGATCCGGCATAAATCGCCGATCCTACTCCGCCGCCGCAAGGAGGAGGCAGGCCAGTGGGATTTCACGGGAGATCCCAACCCCTGCGCCCCCGTCACTCGATTTCGCCTCCACTGGAATATCAAATTGGAGAAAAAATGTGTGGTGTCGAACCCTAATTCCAACAGCAATCCAAGCCCAAATGGCTCTGATACCAGATGTGAGCACTCTACTACGAATCGACAAGGTTCGATACAAGGTTTGATCAGCGTCACGCCGATTAGGATAGAATCCGATGAACTAGTCATGGAAGAGAGAGGAGAGAGATACAGTTGAGCCCCATTGGGTCATTACACAGATGATCAAAGATGCCTTAGCCAATCTCGGACGTCTTCCTTTACTCACCGACAACTTCCTTTACTCACCGACAGCTGGGCCACCCTTGGCTAGCTGGGCCTTCTTCTTCTCTTGCCGCATCCTCGCCCTTCTGGTGGCCCTTAGGGCCCGGCCCACGTACTGGGTCGTGACACTCGGACGCCTGTTCTGTCACGGGTTTCCTTTTCTTGGAGGGCGTCGCTTTGCCGGTGGGGAGAGCAACTGGTGAGGCTCGTCAACGTCGGCACTTGCAGCGCAACACGTCTGAAGCGGCCATGGCGGCGCTGGTGCTCTGCGCCGCGATCAATTTAGGGCTTTCTGATACGTGTAGCTGTTTTGGATCTCTCCAATTCGGGTGGCGAGCTCGTAGTACTTGTGGAGTCTTGGACGATGGGCAACCGAGTCGGGAACCGACTCGCCGATCGAATTCTCCGGGACCGCTGGAATCGACCTCGAAATTTATTTATTTGCCGCACATGTCCGTGTAGAATAGAAATAGGATTCCTAATCCAATTCAGTTCAGTTAGGTAGCCGCTGATAAACCCACAATCTGGGTCTCGGTCTCGTCGCTCTCCTCTCTTCTTCCCTTGAGAGTCGACTTCCCCTCCCAGATCCAGCGCCCGGCTCGCTCCTTCTTCCTCTCCGGCGGCGTTGCCGGCCGGCGTGGAAGAGGATGCGTAGCTTGGGTTGTAGATACTAGGGTTAGGGTTGGTTTTTGCTTTGTCGTGGCGGATGCCCGTTTCTGTTTCTTCTTCTTTCTTCTAGCCTGTGCTCCGGTGACTCGCAACGACGCCGGAGATGGCCCCCTTCCCCTCTGCAGCTCGGATCCATGGCGGATCTGTTGCAGGGCTGAAGATGGTCGAAGCTTTTTCAATAAAATCGTCTGCCGTATCATCTACTCTGCAGATCAAGGGATGAGGTGGTATCTTCTTCCTCTGGCCGGCCGTGGCGGCGAAGAGAGGAGATGGTGCTTCTGCTCTTCCTCGAGATCGACGGAGTGGATTTCTGGCCCTCGGGTCAGTTGGAGCTGGTCCGTCCTTCCGTTCGAGCGCGGCGTGGGATGGCGATTCCTAAGCATCTCTGGCAGGCTTTCATGGTGGAAGCAGAAGCAGGAGCTGCTTGGAGTCAGCTCCTTCATCAAGCGTTGTTGCCTCTTCCTCGAGCATGGATTGAGGTGGCTGCATCTTCCTCCGGCTGGCCGTGGCGGCAAAGGGTGGAAGACGAGCTGCTGTTCTTCTCTTGCTTCGATTGGGAGGCATCTGCTGCATCATCGAGCTCCACACGCGGCGGCCATGTTTGCCGCCACGATCTATGGCCATGAGGGTGGCCAATCTTCAACCTCCGCATCGGAGGCCTGCTGGATCCGGCGCCGGAGCTCGGCTTCGCCGTGCAGCCAAGTGGTTTGTCCCCGGTTGTGCTGTGATTGCCGGCGTCAGAGATCGTCCGCTGGAAGGGAGAGTCCGAGCGATTCACTGGGCTCCGATCTCGGTGCTTCTTGCACCTGGAGGTCGCCGGGGCGGCGGGTGGCGGAGACGCTCAAGGACTTGATTGCATTTCTTTTCTTAGTCCTAGGGTGTTTTTTGTAAGAAATCTGGCCCTTTCTTCGAATTCTAGGTCTCCTAGGGCAATAGACGCAAAGGGCCTGATTGTAATTTGTACCTGCCACGTGGTTATATAGAAATGTAGCACCGGGGTCCTCGGGCCCACCCTTGTTCAAAAAAAAATATAAAAAAATCCAATTCAGCTATGATTCTATCAAAAAATCCTAATATTTAGATATGATTTTTATTTATTTTTACTCCCTCCGTTCCAAAAAGGATGATTTCCATTTGACTACATACAGACGTATCTAGACATGTTACATGTATAGATACGGTCATATACACACAAATGGAAGTCATCCTTTTTAGAACAGAGCGAGTAGATGGGAAAGGGTTTCCATTAACCAGACTGGGCAGCAAAATTGGTGGCAATCAGAACACGCACAAAATTGGTGGCACGGATCGGTAGAGCGTCCGCCACATTATTCCATACCCTTGGCAGTAAGAAGTGGAAAAAACGCTAAAAATTAACATAACATAAGCTTTGATTTCTCTGAAAAAGAACTCCATTCAACGCTAATGGCCTGTACCAGGAGCTATGAGTCGGTTTCTACCTGCACCTTTGTCATTCCCCAACAGCTCGCCGCGAGCAATCCATGTAAACAGGCATCAGCTTCAGCATGGAGATGATCATGAACAAAACGCATATCTTCAGCACCCGCTCCCGCTCCGGCTGGCCTACCGCCTCACTCTTACAGGTTCGGTTTGGAATCAACGGCAGTTTTCAATATGCTTTCTTTGGATCTCCCCCCTTAAGATCTTCAAGAGTCTCAGATAAGCTGTGCCGAGCCTGGACACGGTCTGACAAACGGTCATATGATGAATTATGCCTTCATATCCTCGAGATGTTGAACACTGTTCTGCGCACCCGTGGTGGCTGCTACTCTGCATCTTCAGCTTACCTGTTTCAGTTTGAACGCCAGCTTCGCTCGGATGATCAGGAGAGGAGCTCATCTGGTCTACAAAGGCAGCTCCCAAGAACAAGACTTGTTCTTGGCTTGCCTTACAGGGGAAGTGCTCCACAGATGACTTCCTGGCCACGAAGAACACATCTTTCATGATCCTACTCGCAACCTTTGCGGCTCTGCACCTCAAACTGCATTGCACCTTTTCAGAAGCTGAACATTATGTTCATCAGTTTGGGGCAGGATGCAAGCTGGTGATGGGGGCAACCTTCAACCTCCTTCCATTCCTTCAAGCTGGTCTTGTCAAGCTCTCCTCTCTGAAAAACTACACACTTGGCTCGTGCTGCGCAATCAATGTTGGGCATATGATCGAATTGCACGTAGGGGCCTCCAACATCATCCACACTGCCCACTTTGATAGCAGGAAGCTGAAACTATCCGATACCTGATGATCTCATGCTCTTACGCCAGGGAAGTATGGTTTATTACATCCTTGATGGGGAAGACGAGGCACTCAATTCCAATTCAGATTGCTCGATCCAGGACTGGTGGACCACGGCTAGTGCATCTCTTCCTTCCCATGCTAGAAGGAACTTCAATACCATGGTCATAGTTGGCATATGGCAGATCTGGCTAGAGCGCAACAGCCGAGTCTTCAAGAACGAAGCTCATTTGCCACAGGTGGTCGTGCGGAAGATCGGAGACGAGCTGCTACTACTTCAATGGCTCATAGAGGTGGAACAGAGTGAGGAGTTATGTAGACTTGGCCTCGCCTAGGGGGATTGCATGTTTGTTGTCAAGCATTTTTCGATCCTTTCCATGTACATACTCTTTCCCATTGCGTGTTCTGGAGAAAAACCAATCCATCAGCATCCTGGGTAATAAACTCCCATCCTCCATAGGCACCCTCAGTCGCGACGCCACCACCAGTGGTGATCTTTAGAACATTACTAGCCGGTGGCTTCCAGTTTTACTAAGCTACTCTCATTGATCTTCTTCTTTACAATGAAAGCTTCAAAGTCCGGGGCATGTTGACTGCTGGCTGGGCATCACCTCACCTGCATTCACCTTATTTCTTACATCCCACCATACCCATAGCAATGTAATGATCCTCATCCGACATTATAAATCAGGCTCAATTAAAATCTCTTTTATTACATTTTTTTGCACTGTGACGTTGTGCAAGATTCAAGAGCCAAGTTTCAAGCTGAAGCTCTCTCCAAACTGCATGCACCAGCTTGCATCTGAAAAAAACATGGACGCTATCTTGGTTCAGCCTCCATCCCTCGCCTCACAATGCTCCATCGATGGCATTCGCAAAAAAAAAAAAGCTCCATAGATGGGGCAGACTATATTGCAGGGCGCCAAAGAAACAGTTTAACCTTTGGTGGGCATTGCAATTCCCAGATACTAGACCAGCAGAACTGATTCTGTATGTCGCAACTCCCGCTCCCGGATAGCAATGCCTGTGGTTCACCGCTTCGATGCTGCTTGTACGCAGATTTCACATAAAATTGACCCTTCCAGTCATAGTGTCCTCCATATCTTCAAACACCGGCAGTGCCAAGATGACTTTCCTGTCTATCAGCCAGAAAAGATCATTAATAAATTCCTCATCCCATTTCACAGCAGTAGGATCAATCAGCTCAGATACTGAATTAAGGACAATATTGCCTCTCGGGGTGATCGACTTCCATCCCGCGGTAGCCGTGGATCCCACCAAATATAGATGGAATGGCCATCACCTACCCTTCTGATCACACATTGTTTAAGCAGATCAATGCCCTTCAAGTATACTACGCCATGTATATGATATGCGCCTCCTCTCACTGTTGCATCTAGGACATCTGTGTGAGGACAATATTTTGCCTTTAGACAGGCGCACAAAGAGAGAAAGACATATCATGGAGATAAAGTTGAATCTCTCACTAATCCATTATTCAATTGAACAAATAGAAGAACAAAATACACATCTTAGCTTCAAGAATTTGTGATACCAATAGGAGGGTTTTTAGTTAAGCACAGTGCAACAGTGGAAGGGAACATTCAACAGTTGCTATAAATTTACTATATAGAACAGGACACTTCTCTGATAGGGCCTGCTGTATTGAACGACTGTTCACATTACAGCCTTGTCTTCCAGATCATGGATTATGGATTTGCTAGAACCTGCAGCATAAATCAAAACTGAGGCAAGCAGCATACAAAATTATCAATGAGAAAACCTCTTGGCATGTTCAAGAATTAAACCAAGAACATTGGCAATACAAGTGGTACTAAGGGCAAGAACAAGGCCCATATCCTATATGTAAACCAATTGATGGGTCAATAGTACTGTATTTCATTTAGTGGGGTGATGATTAAGCATATATTCAAGTACAGAGCAAGAAACTAAAGAACACTTCTTGGGTGCAGTTTTTTCCAAATTAAATGTCTGAGCAAAGGTTACACAATTACAGAGACCATCTTGATATGACACACTAATCAAAATATATATGCTCATCAACAGAAGAAAAATAATTCCTAAAGTTCAAACAAAACAATAGCAAGATATAAGCTAACCCATATGTGATCTATAAGCTACATAACTACAAAAAACAATACGCTGATAGGATGCAAGACAGAGACAATAGAAATTGCTTGCAGAATAACTATAACTAACCATACTAACCAAAAACATCATTGGTGCGAGATAAATAGTGGCAAACAATAGAAATGAGAGCATGCAAAGTTATCAATTTGGCCGCGTTTTAACATTACTTCAGAATTCAGATAGTTAGCACGTGTATTATAAGTGTAAAACACTTACAGCCAGCCATATACAATAATACTAACAGCATGATAAACCAGAAAAATGCTACAAGAGATTGCATCGTAATGTTCTTGCAGAAATACAAATGGCCGATTTTCTCTGCCAGGACTAAAGAGAGGCATAACATGGAGATAAAGTTAAATCTCTCACTCATCAATCATGCAATCCAAAAAACAGAAGAAGGGAAGACACATATTAGCTTCAAAAATTAGCACAATTCGTATGATAATACAGTGCAAAGGAAAGCATCAAAGGGTCTTGTAACCAGGATCCACAATGGGAACTAAATAATTAGACATCGCAACTTGCAAGACGGTTAATGTCATAAAGTACAAAAGACTTCTTGAATTACATGTCACCTGTATGGAAGAGCACAGGCATAAGATGATTTCAATGTTCCAAAGACCTGCAAGTATGAATGGCATAATTCCATACTCATTTTGCACATAGCACTCTATGCAACGGTATGACTTTTCAGTGAGATTGTGCATAGCCCCTGCCCTTCACAAGTTACAGTGATGACGCATAGTATAACAAAAAAACTGACAAGACATATAGCTTGAACAGTTTGTACTTTGTCACAAGATTCCAGGATAATACAAACCGAAGAAAAAGGCAGCGAACACGAGAATTAATCAAGTTTGAAAAAAGCACAAAATGAAATAGGCAAGAACTACTTAACGGGCAATCGATCAGTGTCGACATCTACTTATGAAGGGATCCGTTAGATCCAAATCACGAACATGGTTGATTTCTGAAGCATCACGGAGACATTTATCGGTTGTGAAGTGAATCCGAGCACCTCTTGAAGCTCTGTTTTCAAACTTGAGCTTCCTAGACTGCTGTGCAGCGAATCCCCGATAATAATCATCGGGTGAACATGAACTATCATCAACTCAAGCACTTTTGCATTCAGTACGAAGAATGTGATGAAGTCAGTTTCTGACTTGATGCCCGAATAAAATCCAAATCCTATTGTCTTTAACCGGATGTCCAAAGATTTGGTGAGATCCCGATGTTTACGACGCCATAAATTTTTTCCTCTTGGTACAGACTATAAAAAGGAACATAGACAGTAAAGGATGGACCATGTCAGGATAGTACTAATTAGATTTAAAAAAACAGTTGAACAATATGAACCACCAATGAATAATCATCACCTGAATGTACAACTTCTCCAAGAACGGGAAGCATTTCATCAACTCAATAACTGTATCCAGATTAAACATAAACAAATCAACAGCTAATATCTTGACAGTGCATATCACCGCTGTCAGCCTATCTAGATGCAGTCCCTGTATCAGGCATGGAAGACAACATACATTAGGCCTGATGCAGACGATATATATGTAGTCCACAAGGAAATGCAGCTTAGAAGTAAGTCCCGTGAAGGCAGTAAGTAGGAAGGCTAGAGCTACCTTAACAACTTCAGCAGAACCAATCATGAGACTACTTGTGGAGAAGCCACGCCGATCAGAAAGGCAGCCTATGGTCTGCAGCTTAGGCGCGGAGGTCACCGATACATGTAGGCCATCAAATAGATCAAGACGGAGCAGCCTTTGAAGGGAAGGTGCGTTCTCGATGATGAGTTCCTCGAGCTGGAGCTCATTTGTCTGCTGAGAACCAACACTCACGCCAAAGCTTCTAAGGCTAAGGGAGTTGATCTGGATGCAACGGACGCCGGAGGTGCCGTGAATCAGCAAGCACTCCAGAGCAGGACATCCGGCAATCATGCTGTGCAACGAGGCCTTGGACACGACGGCGTCCACGAGAGCCAGTTGCTTAAGCTCGGGGAAGTGAAGCGCCTGGAAAGTAGAGTCAGGGAGGTAGCATCTTCCGATGGTAGCTACACGTAGGGTGGGTGAGAAGCGGAACGCTGATGCCGGTAGCGGCGACAGCGGCCCTCTTGGCTCATAGCCATAGACGTGGTGGAACTCGAGCTCGCGGAGGCCATTAAGGGTGGGGGAGCGGAGCCAGGCGTCGACGGCGGCGGGTCGGGAGCAGAGGTAGCGCGCGGGGACGCAGAAGCGGCGGCCGGGCCCGGGTGCGTGGAGAGGATGCGAGGGATGGCGGCGGCGAGGGCATGGTCATCTTTGGGGAAGTTGTAGCAGAGGCGAACGAGGCCGTCGAAGTCGAGGTTGAGGGCGGCGGAGCGCCAGAGGTGGCGCCACCGGGACGCGAGAATCTGCGTGCGCGCGCCTTCCTTGGTGGGGAGGAGGGAGACGATGTCGGCGAGGATGGGATCCGGGAGGTCGCTGATGCGGTCTGCCGCGGCGGCGCCTCCTTCTTCACCTTGGCCCACTCCTGGCGGCGGCGGCGGCTCTCGGGCGTGAGTTCCGCCCTCCGCCGTAGCCGCCGGCGGATCTTCTAGTTTCCTCTTCCTCCGACTAGGAAGCCCCGCCTCCATCTCCGCCACAGAACAGTGGAGGATGCTGGGAGCAGTTGAAGCAGCAGTCGCCTTGCCGGAGCCCAGCGCGGGGACGGCCCCGCGATATGGACGAGCAAGATTGCCCGTTCAGACAAGGTTTTGGGCCTAATGTGCTCTGCTGACCTATTGGGCTCGCACTAAATAACTGAGCGTGAAATGGAAATGTCAGTACCGTCTACTAAAAAAGGTGAGCATCATATTTTGTGTGTGTGCCCGCGCGATTTGTTTTACTTCAGACAATATTGTTCTATCGTAAAAAAAAAAAAATATTGTTCTAGATTTGTCCAAGAAAGAAAATTATTGTGCTAGATTCATTATTTTTACTCAGAGGTGGCAACCTATGCCTCACCACATCCCCTCCCATCCCCCGGCGCTGGCTACCATGCTGTGCAGTAGGACGTCGGTAGATTCCGACCAGATCAGCTCCATGTCAACGGTTGGGTCGGTTTTCATACCCTCAACCACGTGCATGGATGAGAGCGCGACCACACTGTTGCAGAGGTGGTTCCGCCACCGCCATGGGCTAGTTCACACGTAAGGGCATCTCTAACCGATCCCCAATAATCGGTTAGAGGAGTAAAAGATACCCTTTTATTCCTCTAACCGGACCTAACCGAACTCTCAAATTGTTTAGAGGAGTAAAATTTTACTCATCGGAGGAGTAAAACTGGCATCCGATGAGTAAATTTAGGAGTCGGGAACCACTTTAGAGAAAAACTCCGACCTCACCCGCGCCGCACCCATTCTCGCCGGCGTCGTCGCCGGTGACCACCGTACCCCGCCGCCCCCACCCCGGTCCCTCCGCCGCCCTCCGACCCACCTCTCCCTCGCTCGCCGCCTCTCGCCGTCGCCGGAATCGACGGGGCAAGCTCGTATTCGCCGGTCGTCGCCCCGATTTGGAGCAAATCGGGCTCCGTCGCTGTCGATTCGCCGCAACTTTGAGCCGTCGGAGGCTGGGAAGGCTGTAGAAGGCAGGCACCGTCCCCCTCGACGCCTCCTCTGCCCTACCCGACGACCGCCCGGCCAACCTCTTCTCACCGTCGCCGGAATCGACGAGGAGATCGAGTTTTCGCCGGCCGCCGCCCCGATTTCTTCCAAATCGGCCTCCGTCGGCGTCGATTCGTCGCAGCTGAGAGCCGTCGGAGGACGGGAAGGCGGTAGAAGGCCGGCCACTGCAGGTCGAGGGAGAGGACGCGCCCGCCGTGCTCCAAGCGCCACGGTCGGGAGCTCCCTTCGGCCTCCTCTAGCTGCAACCTTCCCCGCCATTGATCCAGCCTTCCCCGACCTCCAGCTCGAAGCCAACACCCTCCTCCGCACGGCCGCCGCCAGCTCCAGCTCGAAGCCAACACCAACCTTCCCCACCATTTCCAATTTGTAGCTTCTAAATCTTCTATGAAATACGCATAGAACATGTTCGATGAAATGTTTGAGCTAGATTTTAGTTTTAGGGAGTTAATTTTAGGGGTTCGGTTAGGAACCGCCAAGGTTTAGAGGAGTATTTACTCCTCTAAGTTTTAGGAGTCGGTTTACTCCTCTAAAGTTTTGGGGATCGGTTAGAGATGCCCTAACCCGGTGGGGACTCTCCTTGTTCTTTGGTAGGTTGGTGTCTCCCGGATCGATGATGATCTCATCTGAAGCTCAAATTGTGACCACTTTGTTATTTGTTCCGCCGTCTGCGTTCATCATGGACTTCCAGCCAATCCCAATTCGCGTAGTGGGATAACCGGTGGTCTCGGTACCGAGCAGAAAGCATGTCTCAACCTCTCGTGTAAACTAGGATTGATCAAAGGATGACAAAGCCTTTTCCACATAGGCCATGAAGGAATACCACGGGTTGTTCGAAACGCCTCTGAGATCCGACATGATCGAGAAAATCGTGAAACCTGTGTGGGTAGTCCTTGTCTTCGATTTGAGGTTGCTCGCCACCTTGTTGAAACTATTTGGGGGTCACCTCATTGAGGTATGGCCCCTCGGTTCCACGCCCCGTCGTCGATATAAAGACAATTTGATGTCTTATTAACCTAGGATGTTGTTGTGGAATGTACATGGCCTTAATAGTCGGGCACGCTGCATGCGCCACGACGGTAGCCTTATGTGCGAATTTTCTTAGTATTTATGCTTGCCGGTTTCCGATGATAGAGGCGGTATCATCGATTATCCACACGCTCAAGTTGGATGGAATCCACACACGGGTAACAATACTCTGAACGAAAGGTACCCCCGCTGGTGGGGAATCCCTCCTAGTTGACTTTTGTTTACAGATCACATGAAGAGGCCAATAGGATTTCCATTTTCACCGAGTTGAGAGATGTGTGACTGGTTAGTCATAGACTCTAGGTTCTCTACGGCTACTTCAACATGATCTATCAAGACGTGGACAAGAGTTACCATAACCTCCATCTTCGTATGATGGAAAGCTTTTGGCACTCTCTTAATGATTGTGAGTTGAAGGAGGTCTACCTCTACCATAGACGATGCACATGGTTTAATGATCGCGAGGCTCACCTGCTTGTCAAACTTGATAGGGTGTTCTGCACATTCGACTGTGAGAAGATTGGCACTTTTATCAAGTTGTTTTCTCTAGTCACCTAAAAAACCTAAGCAGGCAACTATACAAAGATATCTTGCGAAAAAGTAGATTGCAACAAGTAAAGGAGAAAGATAGAGGGGATCGCAAACATGAGGATGTATCCCGATGTTCAAATGGTTGGCGCTATCTTACGTCCTCGTTTGAGAAGGCTAAGACACAAATACACCAAATCCTTGGTCGTAAATACCAACCTGCTTCTCCTAGAGTTAGAACACATAGTCCAGACCCACTCACTAAGAATATATCTTCGCGGGAATTAGACGAGACGGTGCTTGGGATGAGGCGGTAGGCGATGCCGAGCCCTTCTGGCACTTATTCTTCAAGCTAAAGCGCAACACACGCCAGCTGATGAGTTGCGGCGGTAATAAGGTTGGTGGGATTAAGCTGCATGCCTGCATGCACATCTCTAATGGTAGTGCGGGAAATCGTCCTCCATCTAGACTTGACGATGGATTCGGTTCACAACAGCTTGCGATAGCCAAGCATGGTTTGATGGCCAAACTGTAACAGACCTACCGGGAGTTGGCGTCACTTGAGCTTACTATGGCTCAAGAACGAGACAAGGTGGCATGCTTGCGTGAGTGTGGCACCAACATAATATTCTATTATTCTTCCATCAGCATGCCTCATTCATACAGCAAAGTGTCTTTATGGTGGATGGTGCAGGGGTTTTATATCGCATGGCCATGGCCGAGACATTCTTTGGACACTTTGATTCTTCCTTAGGTCGGATCAGAGAATGTGAGTACTCTCTTGACCCAATTTTCCTTGGCGGCAAGGACTTGCTGACCTGGATGCCCCATTTTCCCGAGGAGAAAGTGTGGGAGGTGGCGAGGCACATGCTCCATGGCAATAACATGAGGCTTGATGGCTTCATAGCCAAGTTCCTCCTATTTTCTTGGGGGTAGTAGTAAACGCTAACGTCATTATCGCCTTAGGCAAGTTGCATTCGGTTTGCATGCGTGTATTCTGGAGCCTTAACCATGCACTTTGATCCTGCTGCTGAAGAAAACACATGCCTCCGCCTTGGGTGGTTACTTCCCTGTCAGCCTCATCGAAGCAATAAGTTCACTACAACACGCACCCAGGCACGAAGGCGGTGCACCATGCAAACACACCAGAACATCCTCTCTTGGCTAGTTTTGCCTGACCATGTGCCACTTAATTATAGCTTCTTGGAGCAAAGCCCACGTTATTTTTTTCTTTGTTTCAGCTTAGGATGTTGTTCTCATTTTTTTTTGAAACACCTTACCGTAGGGGAAGCCCTACGGTGTAACTTTTTCAATTAAATGGGAGGTGTTACCAAAGTGGTGACCACCATAGTACAGAGAGGAAGGAATGATGTAGTGTAGTAGAAGTTTTACCTTGATACAAAACTAAAGTTATCGAACCAGTAGGACTTGGAGAAGGCTTCAAGATGGTGTCTCCCTCCCCTGGCGCTTAAGAGGTTAACGCGGACCTGCACACAACACAATGAAACCACTTTACCCCAACGAAACAGGAAGGTTGTCAATCTTCCCGGCTTACCGAACACAAAGAATTAAATGTACAGTGTGGAAAATTATGAGAGCAAAAATGGACAGTGAGCAAATGATTATGAAAATATATGGAAACGGTTGTAAACAATATGAGAAAATAGGACCGGGGTCCACAGTTCACTAGTGGTGTCTCTCCAAAAGAAAACATGCTGGATAAACAAATTAGAGCTAGCACTAGTAGAAAAAGGGCCTGTGGTCCCGGTTCGGCTGGGCCATCAGTCCCGGTTGCCCAACCGGGACTGGCCAATCGGGACTAATGCTAGTCCCGGTTGGGCCACGAACCAGGACCAATGGGTCCCCACGTGGCCAGTTCTGGCTGGGCGTGGTGGGAGACTCATTGGTCCCGGTTCTTGTTCTTGTTAATAACCGGGACCAATGAGTGTTTTTTTTTTTTTGAATTTTTTGAAAAAAAAAATTGGATTTTTTTTTCGATATTTTGAATCTTTGAATTATTTGTCAGTTTAATCTCGAATCATCCCTAATCTCACACTGCTCCACCCATCCTCACACTTGTAGGCTCACACTGCTCCACCCATCCTCACACTTGTAGGCAAACTTCCCGATCGGTCACCCATCCCCTCACACTGCTCCACCCATAGCACGCTTAACTTTTGAGTTCCTTCCCAACTAGCTTCCAACATGACATTGAGTACATCTTGATAATACTATGCTATCAATCTTATTATCCCCTACACTTTGATGGCACATGATATTATTTTTTGAATTCAAAACCTATATCAACCTATATTAACATAAACAACAATGATTAAGTAATACTAATCTTTATGCAGAAATCAATTATTAATTCAAAAAAATTAAAAAATAAAATAATTTGAATTTCCGGCAAAAACTTAAATCTTCCTGCACGATGGCAAATGATATTATTTTTTGAATTCCAAACCTATATTAACATAACAACAATGATTAATTAATACTAATCTTAATGTAGAAATTTTTTAATGTTTTGAATTTTTTAATTTTTTTTTGATTTTGTAGAAAAAAATCTTCTGCTTGAAATAACTTTTTTTTCTTTTGGAATTTGGAGAATTTGAGAATTGCTGACCGGGTAAACCCTTGTGAAATCGAACTCCAAATTTTCTCTAGTTTTTTTTGATATATTAAACGCATTTTTTCGACATCGTATGCAAAAGTTATGGCCGTTTTACTTTTTTTTTTCTAGTTTTTGCAAAAAAGGTCAAAATTCATATTTCAAAATTTCTATACAAACTAGACACTAAAACCTAACTAAATCTCAAAGGATTTTATTTTTTGAAGGTTTTAGCATTTTCTTTGTGTTTTTGCAAAACTAAAAAGGCGATCCACAGGGGGGGGGGGGGGTGGGATCTGTTTTCAAAAAAAAAATGTCTTTAGTCCCGGTTCGAGATTCAAACCGGGATTAAAGATAGACCCTTTAGTCCCGGTTTGAGACACCAACCGGGACTAAAGGGGCTCGCCCTTTTAGTCCCGGTTCCAGCCACGAACCGGGACTAATACCCCCATCCGAACCGGGACCAATGTCTCACGGGGCCCTGTCAGCTCGAACCGGGACCAATGCCTGGCATTGATCCCGGTTTTTGCTTGAACCGGGACTAATGGCAAACAGGACTCCGGACGAAAGGTCCTTTTTCTACTAGTGTAGACAATTGACAAATTGTGGGCACATAACAATGCTATCATGACAAAGTAAAGTTCACCATAGTATTTAATTGGGCATTACGCCAAAATACATAGACCGTTATCCAACTGCATTTATGACTAATAATCCACCCCGGGATCGCTATCCAGTCTGTCACCTGAAAGTATTAAGTTGCAAGCAACAGATTATTGCAATAAGCATGGTGCATAATGTAATCAATGGTTACAACACAAAGTAATAAACACCGATGTTTTACCCCTAGTAGCAACATCACATCCTTGATCCTAATCGTTTCTGTCAAGTCGAGCTCAGAACAAGGAGACATGAACCTACTATCTAGCATAAATACCCTCTCTAAAGATACTAGCAACTACTTCGGCCAAAGCAACCACTAGCATCAGAGAGCATGCAAGATCATAAATAAAACATATCATAGATAAATGAACAAAGAAGTCATGATTTCCTCAATTCATCGGATCCCAGCCAACACAACATGTAGCATTAATATAAAATAAGCATGGAACACAATCAAAAATTATAGATAAGTTTGAGACGTATCAAGAGAATACAAAGTTCAAGGGGGATCAAACAGAAATAAGTAAAACATGATTAAGTAAAAATGTTTCTAGTCCAATCAACCAAGGGGGCTACCAAATTGGCCTTAACCCTGTGTTGATGCAGCAAGAGGTCACTCTGAAAATGGCGTCTCCCACCTCCCACCTCCTCTACGGCGTCCCCCACCACCACCGCCGCCGCCGCCACCTCCTCCCTCCCTCCTAGCCATGTCCTCTAGGTTGGCTCATCCATGGAGGCTCTCCTGCACTGGGACTTCTCGCCAGGCCTGGCTGTGGCGGATCAGGTTCGTAAGAAGTTTCGTTCTTTGGTTCACTTCTCTCCCTCTCGAGGCGCCAAAGAATTCTTTCTGGCTGTCTCTTTCACGTCGGCTTCCTTCCCTCTCACGGAGGAATCAGTTGGTTTGGCTCTTCAATGTTGCATTGGTGGTGATCATGGGGCTTTCAATGTTTTCAAATTAAGCGATCGCCGGTTTCGATTTTCTCTGGCTTCTAGTATGGTCGGGCACTTCATCTATGGTCTCAAGGATCGCATCTGGCTGGATTTCGTTTGCCATTTCTCGTTATTCAGAGGCGAATTGCCATCTGCTTCAAAGATCCATTCTGATGGCACCTGGTTTCTTCTGAACAAGAAATGTCAATTGCCCAAAGGAGCCCGACTTTAGTTCGGCCTAATCTGCATTTTCTGAATATCAATACTTCTAATGATCCATCTCCTTCTGCCTCTGAGTTAGCAAAATTTGGATTCATAGACTCTATGGCCACACAATCTAGAGGGGACAGTCAGATCATTAAGTTTGGTTCTTTCTCACCACCGTCGGTGGTTTCTCCGGCAGCTACAACCCCGGTGAACGGTGGTGTCACTTTTTTGGGCAGTTTTCCCAATCCGGTTTCTCTGGAGCCCGTTAATTCCGTGCAGTTATCCTTTTTTGGTGATAATTTCGTTAGGAAATATTGTGCCAATCTCCCCAAGGAAACACTGGAACATGTCAATGATTTACGTGTCGCCAATTATCTTGAGAAGGATATGGAAGCGCTGAATCTGCCAGTTATCCCGCCCAAGGATCAGTTGTTTGAACTGTTGGGTCGATGTTCTCGTTGTGGGCTCTCGGACCACCTACGACCTCGCTGCCCTGGTGTTTGCTCTGATTGTCAGTTATTGGGCCATAAGTGCGAGCGGTGCACTAGAAAAAAAAACTTCTCTGCAAACCAGATGATGGGCCTGTAAGTGTTTGGGCCACCATAGGGCGGCTTGTCCTAAGCGCGTGTGCTGGAGGCCCAAGAAGATTGTGAAGCCGGCGCCAACCATTTTGGTCTAGAAAATCTGGGTACCCAAACGGCAACACGCAACAAAAAAGGAAACAGGGATTTACCCCGGATTGCTTGAGACTCCTGCCCTGCCGTTTCATCTCCTTCCACGCTTGTTCTACACGATACAGTAAAACCCTTGGTCGACGAGGCGGAGGAAGCGACCTGGAATGATTCGATAAGCAGCCTAGAAACTGAAACTGATGATGTGATCATGCAGCTGGCACTCCTGGAGGATGACTCCTCTGCCAATGGCAATGCTCTGGCTCTTACGCAATATGGAATGAATAAAATGTCTAAAAGGAGATTTTCTGCTACACAGATTGATAGCCTGCATTATGTGCAAGCCCTCGCTCTAGGTCTGATGCCTTTCGAGATAATACTCTGGCTCAAATTTTGCTTGTTCAAGCATGCTTCCACAAGGCAGTGACTCCCAGTCCTATTTATCTGAAGATGACTCACACACCGAAGTTCTCCTTTGTCTCTGTTTTAGCTGGGAAAAGAACTGCACAAGTGACATGGGTATACATCTCGGGTACCCTATCATGAGGGTACCTGGTGCACGTAACGACTAAGGCCCAATATCGAAGAGCCTACTCGAAGCCCAAGACAAGAGGCCCAAGAAGATGGAGTACCCTCCAAGATTAGAATAGGCATAGTCGGTTTAGATTTTCCTTACGTAAACTAGGTCGGTTACAAACTCCCGAGACCCAGCCTATTTAAAGGCTGGGAGGGGGACCGATCTAGGACAAGCCATACTCGAACCACCAAAGCTCTTGCGAGATTGTCATCTCGCCGGAGCTCCCTGTAATCGCATAATCCACAATCAATACCAGACAAGCAGGAAGTAGGGTCTTTACCTCCACCCGAGGGGCCTGAACCTGGGTAAATCTTTGCCTCTGCTTGTCAGCCGACGAAACTACCAGTACTACCACGTTCTCTCCCCATAATCTCAACCCTAGGTCCTTAACCATGGGATTTGATGAGGGTACACCTCGTCAATTGGCGCCGTCTGTGGGAAAGAATAGTGCTGGACTCGCGGTTTCTTCGGTTCCATCGGAAAACGGCGACTCGCCGATCGGATCTACAAACGGCAACTCGCCGGCTGCATCGACAAACCAGAACTCGCCGACTCAGGCGGCACACGGCAACTCGCCGGCTCACTCGACAAACGGCAACACGCCAGCTTCACCCGCAAAAAGCACATCGGATCCTCTGATGGATTTCGAGCCACACTCGCCAGGATTCCAGGAGGCCTTCTCCGATCTCGAGTCAGGTTTGGGTTTAACCGTTGGTTCGTTCAATTTTTTCGTCAACAAGCTTGGTGTGCAGGACTTGACGGATCCACGCCAACTCGCGACTTCGCACCCGAGGCTCCATCGGTTGCGGCTCCTTCGACTGCGGATCCCTCAACTGTGTCCATACCATCGTCGACCCTCCAAGCTTGTTCGTCTGCAACAACCATGTCCACACGAGAGATGCGCGAGCTCATTGAAGAGCTCCAGGGCGAGGAGGCCGAATCAGCATACCGCACAAACGATCCCGAGCTGGATCTCCCACTCGAGGATAGTTTCGACTGCGGGATCTCCCTCAGCGACTTCGACGACCTCGAAACTCATATCGACAACCACGTCGACTCCGAGATCTGCGCCAACAACAACCTCGACTTCGAGATCATAACAACCTCGCCGACGCCGAGATGGGCATAGGCGACGAAGACGTCGACTGCGAGATCCGTCCAGACGAACCACTCGATGAACATACAGGCTCAGACATGAGCCTCGATGAAGATGTCGAGTCCATGACGGGACTCGAAAGTACATACATACCCTCGGGTCATACCACAGCAGGTCTACGTGCCATCGCCGCAGAAACATCAGAACTGCGGCCAGTCGCAGGCCTACAGAATTCCCGTGCACAGTTACTATGCCGATGGAGCACAACTCACAATCACTGCTGAGATGGCAGCAAAAGCAGATAAAGTCATCAAGGAGTGCACAATGATGCCAGCAGACGCAACACAAGAAGAGATGTTGACCTTCCAGTACTTCAACTGGCAGGAGTCACTTCGACTGAAGCAGATAAGAGCCACACTCGAAGAACGCAAAAAGCAAGCTAGCTTGTCGAGTGTGCGCAGAAGACAGCTCTCCCTGAGCTCCACCGGGCGAGCAGACACAGACCAGATCAAGGTTGTCACACCTCTCGCCAGGCGAGAAGGCGGCACTCACCCGCAACTTAGGCAACTCCTTCATGACATACGACGAGGAAGGACTGCCGGTGCCCAAAACAGCAGCAGGTGCTCTCTACACCGCTGCAGCATACCTGGAGGCAATCAAGCCCCCAGCGGATGACCCCAACGCAAAACTACACCGCCAACAGATCAAATCACTCGCCTTAGCTGCAAAGGCCATACGCCAAGTTCCAAGAACTCCAGGTGGGAGTCGAGACCGTGCCCTAGTCGACGCGCCTCGGGAAGAGCATAATCACAGTGGTCGTCGCCACCACTCGAAGGAAAGAAGCGGCTCGCGAAGGCGCAGGTCCAGGAGCAGATCACGCAGATCTTACAGTAGCGACTCATACTCTGATCGAGAGCCTGAGCCACATGGAGCTCTGTGCTTCACTCGACGCGTCCGCGAGACACGGATGCCCAAAGGATTCAAACTCACATCCGAACAGCCCAAGTACACGGGTCGACAGGAACCTTCCGGGTGGCTGGAAGATTACAGGCTGGCAGTTGCGTGCCAGCGGGGCACCAACACTACAGCCATGCAGTACATACGACTCATGCTCGAAGGCACAGCTCGCGACTGGCTCAAGGCCCTACCTCCATCAACATACGACTCGTGGGATCACTTCCGCAGGGATTTCGTCAAAAACTTCGAGCCTCTATGTGAGCGCCCGAAAACATTCGAGGAGCTGCGGGCCTGCGTTCAGCGTTCAGACGAAACGTTGAGGTCATACATCAGACGATGGACTGAGATACGTAACTCAGTTGGAGTGGTTTCAGAAGATATGGCCATGGATGCTTTCGTCATGGGCCTCGCCAGGCGAGACTTCAAAGAAGCACTTGGCCGCCAAAAGCCAAAATCTGTAGCCCACCTCTTGCAGATCGCGACTGAGTGGGCAGATGGAGAGGATATGGCACGCACCACACGCGGGTCCTCACCCCGTGACAAACATGAGAATAGCAGTCGAAGCCATAGAGACTCGTACAGAGACGACCGAAGGCGCAAACGTTCAAAACGTCATTACGACGATGACAGACCCGAATTCATGGCGGCTGGGTTCTCCACACCCCGCAATGATCAGGACAGAAGCGACCGACGGTCGGAAGATCGGCGAGACAGTCGAGAGATGATCGGCGAGACAGTCGAGATGATCGCGAGACAGTCGAGATGATCGTCGAGACGCCAACGCAGTGATAGCTACAAGAGGAAGGATTGGCGCAAGTCACGGGCACAATCTGAGCGATCATTCGAAGAAAAGATGGACGCTGATTGCAGATTCCACCTGTACAAGGGGGACGATGGAAAACTGCGATCCAACCACTCGATGAGAAACTGCAGGGAGTTCGACCAAATGGCGACTGATTACGTAAATCGCAGAAAGGCAGCAGCCGCACAAGCACCTGCACCCGTGCCTCAGCCAAACAACGTGCCTGTTCTGATGGCACCACCTCCACCACCACAGCCTGCCCCAGGCGGAAATCTCGCGGGTGCCATACAGCCCGTGCCTCGGGTGGACGAACCACAGTACCCTCCGCCCCAAGGGCAGATGTACATGATACAGAAAGGTCGACCTTCCAACAGGGAGCAAAAACTTCGCACTCGACAGGTAAACATGGCGGTCATGTCACCTCCTGCGGTAACAGAATACTTGAAGGATCCGAAACTACAATAAGCTTCAGCAAAGAGGACCACCCTCCATCGGTTGTTCGACCAGGGCACTCTGCTCTGGTACTCGACGCGCAAATTGGAGGCTACGCCATGTCCAAGGTCTTCATGGATGGTGGGAGCGGCATAAACATCATCTTCGCAGATACGCTCCGCAAAATGAACAGGTCAGTCGAAAACCTGCCAAGATCTTCAAATACCTTCCACGGTATCGTTCCAGGGAAAGCAATAAGCCCAGAGGGCACCATACAACTCGACGTGACGTTCGGGGACAAGCACCACTTCAGGACAGAGTCGATTGAGTTCGAAGTGGTCGACTGGAAGTCACAATACCATGCTATACTTGGACGCCCGACGTTCGCTCGATTCATGGCGGTGCCACATTATGCATACCTCCAGCTGAAGATGCCTGGACCAAAAGGAGTAATCACAGTCAAGGGGAACTTCCAAAAGTCTGACTCTTGCGACCGAGAATTCAGCAAAATCTCTGAGATGTTTGGCATGGAAGCAACACTCGCTGATCTAGCGGTCTCCAACGATCGAACACTTATGCCAGAGCACAAAAAGGTGGCAGTCGACAGAGCATTCAGTGCCACCAACGACACAAGATCGCATCAGGTGCACCCGACTGACCCGACCAAGACAGTCAATGTCTCGTCGAGTCTGCCTATCGCATAGGAAAGCGCGCTCGTCGAATTCCTCCGTGAGAACTGGGATATATTTGCATGGTGTCCAGCAGACATGCCAGGTATTCCCAGGGAATTCGCCGAGCACTCTCTCCAGCTACTTCCAGGTGCTAAACCAGTCAAACAAACAATGCGCCGCATATCCGGCCCAAAAAGAACTGCAGTCGAAGCCGAAGTCGACAGGCTACTCGCAGCAGGATTCATCAGAGAGATCAAGAAATCACAATGGGTGGCCAACCCCGTACTTGTAGAGAAGAAGCATACAGACATCCTGCGGATGTGTGTAGATTTTACAGCACTCAATAAGTGTGTCCAAAGGATCACTTTCCACTACCTCGAATCGACCAGATCGTCGACTCCACCGCCGGGTGCGCTCGCTTGTCCTTCCTGGATGCTTACTCGGGTTACCACCAGATAAGGATGAAGGAAGAGGATGAAGAAAAAACGGCGTTCATAACCCCACTCGGGGTCTACTGCTACACCACAATGCCTTTCGGGCTCAAAACGCAGGCGCAACCTATCAGCGCATGATGCAAGATTGCCTCAAGAAGCAGATTGGGCGAAACGTCCAGGTCTATGTAGATGACATCGTCATCACCACAAGAGAAGAAACACGCTACTCGATGACTTGCGGAGACATTCGCAAACCTCAAACGCTTCCACATCAAGCTCAACCCGAAGAAGTGCACGTTCGGCGTGCCAGCCGGGCAACTCCTCGGGTATCTAGTCTCAGCTCGAGGAATCGAGGCGGACCCGGAGAAAATACAGGCCATCTTGACGATGCAAAGGCCTTCAAAGCTCCACGACGTGCAAAAGTTGGCGGGTAGAGTAGCAGCACTCAGTCGATTCATCAGCAAGCTAGGCGAAAAAGCACTCCCGTTCTATCGACTGATGAAGAAGGCAGATAAGTTCGAGTGGACGCCAGAAGCCGAAGCAGCCTTCACGGACCTCAAGCGAGTCCTCACAAGCCCTCCAATCCTCGTAGCACCAAGGGAACGCGAGCCACTATACCTATATGTCTCTGCAACTAATAGGGTGGTGAGCACTGTTCTGTGGTCGAACGCAGAGAGGAGGGACACGCCCAAAGCATACAACGTCCAGTCTATTACTTGAGTGAAGTGCTCTCCACATCAAAGCAGCGGTACCCGCACTATCAGAAGCTGGCATACGCCGTGTTCATGTCCTCAAGGAAGCTGACGCATTACTTCTCCGAGCACCCGATCACTGTAATCAGCACTTCAGGGATCGGGGACATCCTCACAAACCCCAATGCAACTGGGCGAGTAGCAAAATGGCTCATCGAGCTAGCACCAAGAGACATCAAGTATGATTACCCGAAGGCCATCAAAGCACAAGTTTTACCCGACTTCCACACCGAGTGGATTGAAGCTCAGCTCCCAGGAGCACCAGATGTGTCCAATTCCTGGACCATGTACTTTGATGGCTCGAAGAAAAACGAAGGCGCAGGCGCAGGTGTCATCCTCATATCACCAAAAGGCGACAAGCTCCGCTACATCCTGCAAATGGGATTCGAGTTCCCATCCAATAACGAAGCAGAATATGAGGCTCTGATCCATGGCATGAGGATGGCCAAAGCACTCGGGTGCACTCGACTGATGATCTACGGCGACTCGAATTGGTGGTGCAGCAAACAATGAAGGCTTGTGACGCAATCGCAGATAACATGATCGCCTACCGTGACTGTACAACATCATGGAGGGCAGCTTCGAAGGCTGCGAGTTGCGGCACATAGGGCGTGAAAGCAATGAAGAAGCAGATAAGTTAGCCAACATTGGTGCGACCAAAGCACCAGTGCCACCTGGTGTCTTCTTCGAGCGCATCGAGCACAGATCAATCAAAAAGAAGCGGCAACTCCTGCACAGCCGCACCAGCCAAGAGCAAAACACCTAGCACAGAGGACCCACCAGTCGAGGTACTCCTCATCGAGCCAACTTGGACTCAACCCTTCCTCGCATACATACTCCGCGGCGAGGTACCCGAAGACTTCACAGAGTCAAGACGCGTCACTCGACGATCTAAAGCATACACTGTCATCAACGGTGAACTTTACAAACGCAGCATATCAGGTATGTTCCAGCGTTGCATAGCATTTGAAGATGGCCAAGCCATCCTTCGTGATATTCATGCAGGTACTTGCGGGCATCACGCCAGCAGTCGATCACTCGTAGCCAAAGCCTTTCGCGCAGGCTTCTACTGGCCCACAGCACTCAAAGACGCGGAGGACATAGTCAAAAGGTGCATCGGCTGCCAAAAATTCGCCACAAAGCCACGCACCCGCATCGGCGTTGAAGACAATACCATTGGCCTGGCCTTTCGCCCAGTGGGGGCTCGATATGGTTGGGCCACTCAAAAAATCCTCCCATGGAGGGCATACTCACCTTCTGGTGGCGGTCGACAAGTTCACCAAGTGGATTGAAGCAGTACCCATCACAAGTTCGACTGCCACTACAGCAGTCAATTTCATAAAATCCATCATATACCGCTTTGGTGTGCCAAATAGCATCATCACTGACAACGGTACAAACTTCACGGCTGAGGAATTCAAATCCTTCTGCAAAGAGCAAGATATCACGCTCAATTATGCATCTGTGGCGCACCCGCAATCAAACGGCCAAGTCGAAAAGGCCAATGGGCTTGTGACAAGTGGAATCAAGAAGCGCCTCCTGGTGCCACTCAAAAGGGCTGCGGGTGCTTGGGTAGAAGAGCTCCCGTCTGTGCTATGGAGCCTACGCACAACACCCAACGCCTCAACGCAATTCACTCCATTCTTCATGGTCTACGGCGCAGAGGCAATCCTGCCATCAGACGTAAGGTTCAACGCACCAAGAGTCGAAGCATACAATGAAGAAGATGCAGAAAGCACTCGAAGATGCAGTCGACTTGCTCGAAGAAGCACGCAACACAGCGCTAGCACGCACAGCTGTCTACCAGCAAGATCTACGCAACTATCACAGCCGTCGACTGCGTACCAGGTCCTTCGAGGTGGGTGACTTGGTACTTCGACTGAAGCAAAAGAAGGTGCATAAACTTGCTTCTCCATGGGAAGGACCCTTCATCATCACCGAGGTCATAGGTGGTGGAGCATACAGACTGAAGCATGCGAAGACCGGCGAACTCTCCACAATCCTTGGAACGTTGCGCAGCTGCGCCGTTTCTATGCTTAGATTGCTCAGTCGCATAATGTAATAGGCTCATATGTCGGATGGCTGCAGGTTTCAGACGCGCTCTTTTCCTTACCAGGGTACCTAAGGGGACTGGAAGGTTTTTAATGAGGCGGCCTGCAGCCTAACATTCATAAATGGAATATAGTCAATAAATTCCTCATACTTTTCTGCTTACTACTCGCAATTATCAGCACAAACTTAGCCTCACCCGTATGCTCGGGGGCTGAGCTACCTCAAACATAAAAGCTTTCGCTCCTTCAAACATAATAATTCAGCCACACTCGAATACTCGGGGGCTGGATCGTAACACTAAACACAAAGGAAAAAGTTGCTCAACCCCAATCAATCACTCGGGGGCTGAGCCTGCAGGCATAAGTTGAAGCTTCAACTCTCATAAAATTCATAACCTCACTCGAGCACTCGGGGGCTATGTAATTCATGATCTATGTAAACTGTTTTTCATAAACCCCACTCGATACACTCGGGGGCTGCATACATACAAGTGAACAAATATGTACTAAGTGGCAAATTTACACTCGGGGGCTGTTCCCTATACATAAATACCCTAATCTTCTGGTTCATCCTTTGCTGGAAGAACAGGGCCCATAAGTTGCGCTTGATAGCAATCAACCAATGTCCTCGCGTGATCGAATGTTTCGTCAAGATTCGACTGGGACAAAGACGATCCAGGCACGGGTGGACGTAGCTGCAAATTTGGACGTTGACTTCGGAGATATGCCATGGTTGCGTTGGCACCGTCCACAAGCTTCTGGGTGATGAAGCCTCGAATGGAACCTGTTGACCGGAAGAGATCGAGCAACGCGTGGATTCCTTGAGGTTGTGGCCCAGTCGGAAAAACCATCTGGTTGATTCGACTGAAGGCCGACCTGCACAATTCAAGAAGCATAGTGCTCCGCCACACCCGATCTTGCAGAGTCGCGAGTATGCGTGCTCGGTGCTTGTCCAATCGAAAGTGCTGGCGGCCAGTCGTGGGTTCGTCAGTTGCCATGTTCAACTGCTCATCCACGCGAGCCTGCTCCGCCTGGAAATCTTGAACAAAACCTGCAACAACACAAGTTGGGTGAACAAAAAAGAACAGGCTGTGAACTCATAAGATCAAGGCAGTCATGCTTACACTCGAGCTGTCTGTTCACGATCTCCATCTCGCCAAGCACATACTCCTCCCGTTGGGTGGGTAAAGCAGGCCTTGCCCTCATCCTTTCCAGCTCGCTTCGGGCACTCGCCAGTTCCTGCTCCTGTTTCGCAAGTCGAGCCTTCATATAACGTATTACCGCGGCATCATTTGACGCCTGAGCTCGAGATCGAGAAGGGGTATGATGCCGCGACGAACTGGATGAAGTGGCGGCTGGCCGTTTCTGTTCCAAGCATCATAAAAGTTTCATGAGAAACTAGTCACAAAGCTCAGACGAGCAACAACATACAGCTTTACAAACAGAATCATAACGAGGAACATAAATTCATACAAAGGTAGCAAAAGCACATGCATACTCGCATGGTCATAAGTTTAATTACAAGACATCAAAGGCGCGGCTGCCCTACTTCTCAGACATTGACTCTGACCTAGCCCTACTCGCACGAGCGGCGACCTCTTCTGCCCGGCGCTCCATGGTGGCCATAAAAGTTTCAGCCAACTTTGCGGCTGGCTCGTTCAAATGCTTTAGGGACACCAATTTCCCGCCAGGCTTACGAGGGAAAGCAGACAGAGCGGCTTCGAAGTCACCCTCTATCCCATGACCTAAAAGGAGTTTGAGGGTGGTCTCTGAGCCGCGTACCGTCAAAGCGCGAGCAAAGTTCGTCATAGTCGAAGTTCCCGGGCCCAGGACGTCTGCGAAGCCATCCACAGTCGAAGGAGGTTGGCTGGAGGGGAACACATCCTTGAACACGGCGCCGAGCGTGCTCGTAGATTTGGCGAGTGCGTCCTTGGCTTGGGTAGAGACGACATCCAGGTCGCCGATTGCGCGGTCAAGGGACAAATCGACACTCGGTTGATCTACAGGTGTCGATGCCCCAACAGCTCCTTCAAAAAAGCAGAAGTAACAAAAATGTTACATACTATTCAGTGGCAAAAGAAGTAGGCAAAAAGTGAAAGGCTCGACTCACCGCCTACGTCTCGGGTGAGGCTCGCCAGGCGCTCAGCATAATTCTTCTCGCGCAAAGCGGCGGAGTCCTTGGCATCATCCAAGGCCTTCTTCGACTCCGCGCTCCTTGGCGAGTGTCTCTTCTAGCTCTTTAACCCGAGATTCAGCGGTTGCCTTGTCACCTGAGATAGATGGAGATGTCATTCACAATCGACAAGGCAAAGACTTACAGAAACCCAAGATACTTACGGGTGAGCTGCTCCATAACAGCGCGCAGATTATCCCTCTCCTGTTCAACCTGGACAAATGCTTTACCTGATTCCACCAGGTTGAGGTAGAAGGGCTGCACGCACACGAAACCAACATAAGCTATACACAAATAGGTCCAGAAGGAAGACTCGACAAAAAGACACTTACGTGTTCAATCCAAGGCGCGGCTTGGCAGCAGAAGTTCCAATTTGCGGAGTCGATGTACTCGCAATATTGGCAGCCTCAATGGAAGTGGTCGTGGCTATTGTTTTCACAACCTCAGCCGCAACAGGAGAGGCTTCAGGCTGATCTGGAGTCGAGGCTCTCACGGTTGGAGGAGTTGGAGGTCGCACAGTCTCGGCACTACAAGTGACCGAAAGGCATACAACATAAGCAAAAGTATAACTCACAAAAAATATTATTGCAAAAAGGAGCAAACCTGTGCTCTTCTTCATCCTCAGTGTCGAGCTCGTCAAAGTTTGGGCCTCCAAAAGGTAGCTGCCCACCGACTGAGGAGGAGGAGCCGAGCTCAAAGGACTCACGTCCAAGGGAGCAGCTGTGGTCGTAGGAGACGGCTGAGTTTCCATCATCCCTCACATCCGATTCCCTCGCGGGTGAGCTCGTGGAAGAAGACAAACTTGGGCTGCCCGACGGCGCTTGCGAAGAGGAACCTCGCTAACATCCTCAGTCGCGGCAGGCTCCTTGCCCTGTGCTTCCTCTACCCCTTCCTCTTCAACCTCTTCTGTGGGTGAAGTGGTAGCCGAAGGTAAAGGCGATTCATCCCTCCCTTCGCTTCTACTGTCACCTCTGTTTCATAGTTGGCCATCTTCGGGAAGAGGAGGGAGTGAGGTGGTCGAGTGGCCCTGCATACAAAATATAGTCGAAAGTCAAAAGATGCATAGCAGATAACAAACAAAGAATCATAATCGAAGTTCACTAACCTCTGGCAAAGGCTTTTCAGCCCATAAGGATCGACTGGGCAGTCGACGTTGCAGGGCTCGCTTTGTTTTGTACTGGTGATGGACCGCACATGTGCCACCAGTTCACTCCTGACAGCTCCTCCTTGCTCATTCGGTGGAGTCGGGGACCTTCGTACTCCCACATTGGGTGGGCGGCGCGCGAGCGGCCATACCCGCATCTTCACAAAGGTGGCAATCAGATGCACACCCGTGATGCTGTTAGGAGCCCCCAATTGTCTCCAGCATAGGCGCTGCTTCCGCCACTTCTTCAGTCGAAAGCTCATGGTCCCAGGCTTTCGTCCTAGCGGCTATACCAGCAGTCGAAAATGCTGGGGCCACATTTTGGTCCACTTGCACATAGAACCACCTCTTCCTCCACCCCTGCGCCGAGTCGACTGGCTTCAGGGCGAAGTACCGGGTGTCGCTGCGCACTTGGATCTGCAGGCCTCCGACTGGATAGGTTCGGCCGCCTCGGTTGTTTGGCCGGACCATGAAGATGGACTTCCATAATGCCCAACTCGGAGCAACACCCAAAAAACACTCGCACAGCGTGATGAAACACGCAATGTGCAGAATACCGTTCGGGGTGAGATCATGGATCTGCACCCCGTAGGCAAAAAGCAAACCTCGCACAAAATCATGGAGGGGGAGCGAGAAACCCCTAGGCAAAAACTCCGCGAAACAGACGCGCTCGTTAGCGCGAGGCTCGGGAAGTACCTCCTTGGGCGAAGGTGCGCGGAGGAGCTGGTCGGAAGGTGGCAGCAATCCTTCCTCGCGCAGCTTGTCCAGCTGCGCCTCCTTCAGGGTGGATTTCATCCAATCCCCATTGGTCTTCTTGAGGTCGACGGCGGCCGCAGATGTGCTAGCCGCAGTCTTCTTCCCCTTCTTCGCCGCCGCATCGGGCGCGGCGGCAGCAGTCGAGGCGGAGCGCTTGTTGCCCGCCGCTTTCTTCATCGTCAACGAGCAGGTGGAGAGCGCGCAAAGCTTTAGCACAGGAGCAATGGAGGCAGAGCGCAAGGAAGACGATGGAACAGGGGCGGCGCGCAGAGCAAATGGCAGGTAAAAAACAAATGCCAGCGCCGTTCCCCTATTTACCACGATCAAAAGCAATCACAGCCATTCAGATCCAAATCGTGCGTTACGCACGCAATCTGACCGTACACGTGGCAAACGCGGAGGGCAACCGTCGCCGGCCACTCCGCCCACTACGCACGTAAAAAGAGGAGCCATCATCACGCTTGCGGAAAAAGTGGGCCCGTATAGTCAAATCAAGTCCAAACGGCACCGTCTTCGGTCAGCTCTGCACAAATGGGCCCACCTACGTGTCACGTCCCATCAATCGCAGCATAACGCACGCCACGCGTGTCAGAAATGCAGTCGAAATAAACGTCATCCCTGACGTCATTGAAGCATCTGTTCAGAAAATACGTTCGAGTATGCTCAACGCATATTGGTCACTCGATTGCCTGATTAGTTCGGGTGTGACAAAACTTTCTTAAGGCAAAATTGGTCACTCGACCGTTCCTTCGACTAAGTCATATTACTCCCATCGGGAGTGTTCAAAAAATTCTTCGACTGAAGATGCTTAGGACAATGATTGAGATTATCCTCCATTTACAAGTAATACAGCATAATCTCGGGGGCTACTCCCATCGGGAGCACTGTCGTGCACCCGATAGAATTATGGCACAAATTTCTTCGATTAACATATGCAGAGTAAGGATTTTTGAGATTATCCTCCATTGCAAAGCAATAAAGCACAATCTCGGGGGCTACTCCCATCGGGAGCGCTGTCGCGCACCCGATAGCATAACAGCAAATATCAGTCGACAAAGGGCATGACTCGTCCAACAAAGTTCAAAATCATACTCGAAACATTCCCGAGTTGCGTCCGTCGCAAATACCTCGGATGCTGCACGCATAGTGCAAAGGTAAGACCCGCCGAACTTTCGAGCTGGGCTAAGGACCGTTCCAGCAACGTCAATCCTTATACTTTCCGTGTCAGCAGACATGATGAAAAATCCCGACGGACGCGTTGGGTAAAATTCAAAGTTATACTGCAGATCGACTCAGTAAGACCTCAAGCGGCCTAGTCGAATCTGACCAGTTTGTTCCAGATTCGAGTCCGGGGACTCGAGTTTGATTGAAAGCTAGTAAGGTTTTACCCGAATGTGTAGTTAACCAGTCCCGATCCGTCGAGTGTACTGGGCCTGCTAAGCTATTATCCCTTGATCATCATAAAACACAGTCGATGAGATACTCGACATAGCCAAACGTGTGCTATTCATACAGGAATTCCAAATTATATATACAGAATACAAAGCATATGACGTGCACTTACGAAAGAGTCCATGCCCGATTCTTCGAGTCAGACAAGTACTCGGGGGCTACTGACATGGGTATACATATCGGGTACCCTATCATGAGGGTACCTGGTGCACGACGACTAAGGCCCAATATCGAAGAGCCTACTCGAAGCCCAAGACAAGAGGCCCAAGAAGATGGAGTACCCTCCAAGATTAGACATAGGCATAGTCGGTTTAGGCTTTCCTTAGTGTAAACTAGGTCGGTTACAAACTCCCGAGACCCAGCCTATTTAAAGGCTGGGAGGGGGTACCGATCTGGGACCAAGCCATACTCGAACCACCAAAGCTCTTGCGAGATCGTCATCTCGCCGGAGCTCCTGTAATCGCATAATCCACAATCAATACAGACAAGCAGGAAGTAGGGTCTTTACTCACCCGAGGGGCCTGAACCTGGGTAAATCTTTGCCTCTGCTTGTCAGCGACGAACTACCAGTACTACCACGTTCTCTCCCATAATCTCAACCTAGGTCCTTAACATGGGATTTGATGAGGGTACACCTCGTC